>JACEEZ010013983.1:165000-247500 GCA_016584305.1 Chionoecetes opilio
TTAGGTCTCTGAAGGAGACTCTGTGCTAAGAGCCATTTAAGAAGGCCTGGAAGACTAGCACACGCGGCTCCCCGGGATCTTGTCTGAGGCGGTGGGGAGGTTCGGGGGCACAGCGTGAGGCGGGAGCGCGTGGTGAGCTAGTGGGGAACAAGGCCACAGTCACCACCACATCCCGCACCGGGCAACAAGTGCCTCCTTGCTCCCGGCTCCCCCAGTGCCAGGCATCTCGGGTTTAGGAGCCTCTCGAGGGGGCTGTGACACTCCCAGCCTCGCGGGGTCCTGCCAGCCATGGTGGTGGTGTGGAGGAAGCAAGTCTGAGCCACACTCTTGCTTCAGCCAGGCCTCTCACCCTCGTCGCTCGTAGATTCATCCGTTTACTTCATATTCTCCTTGCTTTTCACTCGCATGGAAATTTGATCTATATGAAATACAAAGCACGAAGCAGCATCTTCTATGGATAAGATAGTAAAGAAAGGTAAGTGACTTGCTGCTGAAATTATTTTTTATGACTCGAATGAACGCTGATCAAGCCTCGTACACCAACTAGATGGGGGAGGGGAATATTTGTGGTATTCTCAGTGGTTCGCGTTCGCGTTATTTTTTTCTTTATGAATCATGGTGTGTTCTAATTGATACATTACATATATTATTATAAATGACATTGTGTGGCGAATCCTCATGAGTGAGAGTATTGTGTTACGTAACATTATAGAGGTCAATGAGGTAGTAACGGTAAAGAGACGCACCACCAGTCAGACAGGCAGGTAGTAATGTAACTATTGGCGGTAACAGAACACATCACGACTCACATCACTCGTGTCATTTCAGGTCATTCAGTCAGTTCCTTTGATTTTTTTTTCTTTGTAATTTGCCACTAATATGATTGTCGAAGTCTCATACGTCTGGAATGGTTTAGGAGCAGCCCCGTAATTGATTTTTTTTTATCATAGTGTTCACAGGACGTCTATGTCACATTGCCTTCCATGTCGCCTCCGTGGTGCAGTGGCTAGCGTGCCTGGCTACGAATCTGCGGGCCCTGGTTCGATCCCGGGCCAGGGCAAGTCGGTGACCAGCCAAACCAGCTGTTCTTACTTCCTTTCGGGGTTGATAAATGGGTACCTGGGGTAACCCGGGAGTCACACTAGTCCTGTGTCCCGGGGTAACGGGTTCTCACCCACCACAGGCTCTAAGGGCTAATGCCACGGAGATGAGCACCGCATGCCACGCACAGCTTAGCGTATGCTAAGGTATCTTTACCTTTTTACAGGACGTCCTTTGCACGCATCCGTTCTGATATAGGAGTGTGTGTAGGGAGTGTCTAGTGTGTTGAACTTTATGCCTAGAACGCGTATTTTTCTCCCTCCTCTCCAATATGAACCTTTTGTTGTCTATGTAGCGCGTTTATAAGTAAAATACACAGCTTTGTATACGGCTCATTTGTATTTAAAATACGGCTCATTTGTAGCATGGTGGGAAAGCCCAGGAAATTGTTATCACGGAGGGAGATTCTGGTGCTGCCCCGTCACTTGTACCCTTTTAGCACGCACACTTGTGTCCAAAGAACTCGTGTTGTTCAACGAATACAACGTGGGGGGGGGAGGGATGCAAGGGGGGGGGGGGAGTTTGTGGGATAGACGGTATATATGAATAGATGGATGAGATGTGCGTGCGTGTACTCGTGTATGTGTGCGTGTACGCGTGCGCATAGGCGGATGAACGGATGTTTCACATGAGCACATGTACTGATGTGTGTGTGTGCGTGTGTGTGTATGTGTGTGTGTGTGTGTGTGTGTATGTGTGTTTGTGTGTGTGTATGTGTGTTTGTGTGCGTATGTGTGCGTGTGTATGTGTGTTTGTGTGCGTACGTGTGTGTGTGTGTGTGTGTGTTTATTTGTGCTTGTGTGCGTGTGTGTGAGTGTGTGTGTGTGTGTGTGTGTGTGTGTGTGTGTGTGTGTGTGTATAAGAAGAACCATTGCCTTCCAGTCCTTTGTGACCCTATAACAATTTTGTGCAAAACACTTCGGCTTTCAAGTCTCTTCGATCTATGAAGGACGCCCAGATTCTGATGTTCGTTAATTTTTGTCTTGTAGCCCAGTAATGCTTATTTATCATTATCAATATTATTATTGATAATGGTAATAATAATAATATTATTATTGTTATTATTATTAGTATTAGTATTAGTATTAGTATTAGTATTAGTATTATTAGTAATATTATTATTATGATCAGCAGTAGTAGTAATAATAGTCGTAGTGTTAGTAGCAACAGTACTAGTACTACTACTAGTAGTAGTAGTAGTACTAATAGTAGTAGTAGTAGTAGTAGTAGTAGTAGTAGTAGTATACTGTATTTATTTCTTGCATTGCAAACATGGTCATCATTGTGGTTCCCATCAAGGTGGTGACACAGTCAGCATCGCCTTGTCGCCGTTTTGTCGCTGTATAACTAGTGACACCGCGAGGCTGCAAAATGAATGATCAATAATAGAGGCTGGTGGTCTGGGTGGGCCGGCCAGCCACACACCAAGGTCTTACTGAGCCTCTCTACTCACCAGGATTGCACGACCCTCAAGTGAGGGGAAAGTCAGCTCAGCAAATACCTCCTCGTTATAGTTGTCGATCCCCAAAGTCTTGTTGTTTGGAGGCTGATAGCGATCTGAATTATTTGCATTCTTTCGTAAGCCATGGTGTCAGGTGTAAGATAGTCGTGGTTTAGCGTCATGTTTAATTACGGAGCAGAAAGTTTTGGAAGCAGTGGGCGTGGACAGGGTGTTAAAAGTTTGGGAGGTGGAGGCTGCCGATGTGCTTTGTTGTCAGCAGCCAGCACTCCGCCACCTCGCACCGCACTCTCACTCATGCAGTATTAATTTTTTTTATTGGTTTACAACAAAGAAATTAACAATGGACAAAGATAGCCAAACCAACCCGATGGCCAAAGGGACTTCTACGACTGCACAAACCAGCCGCCTTGAGAGAGAGAGAGAGAGAGAGAGAGAGAGAGAGAGAGAGAGAGAGAGAGAGAGAGAGAGAGAGAGAGAGAGAGAGATCTTTATATATAGAGACAGAAAAAAAATCATGTCATTAATTTTGCACCTAAAAATATTGCGTATGCTTGTGGATAGATAGGCTACGAACATCATATATATTGTCTTGAATGTGACTATTGCATAAACAAACAAAAATCGCTCGCCTCATCGCCCGCAAATGCTATAGGAGGTCAATCCTGTAGTGTGGGGACAACTGTTGTAAGTGTTGTTGGCGGGTTGAAAGGCAGGGGCTTCCTGGCCGCGCCTCCATCACTCAGTGTGGGATGTAGATGACAGACATCGGCAGGATTATGCAGATATTCACCTTGTCTCCTTATTAAGGTTTGTCAGACTTCATTCCTCAAGTGAATTAATTTTTCAATGTTTTAATGTTTCACAGAGAGCACGAAGTTAACACCGCAGGCGGGCAGCCTTGATGTTCCATTATGTGTGTGTGTCATTCACCTACGGTATTTGCCACGCGAGCTGGACTCGCGATCGCCATCTATTACCCTCCCGGAAAGAGCTTGAAGCTCATAGTTACCGATGTTTGGGTAATACTAATAACTCACTACCCCCCCAGCCCCCTTTCTCAAGGGGGACAGTAATCACCCGCAGTTGTTTGGGAAAAATCCCCTTGAGCGAGCGGGGATCGAAGGCGCGACCGCAGAATGGCCACCAGACACGTTCCAAACCACTTACCCATGCCGTCGGTGTATGCATGTCTATGTGTGTGTGTGTGTGTGCGCGTATGTGTGTGTGTGTGTGTGTGCGTTATTTATTTAGTTGTATCTATTCAGTTATAGCACACTGCGCTATACTTGTGTGATCGTGTTTTCGCATGTATTCATCTAGTTTTTCCTTAAATTCAAGCACGTTTTTGCTCTATTTTGTTTTGTTTTTGTTGCTTCTAGTCCATTTGTAGACATCTGTATTTCTCTGGGGGAAGCTTTACTTCTTTGTGTGTTACAAGCGACGAAAACCTACAAAGTGACAAGGTGTGAAGAAAGACCGTAGCGATTAAACATAGAGAATGGATGGTAGGGAACGAAATGCTGGAATTGCAATGAAAGAAACTTGAAAAAACATTAATGTATCGCCGATGATTATAATCCTCTTAAACCTGATGCTGCTCGATTGACAATATATATGTTTCATAAATCGTCAAACTTTATTGGTAACGTCATTAACATAATCTGGTATTGTTTAGGCAGCCAGAATAACTACTGTGTTGAATAAATTACGTTGCGGTTCATCTATGTCTTCTCTGATTGCAATTATTTCGTTAATAGATCTCCCCTTCCTGTGGTTTTGCAAGACATAAAAGAACAAATAACCATGTGTAAGAAATAGGGAGGGTGTTTGAATACCATCACTTAACTCTTGAACCAACAGCCTTTGTCTCAGCCAGGAAGTTTTCCATCTTCGGTACTCACAGGAAGGCGGAGTACCTATACCATGAGACCCTAAAACATGTCAATGACAGATCGCTTCTTCTCCACAAACAACACGCTCAGGTCTCTTGCCATTCCCTCTCCTGCATGCTCAAATGTCAAGCATCTAGTACTTTCTTTAGCCCGTGTTTCCATCAACTTATATATGCAGTCCCATAAACACACACACACACACACACACACACACACACACACACACACACACACACACACACACACACACACACACACACACTCCGAGTACTCCGTGGTGCAAGGGAAGCACGCTCGGTTCACAACCGAGAAGTCCCGGGTTCGATCCCCGGGCGGAGCGGAAACAGATGGGTTGTTTCCTTAAAACCCGAGCCCCTGTCCACCCAGCAGTGAATGGGTACCGGGTGTTAGCCGGGGTTTGTGACCTGCTCTCCGGGGTGTTGGCTTCGGCCAACACAAAGCACTAAGGATGAATGATAAAAATGTTGATATGGAGACGGGGCCACACGAGCATTGCTCTGGCCCTGTAAAATACAACTAGATGAATACACACACACACACACACACACACACACACAGACAGACAGACAGACAGACACACACATACACACACACACACACACACACACACACACCGCGAAACAAAACCCGTACTGCAGGATTAGGACCTGAAGGAGGTAGATTCAGACGCGTCTTATCGATTTTCAGGGACGGAAGAGAGGGCATGACAGGTGAGTGATATTGTTGTCGGGGCGGCTGCCAAACTTGTGGGCGAGGCGCGTCGCGTGTCGTGGCGTGGGGACCGAGGGTTCAGAGTGCTGCATCAGACGTCGCCACTTGAACCCAGTCCTCACATGTCGAAAACTTTTGTGATCATGAATATTATTGCCTCTAGCTTCCCCGTGTTATCGGATTTGATATGTCTTATTGGTTTTAAGGTTGTTTGCCTTCATAACTAAACTGGCAAGTCTGTCAATTGAAGCCTTTTATGTTATCAGGCGGCTTCCCCGCGCACCTAGGGATGACCAACGCTGTACTAACAATATACCAAGAATGTCTCTAGATTACCAGGCACTGCTCTGTTCATGAGGTTATGTACAGAAAGACCGCTGAGTTATACTGCATCTATCAATATAGTTGAGCCCTTTGAATGCCTCACCCACTCGTCCCTTTCAAACACTTACTAAAGACGACCCGATAGCTCATTCATGTTTTCGCATTCAAGTTTTGACAAATATCTGTTTCCTCAAGATGTTTGTCGGCAAGACTCCCGAGGTTTTCACTCCGTCACGCCTCACATCCCAATGCATTCCTCCCTCGGCATCTACACCTTTGATTTTTGGCACAGCAAAATTTAAAGTCAATGTAAACTTCACTAGTTCATCAGGAGAGCAAAGAGAAGGGGAATGTGCTAGGGCGGTGGTCATCAGGAAGCGTGAAAAGTGTCTGGCTGGCGGAAGGACACTCAAGCGATATTTTGCCTCTTTTAGGATGAAGCATGACACAGCTGGTTTTGTGGAACATGATTTCGTAAGAGATTTTCTCAAATTTCTTAAAATATTGGCAATAGTTTTCAAAGGAGATCGCTTACCAGGTACAAACATAGAAAACAGACCATGGTTCGTTGTTTACTTACAATTACACTGCTTCATTTCACTCCATAATAAAAATTGCTGCATTTTTTCCCCTAACGTTAGTGGCATTTATATTTGATCCCTACAGCAGTCTTGCCAAGTGATACTCAAGAATTAGTTTGTCAGATTGGCGAATAGCTAGCTTCCGTACAGTCTCTATCGTGTCGTCGTAATTAATTCTGGAAGCTATGTATATAATGCCTGAATGTGATTTGTGCATAGTTCAGGACAAGGAACTTAACCAGGAATTAAGATATTCTGTGAACGGTGTATTGAGTTTCTTGAAGAGTTTAATATACAAGTATAATCACTTGTGTATAAAACCATACGACCCTGTTATCAAATCTGCACATCATTAGCTACGTGACATAATCTGAAGACTGTGAATGGCATATCAGAACTTTATATGGGCGGCGCTCAGTTAAATAAGAATAAGTATAGTTTGAGTGTAAGTGTGTGTGTGTGTGTGTATGTGTGTGTGTGTGTGCGTGTGTGTGTAATGGTGTATTGTGACCATGACGTAAAGAGGGAGGGGAGTCTTTTACCTCTCATCAGCACGGTCATCAATATTACAAGAGTGTGTTATCATTAGTTCCCTTCCAAAAATACATTCCCTGGCTTGGAGTTCCTCCGCGCATGGTCCCCTCATTCTTAGCTATCATTGAGGTACTTATTACCAGTCATCAATTTCACATAAAGAGCCTTTTGTTTTGATTCAGAGTCTACAAAAAGCCACGTAAACCTAAAAACACGCTTTTAAGACGAGATAATTACTGAGTAAACATAAAAACTCGGAGAGAGAGAGTGAGAGAGAGAGAGAGAGAGAGAGAGAGAGAGAGAGAGGAGAGAGAGAGAGAGAGAGAGAGAGAGAGAGAGAGAGAGAGAGAGAGAGAGAGAGAGAGAGAGAGATTGATTGATTGTTTATTAGGCTTAACATAACATACATAAAGTTGATTATACATTAATAATTATATACAAGCCGCGGTCCATTGAGCCGAGACTCTTTATGGACCTGATGCCTTAGATTTTTTTAAATTACAACAGTCGTGGAAACGTGTGGACTTTAGTATCGAATATGTTATAAAAAAAAAAATAATAATATATAAATATTGGTTCATTTAAATTGTTATAATAAAAACAAATCAAAAGTAATAATAATAATAATAATAATAGTAATAAATTCTAATAATATAAAAAAAAATAATAAAAATGATAATGATAGCTATATTTATATTTATATATATATATATATATATATATATATATATATATATAGAGAGAGAGAGAGAGAGAGAGAGAATATCAATGCCATCAACTGTCATTAGCATACTTTCCATGAGGAACATGCGAAGGGGGAAGAGGGTCTGAAATATGGAGTCGGTAACCGAAACAATATTCAACAATTTTTTATGGCTCTCTTTCCTGGCATACACACACACACACACACACACACACACACACACACACACACACACACACACACACACACACACACACACACACACACACACACGCACGCACGCACACGCACACACACGCACGCACACGCACACACACGCACACACACACACACACAGACGCACGCACACCTCGAGGCACCGTGACTCATGCCACTCATTCCTTCTTCTGCCGAACTGAACGTGACGCAGGAGACCCCTTTGCTAATGTTCCTCCCACATTATTGTTTAGCATTCATACAATCCTGATTAACTGGCTGATAACAACAAAACACCTTGCAACCTGATCGTAGGAGTGTAGTGTAAGCTAAATATATTCTTGGTACTCCTTACAAGGCCATTCTGTCCATCTCTTACCTCCATTTTCGGGACGATTATTTATGAAGCCGTGACACGCTAGCCTTCAGGAGGAAAATTACAATGACCTTCATTGCAACCATCCAGTATGCTACTTTCTAGAGTCATGGAGAGTTGGAGCGGTAATGGCGGTGCTTGAGCTTGATGGGGTTGCAGAATAGTGGAAGAGTGCCAATGGTAGTAAGAAACTCCTTGTTGTTCTTGTTCTTGAGTTCGTTGTTGTTGTCGGAAATAATGGTGTCAGTGTGGTGAAGGTGATGATAAGGGCACGTGTAGGAATACTAGACGGCCGTATCCGCTCACATTTATGTCGCATTATGATTCTTATTAGTCTGGACATAGACCACTATATACCTGGACTGCGCACGGAATATCGGCCGTATCGG
The DNA here is from genome assembly GCA_016584305.1 of Chionoecetes opilio. Classification (NCBI taxonomy): domain Eukaryota; kingdom Metazoa; phylum Arthropoda; class Malacostraca; order Decapoda; family Majidae; genus Chionoecetes; species Chionoecetes opilio. The sequence continues at coordinate 173,290 of JACEEZ010013983.1, forward strand.
CCTGTCGCGCAAGGGCCCGAAGTCGGAGGGCCGCTCGGATTCATATATATATATACGGATCATATAGACTGGTTTATCAGTATATATGATATACTATAATCTTCGTAAATGTTTGTTCTATAATATTATCAAATAAAAAACAGTAAAACACGCTAAAGAAATACCATTACGAGACTATGAAGAAATATGCATGAACTTAATATTCACTTCAACTCTTCGCCATTTAAAACTTTGCGAGTCAACTTTTATCATGAAGGGTATCAATAGAAGCGCAACTGTATTAGCTTTCCATTGCTATATTTCGTTATCTGATAAATGAATTAGAACCATGCATAAATTAGCGTTAACTAAATAAATAAAATCCTCAATCAGGTAATTTACCCGATTGATGAGGTTATTTATTTAGTCAACACTAATTTATACATGGTACTAATTCATTTATCAGAAAACGAAATATATAAGTAAATAAATAACATCATCAATCCGGAAAATTACCCGATTGATGATTTTATTTATTTATTTAACGCTAATTTATACATGGTTCTAATTCATTTATCAGATAACGAAATACATCAATGGAAAGCTAATAAAATTGCGCTTCTATTGATACCCTTCATGATAAAAGTTGACTCGCAAAGTTTTAAATGGCGAAGAGTTAAGTGAATATTAAGTTCATGCATATTTCTTCATAGTCTCGTAATGGTATTTCTTTGTTGGTAGATTGTTGGTAGAAAAAACCCTGGTAATAGATACACCATACGCAATGTAACGCTGAAAAGATCATAAGGCGAGAAAGATCTTGGGATGAGGGTGAGCCCAGACCTCCGACCTAGGATACAATGTATTGAGGCTAGAAATAGAGCTAATAGAGTGTTAGGATTCATTAGCAGAAGTGTTAAAAGTAGAAGTGCGGAAGTTATTCTAAAGCTTTATTTGGCTCTAGTCAGACCTCACCTAGACTATGCGGTTCAGTTTTGGTCTCCATATTACAGAATGGATATAGCCTTGTTAGAATCAGTGCAGAGAAGGATGACCAAAATTATTCAAGGGATGCGTAGCTTTAGTTATGAGAAGAGATTGAAGCTATTAAAGTTACACTCACTCGAGAGACGCAGAGTAAGGGGTGATCTGATAGAGGTTTTTAAGTGGATAAAGGGATTTAATAGAGGATAGGTAGGAACATTTCTTACGGCTATTAACCAGGGTAGAACAAAAAGTAACGGATTCAAGCTGGAAAAGCGTAAATTTAAAAAAGAAATAGGGAAAAACTGGTTCACAAATAGGGTGATGAATGACTGGAATGGACTCAGTAGACAGGTAGTTAGTGCGGAGTCATTGGGGAGCTTTAAAGAAGGGCTGGATAGGTTCATGGATGGGGATGGAAGGTGGATGTAGGTAGTGTTAGGTAACAGGAACTACCTCGTGTAGGCCTCACGGCCTCTTGTAGCTTCCTTATTTTCTTATGTTCTTATATGTTCTTAATCCTCACAGAAGAATTTTGTGTTGCTCATCATGGAAAAGAAACCCTTCATATTGTTTGATTGAAATGATAAAGCTATGAGAACGCTTCTCACAGACAAAGAAAATATATATGGGGTGATTATTATCGTGCAAGAGAAAAAAAATTGTGTTGCTTTTCCGATATGAAGTATTCTTTTGGTAACGTTTGTTGCTATCATGAAGAACGAAGTATTTTGTTTCTCATAACAAAGAATAGGGTTTGTGATCTTTGTTGTCACAGTAAGGCAAGGAAGTCAGTCTTTGTTGTGATTGTAAGATACATAACATTCATTACTCGTATTTCATGATTGCGACGCAGCCTTTCTGTTCCGTTGACAATGACGTGTTTGAGAGAGAGAGAGAGAGAGAGAGAGAGAGAGAGAGAGAGAGAGAGAGAGAGAGAGAGAGAGAGAGAGAGAGAGAGAGAGAGAGAGAGAGAGAGAGAGAGACGTTTTCTTTTCACGCCAGAGCTCCCTTACTTTTCTTTGCCGAAGTCGTTAGCTATTTTTCAGAAATAAGGACGGAATACAGGTTACTTGAGATGACAAGCTCCTGGAAACAAGCCTCAAAATTATGACCGCCAAAACGCAGTGGCATAAAGATGGTGCGACCTTAAGCATCTTAGCATAAAAGAATTTTGAAACAGACTGCCAGAAATTCGATAGCAGCTTAGGGAATTAAGTTATGTCAGATGATGAATAGCTAATCATTTGCAGCTTTTATGCATTACTATTATATTATGTCGTATTTTATCATATTATCGATATATGAAGAAAAAAATCGCAGAGATATCAACGAATCGGAAAGTTCATTAGCAGCGTCGATATTACGTTCCCACAGATTACTCACAAGTGACTCCATCATCACTTAGTGGGTTTCGCGTGGGCGGACGGCGGATTCGAGATTCTCCCTCAACATTATCTTCAAATAGGTGGTGCCATTAGTCCTCTTTGCTCTGCGATGTCAACCTCTCTCGAACAGACTGATGTGTGGTCTCGTTTTGGAGAGGAAAGATACTGTTACTCCTACTCTCATACACACACACACACACACACACACACACACACACACACACACACACACACACACACACACACACACACACACACACACACACACACACTCACACACACACACACACACACACACACACACACACACACACACACACACACACACACACACACACACACACACACACACACACACACACACACATACACACTCTCTCTCACACACACACACACACACACACACACACACACACACACACACACACACACACACACACACACACACACACACACACACACACACACACACACACACACATGCATCTATTCATGCACTTATCCATTCTTTTATCAACTATAAAAGTATAAATTGCATGAAATTAAGAACAATTACCTTTAAGAGCAAGGCACCTCCATGTGTGTGTGTGTGTGTGTGTGTGTGAGAGAGAGAGAGAGAGAGAGAGAGAGAGAGAGAGAGAGAGAGAGAGAGAGAGAGAGAGAGAGAGAGAGAGACAAAGAGAGAGAGAGAAATAATGCATCTGTGGTCCTGAGAGGCAGGGTGTGGAGAGGTAGGAGTGTTTGCCCACAGGATCAGCCTTCAGTCAGTTCTTCCCTCTCCTTCCCTCTTCCCTCCCTCCGTACATTTCTGCCTGCCTGCCTGCCTGTCCTCCTCCGTCACTCTGTCTCTTCAGATGTCTGCTCATCTGTGCTGTCTGACCGTCTTCCTTTACGTTCTTGTCTTCATATATTGTATTCTGTTTGTATGTCTTTGCCTGTCTGTCTCTTTTTCAGTCCATGCAGTGTAGATTTTTTACTTCATCGTTGACAAAAAGAACATTTGCGTTTCCGTAATGTTATAAGACAGCTTTACAATGCCTCAAAAATTGTTGAGAAAACTCGAAACTTTTAATACGGTAGTTGCTGATTTTTTGCTTCCTTTTAGGCAGGTAATGAAATGCTTAAAAAATAGGATGCTATTATAGCTTGTGTCTGAAATATAAAACTCAAACATATTTCTAACGAGGAACATTAGACGTTATTTGTGTAACATTACTGACTCACCGACTTCCATGTAGAACAAACTTATACCACATAATGAAGCATCGAACTTCCTTCTGTACGCTCACTACTCCAAACAGTCTTACTTCAAACCTCACTCTTGGTCTAGAGAAGAATCTTTTCTAGACCAAGGCCTCACTAATCTACACACGAATCCACAAGACACACTGGGAGCCTCTGTACGCTCATCGGCTTGTTAGGGGGAGGGAAGGAGGTAAGTATTAGGGAGATTAAGAGTTTAAGAAGTGCGTTATCCTCTAGGCAGTTACTTTTCAGGAGGCGGGAATGGTGTATATTGCATGTTTTCACTTTGATGTGCAGAAGCTCATCTTTAAAGTCCACAGTGGCAGGAGGGTCTCGCGATGCGGTGCTGGTGTGGCAGGAGGGGAGGGGAAGGTGGAGGAGGAGGAGTGGTCTTGTGAACTGCAGTTAGGCTTGGCAGGATGGAGGAAGGACGTTCTGGATTAGTTCTCGTAACCTGCACGAGACAGCATGGTGGTCATTTAAGATCGGTTAGTTTGATTCAACTCATGGAATGGTGATTGTGGCTTAGGAGGGAGTGCGAAGGAAGGTGCTCAGGGCTTCTGTATGGTGGGGAAGGGATTCAGCTCGAGGCAAGGAAACAAGAATAAGAAGCAGTTTCGTCTTGCTATGCGCCACCGAGAGCTTGGCATAATGAAATGAGTCCATGGTTGCTGCCCCTCTTATTCTTCCTCCATTTTCTTTCTCCTCTCTCTCTTCTTCACTTTCATCCTTTCTTTCTCCTCCTTCTTTACCACCTACTTCACCCTTCCTCTTCGATACTCCTCACCGCGATTCCGAAACCTTTTTTTTTTATTCCTATACAAGGCAAGGCGTCGGCGTCGGTCCACACAATGTCGTGAGAATGTTACCTTCAAGATCAACTGACCATCTATCGTTTAAAGTTAATTGATCTAGGTTACCTTCACATCAATTGAATAGGGGCACGGTTGGTTTGATTCGAGGTACTACATACAACAGGAGCCTCCCTCGCTTCTGTCCGCGTTTTCTCACAAGGACTGCAACTTAACTCTTGGCGCCTCACCCATCAATCTACGACACAGTCAATGCCCGCGAATAACAGTTTAGATTGTACACGTAATTGCTGTTGTTCGTTATGCTGAAGTCTTGTTTCCTTGGTGTTTATACTGATGACCTAGCATGTTTTTTTTCACCCATCACTAAGTACAGTAAAAAGTTTTCCTGAGCTTGCAAGTGTATTGATGATGCTGTTCCACCCCATTTTTTATTACGTAGAAATATGTAACTAGATAATTCAGATACTTTAGAAGTCCACATCCCTGATAGATCCTGTATTTTCAGCGAACTAGAAATATTATGTTAACAAATCATCTTTTAAGGCCGCTCGTGTAACTCAGACCTCTACTTTTGTTATACTGGAGGGAATCGTTGTAAGGTGTGCTATGGCTGCTGTGGGCCCAAACACAGACTTGTAGCGTATTGTGGCACGGTAGCACAGTCTTGGCATTCACTATAACAGTTTTGAAGCTCCAGTGCCTCATAACATTGGGTTGCCTGCACTTTGCTATCCAAGGTTGTTGTACTGAAGGCTCAAGGGACGAAGGTAATGAGTGAGCATCGAAGTCAGCTTCAACGTGTTGGTCCCCATTAACATTACCTTGTTTGATGCCTCGTCTTTCCTTTTAAAGTATAAAAAACTTACTCACAAAACACACACACACACACACACACACACACACACACACACACGCATGCACACGTAATGCAGGGAGTATTTAGGACTTCAAAGGCAAACTGGATAATAGTAGATTTGGAGACGGGACAGTACGAGCATAGCTCTTTTCCTGTATGTTACAACTAGGTAAAACAACTAGGTAAACACACACACACACACACACACACACACACACACACACACACACTAATAAATAATAACTATATATCATAATATAATATTATATATATATATATATATTATATATATATATATATATATATATATAATATATAATATATAGATAGATAGATAGATAGATAGATAGATAGATAGATAGATAGATAGATAGATAGATAGATAGATAGATAGATAGATAGATAGATAGATATATATATATATAGAGAGGAGAGAGAGAGATAGATATAGATAGATACAAATACATACATACCTATATATATATATATAATATAATATATATATATATATATATATATATATATATATATATATTTTATTGAATAATATATATATATATATATATATATATATATATATATATATATTATATATATATATTATATTGAATAATATATATATATATATATATAGGTATGTATGTATTTGTATCTATATATTTATATGAATCAATAGTGCAGTAGTATGAGGGGGCCAGGGAGGCCCAAACTTTCATGTATCTGTATTTTCTTTCCAGGGTCTCGTCTGGGGTCCATTGAAGAGTTGAATAAGTTCAATATAAAAAGAACAGACTCGTCACGTGTCGTCTGATGGCCGCCGCCGCCGCCGCTGCTCCTCGTGCTGAATATCTCGCCTTAGGTGCGACGAGAAACGCAGCACCTCGGTCAGTGCGCAGTTAAAGTGAGTGGCGGGAGAGGTTTGTTGTGCCGCGTGGCCGGCGGGTTATGATGAGGCAGCGGAGAGCGTGGCTGGGCTCCCTCCAATGCCTAGCCGCTCAGTGACACCTCGTGGGGATTCCCCTGAAATCAAGGTGGCAGATCTGGCACGGTCGGGGCGAGTGAGTGGGGCCGGGGCTGTGGGTGAAGGTGGGGGAGAAACAGCTCAGCCCCAACCTGAAACCCAAATCAAAGGCAAGATCTGGACGGTGGACGGCTGGACAGCAGGCGATCCAAAGAAGGTTGTGTCACGGCATCAAAGCAAAGCCAACAACCTGAACAATGGTACAAGTAGCTCTGAAAGCGACAGCTACTCCGGTGGAAGTTCTGACATCAGCACAGAGGACACCACCAGTGGAGGCAGCATCGGCTGTGGGCGAGGATGGATGCGGTCGGAGAATTCCGGCCTCTGCTGTTGCTGCTCACCTTCAGAGAAATCTGAAAATGTGATAACTAAAACCAACGTTGACGGATCGGCCGTATCCGGCAGAAGACCTCTGGGCCGTCGAGCAAAATGTTGCAATGCTATAATTTTGAAAGAGGACAACACCCGCTTCTTGCTGCTGGCCGTGGTGCTGCTGCTGTATATGGTGTTCGGCGCCCTGATCTTCGAGGCCTTTGAGGAAGACAATGAAACACAAGAAAGAGACGATTACATTAGAAGGTACTCAGAGTCCCTCGATCAGTTGAAAGAGAACATTGCCAGCCAAAATGTAAGCTTGAATGTGGTGGAAAATCTCTTGTACATTTGGGGCAACATGACGGATGACGGTCACAAGGTGCACGGCAGGCGACGCTGGGACTTTGCCGGCAGCTTCCACTTCGTGTACACGGTGGTGTCGACCATAGGTGAGTATCCCATATTGTTTCCGCTTTCTGTTCATATTGCCGTGTTAATGTAAGTATTATTAGTGGTTCGATTTATTTTGTAGTGTTCGGTTTGTATTACCGAAGACAGAAGTTATGATGTTCACACATGCTGCCCATGATGTCTTAACAAACTCACTCATTCAGTGCCATGATGACACAGGCTACGATACCTACAAGATGTGTAGAAGATTGATCGTATGCAAGAGACAGAGGGGTAGTGTGTTGTAACATGTTCACAATAATTTTGTTCTTTCCTTACAGGTATGTTCCTTCCAAAAGAGTGATGTGTGGCATGACTGTATTGTTTAGGCGTGTCGGTCTCGTAGTATTCGAGATGTGCGTTGCTTGATTGCTTCTGAATCAATTTTCTTACATATTTACCTATTTACGTATTAATGGTTTTTTCGTGGCTTACAGAATTAGGCTTCTCATTATTGAGATAATTTTCTCGTATAACGGATTTATTAATATGCTTAGTTCTAATGTACGCGTAGCAGTCAGCAGTACGCCTATCCATTGCCATTGGCGGCAATGGCTCACGTTCAAATGAAAATAGTAACAGTTAAAGAATTGTTGTACGTAAAACCAGCTCATTTTGTCGAGGAAAATTTGCTTTACAATTGAGAATTTGATTATTATTTTTAATCAGAACGGAGAAGGTAGAGTAAGAAGAGTGCAAGCGTTATAGGTTACCAGAGGGCAACCCCCATCCACCCTGACCGTTGAGAGAGAGAAGGGAAGACCAGCACAGCGATAGAGAAGCACACAGACACAGAGTAGGAAGAAGACTTGAGAAAGTAAATATCGAAGTGATGGCAACAATATAATTAAACGCAGAAATATTCAACAATTCTGACTGATTATCTGACCAGTTAGATAACAATAATAAATGTTTTGTTAAATGAAATACAACAAATATCAACGCTACGTGATAATCAGGTCAGCACCTAACAACGACTATGTCATTCACTATATCATTATACTATTCATAACAAAACAGTATCGTCAGACGCGCCAACACGATAACACAAAGTTACCACTGCGTCTCGCGTGCCACTCTAAAAAATTTACTTACGTGGACTAAGAAAGGTAGGAATTTAATCAAATAAGCTTTTCAAGATCTTATTCGCAGCCGACTAATCGACGCTACATAATATAAGCAGGACTTGCAGTATACAAACACACACACGCACATACATACCTATACAACAACTCACGCACACCATACACGACATTCCTTTGTTCATTAATCCACTCAAAGCCTTTAGAATTAGGTTATAAAGGCTTTGAATCCACTCACCCATAGACCACTGTATACCAGTGGTCTATGACTCACCACATCTAGTACACCGATTCACACTCACTTAACATACGTGCACCTCCCCAAGTATCAGCCCAAGCCAGCACGTGAGAGCAACGTATACTTTAACACTTAATGATAGAGGCTCAGGGCAAGCTAAACCGTCATTCCCAAACCCTTTCAGTGTGGGGAAGTGAAAGAGGCAGCCAAGAATCGGGTGTGGAAGCAGGAATGTGGCGGTGTGGCAGGTTTTGTGTGTATGGAGGGTAATGCTTTTGATTGCCTCTTACGTGGTGCATTATACATCACCTTGATATGTATCAATCACCGGTGGTATGCGTTCTCCCTCTGCTGTATGCAGTAATGATGAAGTGAATACTGATGACCTAGTTATTGTTGTAGTAGTAGTAGTAGTAGTAATAGTAGTAGTAGTAGTAGTAGTAGTAGTAGTAGTAGTAGTAGTAGTAGTAGTAGTAGTAGTAGTAGTAGTAGTAGTGGTAGTACCGTAGATAACAGTGAAGTCGCCACCTGCAATGAAGTCGCCAGGCGCCAAATATTAAGAATTATGGCATTACTACTGATTTTTATGTGCCACTGAAGATGTTACACAGTAGTTTATATCATGGTTGTATAATCTACCCTGTTTCAGCGTTGTTTTATGCTTTGTATCTGCAAATATAACTGTTGCGCATTTTGCTTCTCACGTTTTTCTTCGCGCGATGACAGACAGTAAACAGTAGCTTTTCGGGCGACAAGACGCAGACTTGCAAGATCTTTCAAACTTGAATAAAATTTATTTTCACGTTGGCAGAGGAATTTTTATATATCCAAGCATCTTCCGCAGCTAATATACATAGAGACTTGTTTTACTTTACCTCAAATTTCCCTGAATTCCCCAGAGTGGCGACTCAACTGTTGGGTTAAAATACTAGCTGGCGACTTTACTGTAGTAGGTATAGTGAGGTCGCCACTCGGTTTTATTTTTGTTATTTGTTCATTTATAGCCCTAATATGACACAGATGAAGACACAAAATGACACAGACTTTCCAGATAGCCCCTTCTAACTTTCCTGAAATCATGGATGTACAAATGTAAGTATTAACGCCACCACACGTCTGTAAATAACAAAGAAACGTAGAACTGGCGACTTCACTGTTATCTACGGTAGTGGTAATGACAGTGATAATGATAATCAATAGATCATGATAAAAGTGAGAATGATAAAGATAGCAATGGCAATGATAGTGATGATATAAGAAGAAAATTATGATGATATTAATGATAATAACATTAGAAATATTCCTATTATTTTGTACAATGTAGCATGACATATAGGAAAGTGACGTAAAGCTGATAATTTAAAAAAATATATAAAGGTGAATATTAAGGAGAAAAGTGTCGATATATATTTATTATAAATATATATATAATGAGAGAGAGAGAAGAGAGAGAGAGAGAGAGAGAGAGAGAGAGAGAGAGAGAGAGAGAGAGAGAGAGAGAGAGAGAGAGAGAGAGAGAGAGAGAGCGAGAGAGAGAGAGAGAGAGAGAGAGAGAGAGAGAGAGAGAGAGAGAGAGAGAGAGAGAGATGAGAGAGAGAGAGAGAGAGAGAGAGAGAGAGAGAGAGAGAGAGAGAGAAGAGAGAAGATAGATAGATGAGAAGATAGATAGAAGATGAGTAGAGTAGAGATGAAGTAGAGATGAGATAGAGAATAGATATATATAGATAGATAGATATATGATAATAGATAGATATATATAATATATATATAGTATATATATATATATATATATATATATATATATATATATATATATATATATACATATATATATATATATATATACTATATGTATATATATATATATACGTCGCCTCCGTGGTGCAGTGGCTAGCGTGCCTGGCTACGAATCTGCGGGCCCTGGTTCGATCCCGGGCCAGGGCAAGCCGGTGACCAGCCTACCCAGCTGTTCTTCCTTCCTTTCGGGGTTAATATATGGGTACCTGGGGTAACCTGGGGAAGGTAACTGTGGTAACCCGGGAGTCACACTAGCCCTGTGTCCCGGGGTAACGGGTCCTCACCCACCACAGGCTCTAAGGGCTAATGCCACGGAGATGAGCACCGCATGCCACGCGCAGCTTAGCGTATGCTCCCATCTTTACCTTACTATATGTATATATATATATATATATATATTATATATATATATATATATATATATATATATATATATATATATTATATATATATAATATATAACATATATATATAAATCACAAGATAATGGTTACCAGCCCTCTACCATTATTTTTTTGATTGATTGCATTTTGCGTTACGCAAGGAATGACGAGAAATGTAAAATACTATATATCTAGTGATCTCTATAGTAGTTTGAAAAATAATAATGATAATAGTGACAACTAGGGGAGGGGGGGGGCACTCAGTAGAGCGCATACCTCCGCCCGAATATTTCATCAATTATAATTATATATAAATTATATATATATATATATATATATATATATATATATATATATATATATATATATATATACATATTTATATATATATATATATATATATATATATATATATATATATATATATATATATATATATATATATATTATATATATGCATTATGCACGCAGTATGAGCGCATACCTCCGGCCGAATATTTCATCAATTGGTTGCCATGGCAACAGTTGTCAATAGAGTTCATCCAAAATTGAATCAGCTCTTCCTTATACCAAATAGACTTGGTATACCGAGTTTGGTCCAAATATATTCGTAACTTTTCGAGAAATCCTGTACACTAACAAACCGACAGACAGACAGACAGATCGGGGTGAAAACATAACCCCTCCAACTTCGTTGGCGGAGGTAATTACGTTGATGATGGTGATAGAATATTTGAGTTGCTTTATTATAACTATTTTAGTGTGCGCACGCGCACGCGTGTGTGTGGTGTGTGTGTGTGTGTGTGTGTGTGTGTGTGTGTGTGTGTGTGTGTGTGTGTGTGTGTGTGTGTGTGTGTGTGTGTGTGTGTGATTCACCCACGGCTTTGATCATGCGCTAGACCTGCGACCATCAACTGTTGTCCTCTCGGAAAGAGCATAGTTTTCATAGAAGTTATGGTAAGGCTGCTACCTCACACAAAACACACACACACATCCCCTTGCTCAAAGTAAACACTACCTGCCCGCATTTCTAGGGAAAAATCTCGAACCATGAAGGGGGCTCGAACCTTCGCGCGTCAATTGACACGCCATAGGTCTTTACCACTGTTCCATGCTTAAAAGTGTTCGTGCGTGTGTGTGTGTGTGTGGGTTTTATTTATGTGTGTGTGTGTGTGTGTGTGTGTGTGTGTGTGTGTGTGTGTGTGTGTGTGTGTGTGTTATGTGTTTTATTTTGTGTGTGTGTGTCTGTGTCAAGTGTGTCATTCACCCACGCTGAACACACGATCTCCAGCTGTTACTCTCCTGGAAAGAGCTTAGGGCTCATAGATACCGATCTTTGGGTAAAGCTGGGACCACACACACCACATCTCTTTGGTCAAGGGGGACAGTGACAGCCCGCGTTAGTAAAAAATCTCCATGAACATGCTGGGATTGAATGTGCGACCACGGAATGGCTAGGCAACCCCTAGACCACTGATCACGTGTGTGTGTGTGTGTATGTGTGTGTGTGTGTGTGCGTGTGTGTGTGTGTGTGTGTGTGTGTATGTGTGTGTGTGTGTGTGTGTGTGTGTTTGTATAACGAGAAAGGAATTCCTGTCGGCTGCTCCACGGATGCCATGATCGATTTTCTTCTTTGTGGCAGCTGTTGTCTTGCTCTGTGACTCGTGTGTTTTGATGGGCAACCTGGGTAGCTAGAATGCCGGGACGCGGTGTGGTGATGGTAGTGGTGGCGTTAGTGATGATAGTGGTGAAGTATAAGTGGTATTAATGGTGGTATAGTGATGGTAATGGTTGTTTAGTGGTGATGGTGATGTTAGATAGTAGTGATGGTGGTGGTGGTCACAGTATTGGCAGCGTTACCGTTGGTGGTGCTTGTAATTATTGTTACTTGATGTTGGTGGCGGTGGTGGTAGAAATGATGATGGCGGAGGATATTCATTAATGGCTTCAGGGTTAGCTGATAGTAAAAAAAACATAGCTGATATAAATCAAAGTATAAAATATCATGAAAACAGTTTCGTCATTTTTAATTGCCGCGTAGAATGATGTCAACGCCTGTAATCTTAGTTATGAAGAACATTTAGAAGACAGTAATTGTTAGGAAATTGAAGTAATATTTCGGTGCTATAGGAACACATATCTGCTTGCATATAGAAGTAGATTTCATGAAAGAGCATAAGAGCGTACTGTATTTATCATACCAAAAGTCACTAATACAAATTTACATTAACGAAAGTTAATGGCGAGGTGTAACATTTTGACAAGATTGCTTTATCCTAGACTAACAACTTGAGGTTTTACAAGTGACTGCCGGTCTTAATTAGTGGTTAAAGAAACTATCCCTGTACCTGACCTTGTATATACCTGTGCTGGACAGATGATTTCCTTCACCTAGCACCTCACCATGCGCCATGCAGATATTACAACGGAAAGCTTTTGCCATCATGATTAAGGGAACACTTCACCCTTCATGAAACTATGGATCTGCGGCCCCATCCCCTCACCGTTGAACAAGGCTGCCAGTGCCCCCTACCAACCAATTAAACACGAAGAGGGAGCGTTATCTTATCGACGTGACCTTTATCGTTATTGATTCCCATCCTCCCATTGTCATCTCATCTAAAATGGTCCTCTTAAGCACCGTCACCAATGGGTCGATCGGCAGTGTTTGTACATAGCACTTGTTTTATTTTTCTGTTCTCTTCCAGACTACTAACGCTCTGATAACGTGACACAAAGTCATGAAGGTCAATGTACCACATCTTATTTCATTCCGTTAGAATCGATTATATAATTATTCATCACATCAGAAAAATGTGTTAACAGGAACTAGTGTCCCACGCCTCCTGTATTTACCGTGTGAACAGCAAAGTTCACAGAAAATGACGCAACCCAGTGTTGCAAGTGCACGATAATGGCTGTATCGTTGATACTTGCTGCCCTATTGTCAGGCTTGACCTCCACACCTTTTTTGAACATATTATAGTGCAAGATGTATGATTGATAGTGAAAGATGTAGTAGGTAGGAGAAAAAGTTGTTATGAAAAAAGGTAAAATTCACAAGTCATACGCACTTGCAGCAATAAAGAAATTGACAACAAAGGCGCCATTCATGATCACACATACCTCTGGTCGCCTTTTTTAAATGACACACGCATACCCACGCAACACTTATTCAGCATTTTTTCAAGAAATGGTAAAATGTTCAAGTGTCCAATTACTCAAATGCACGCAAGAACTATGAAATGGCAGGATTCTTGTCACGCTTTCCCCTGCTATGAAAACACACGTTGTCATAAACTTATTGGACCACTTGCGAGCGCACATTCCACACTATTTTTTTCCTTTCATTATGACTTCGCTTCTACAAAAAAGTAATAAGTGCTGCCAGCAATTCCAGGAAAACAAAACGTGGGTCGTGAGGCTCGTTTACCTGCGATTCCCTCCAGGCTACAAGGTCACACGATTTTTGCCTTTTCATACATTTTTTCTCGGTACATGTTAACGAAAACCCGAGACAGGAAAAGAGGATTATGACATCTTTTCATGCTTGTTTTTTCAACTTTTAAGTGAAGGGAAATTTTGGATTAGAGATATATAAAAAATATTTCGCTCGCATGTGAGACAGAGTAGACAGGCAGCAAAGAATTAATCTATACATTCCTTGTTGCTTCATTGACTGGTTACATTTTTTTTTTTTTTTTTTTTACGTTGTAACCTATAGCGCATGTAGACATATGCAGAGTCTTGATGTTGGTCGATCTCACCCGTTGGTGGCGCAGGCTGGATTTTTATAGTGACACCTGTCGTCACAGGTGAAGATCCCATTTTCTGTGATGTTTGGATCTTCAGTATAGGCGCATGCAGCCCCTAGAGTCCACCGTCACACTCGCAATCGACAGACAGGTATATGCTGCATGTGGGTTGCTTCGGCCACTCGACGATGGATTTGACAGTGCTCCTTAGTGAGACTTGAACTCGGGACCTTCTGTTCCCTACCAGGCTCTTGAAAAAAGTTGCCCCCAGCAGGATTCGAACTCGGGACATTGATTTCAGCCCCCAAGCCCGCTAACCACTCGGCCACCGCCTCCCCAAATAGACAACATAGACAACAAGTCTCTTAGGAACGACCACAGTGTAGCACATTATATATGTAATAACCGAAAACTAATTAGTAGCCGTTTATTGTTGACGCTGTTGTTCCAAAACTAACTCCGTGAGGCAGGGAGACCCGTCATCCATCACCAAGGAAAGTTTGGGAAATTTAAATGCAAAAAAGAATAATATATAATATATATATATATAATATATATTTTATATATATAATATATAGATATATTATATATATATTATATATATATATCTATAATATATATATATATATTTTTGGTATTCTTAGGTCGATACATGTTGATTTTTCAGGATGGCAAAGACACTCGTCATTCTTGGGGTTCTTTATGCGCGTGCAACGTTTCGCCAATGGTACTTGGTATCATCGGGCAAAAATAGTTTATAAATTAATATACTAAAAACTGCTAAAAGCGAACATCTAAAAAAAAATTAAAGCAATAAAATAATCCTATATTATCTAAAATTAAAAACACAATTTATATTTATAATTTTTAGATAATATAGGATTATTTATTGCTTTAAAAAAAATTTAGATGTTCGCTTTTAACAGTTTTTAGTATATTAATTTATAAACTATTTTAGCCTGATGATGCCAAGTGCATTGGCGAAACGTTGCACGCGCATAAAGAACCCAAGAATGACGAGTGTCTTTGCCATCCTGAAATATCAACATATATATATAATATATAATATATATATAATATGATATATATATATATAAATATATATATGACATATTAATATAATTAATATATATATATAATAAATATTTTAAATATATATATATATATATAATATATATATAAATATATATATAAAATATATGTAAAAATATATATATAAGATATATATATAGAATATAGATATTTAAAATATATATATATATAATATATATAATAATATATATTTATAATATATTATATATATATATAAGATATATATATATATATATATATATATATATATGTATTTAGATATATAATATATAATATATATATACTATATATATAATTTTATAATATATATATTATATATATATAATATATATATATATATATATATATATATATAAAAAATTATGTAATATAATAATATATATAGTATATAATAATATATATCAATATATATATATATATATATGTATATATTATATTATATTTTATATATAAATTTATATATATATATTATAGTATTATTTTGATAGTATAAATAAATTTTATAATCAATAATATAATTAAATTTGTAGCTATTATATTTTTATATATTACCCCTTTTTTTTATATATTTTAATTTAATAATATTCATATATATAAGCATATAATTTTATATAATAAGACTATATATAAGATAGATAGATAGTAGATGATAGTAAATAATGCAGATAGATAACTTAATTGCATTTGAGATTATCTAAATTTGCGCTTATCTTAAAGTCTTATTCGTTTTTGAGAGTATCTGACTGTAACTTTAACTGTCCAATTTCCGTAGTGAAAATTTAAAACATCTTGATCGGCGGACCTTTAAAATTTAACTTATAGAGCAAAATGCGTGGGGGGGTGTTTTTCTTATGGGGGTTTTTTTCTTTTGGGTTTTTGGGGTGGTTTGTTTTAAGGGGGGGGGGTTGATTTTTTTTTTTTTTTTTTTTTTTTTTTTTTTTTGGTTTTAGAATAGAATTTTCCCCCCAAAAACAGTCCCTTGTGCAGGACTTGATCCCTTTGAGCTTTTTTCCCCCCTTTTTAATTAAGGCAGAAATGACGTGCCGATAGAAAAAGCATATAATTACTATTATTAATAGAGGAGAAAGGGGCTTGATAGTTAAGTGACTATTGACTGAGGATATCGCAAATCATTTGTCAGAATATGATCTTAGAACAGTGCCCTTGATGCAGTGACTTGATCTTAGAGCAGTGCCCTTGATGCAGTGACTTGATCTTAGAGCAGTGCCCTTGATGCAGTGACTTGATCTTAGAGCAGTGCCCTTGATGCAGTGACTTGATCTTAGAGCAGTGCCCTTGATGCAGTGACTTGATCTTAGAGCAGTGCCTTGATGCAAGTGACTTGATCTTAGAGCAGTGCCCTTGATGCAGTGACTTGATCTTAGAGCAGTGCCCTTGATGCAGTGACTTGCTACTACTGAAGACCTGTACGAGCATCCGTAGTGAAACTTTTAAGAAAATCTTGATCTACGAGGACGCGAAGGAACTAAAAACTCTAAAAGAAGAAACTTTAAAAACTCTAAAATAGCAGCAAGAGATGAGGTGGTGTGTGTGTGTGTGTGTGGTGTGTGTGTGTGTGTGTGTGTGGTGTGTGTGTGTGTGTGTGGTGTGTTGTGTGTGGTGTGTGTGTGGTGTGCTGTGTGTGTCTGTGTGTGTGATGTGTGTTGTGTGTGTGTGGTGTTGTCTGTGTGTTGTGTGTGTGTGTGTGTGTGTGGTGGTGTGGTCTGTGTGTGTGTGTGTGTGTGTGTGTGTGTGTGTGTGGTGTGTGTGTGTGGTGTGGTGTGTGTGTGTGTGTTGTGTGTGGTGGTGTGTGTGGTGTCTGTGTGTGTGTGTTTGTGGTGTGTGTGTGTGTGTGTGTGGTGTGTGTGTCTTTGTGTGTGTGTGTGTGTGTGGTGTGTGTGTGTGTGTGGGCTGTGTGTGGTTGTGGTGGTGTGTGTGTGGTGGGTGTGTGTGTCTGTGTGTGTGTGTGTGTGTGTGTTGTGTGTGTGTGTGTTTTGTTTGTTTGGGGTGGTGTGTTGTGTGTGTGGGGTTGTGTGTGTGTGTGTGTGTGTCTGTTGTGTGGTGTGTGTTGTGTCTGTTGGGTTGGTGTGTGTGTGTGTGGTGTGTGTGTGTGTGTGTGTGTGTCTGGTGTCTGTGTGTGTGTGGTGTTGTGTGTGTGGTGTGTTTTGTGTGTGTGTGTGTGTGTGGTGTGTTGTGTGTGTCTGTGTGTGTGTGTGTGTGTGTGGGTGGTGTGTGTGGTGTGTGTGTGTGTGGTGTGGGTGTGTGTGGTGTGGGTGTTTTTGTGTGGGTGTGTGTGTGTGTGTGTGTCGTGTGTGTGTTGTGTGGCTGTGTGTGTCGTGTTGTGTCTGTGGTGTGTGTGGTCTGTGTGTGTGTGTTGTGTGTGTGTGTGTTGTGTGTGTGTGGTGTGTGTGCGTGCGTGTGTGTGTGTGTGTGTGTGTGTGTGTGTGTGTGGTGTGTGTGTGTGTGTGTGTGTGTGTGTCTGGTGTGTGTGTGTGTGTGTGTGTGTGTGTGTGGTGTGTGTGTGTGTGTGTGTGTGTGTCTGTGTGGTGTGTGTGTGCTGTGTGGGTGTGGTGTGTGTGTGTGTGGGGGTTTGTGTGTGTGTGTCTGTGTGTGCGTGTGCGTGTGCGTGTGCGTGTGTGTGTGTGTGTGTGTGTGTGTGTGTGTGTGTGTTTGTCCTCCCTAAGTCAGAGGGTCTCAACTAGTGGTCCATGGACCACTGGTGGTTCAGGTGATGATATTTTAGTGGTCCAAAGGACGTTCGCAATACATGAAAATTATCTGGAGTTTGGTGCATATATTTTTTAATGTTTTGTTCGTTGCCTGCTTGTCAGTGAGAAGAGAATCCAAGTCTGGCTGTAAAACATTAATTTTAATCTCTCCCCAGGTGAATAAAACAGACAAACACAAACCCGGCACACAGACAAGCTAGAAAGGATTGTGAAGGAGAATGAAGGATATTTTTAAGGGACTACAAAAGAAGAAAATACGTACGAGTATATAATTCAGAAAGCTAAATATCAGTGAGGGGAATATAGGAAAAGAAATAATTAAAACTGTCTGAAAATGGTTGCAATGAGGTAAAGAAGGACCGAACTTTTCTTTCTGTAAATTTTGTTTGTAAGAAATACTTTTGAAACCAAAAATGTTGGGCTTTTCCAATATTATTTTATTCATTTCTGAAAATTATGTTTACTTTATAGGAAATATATTTATAACCAAAATGTTGCTACATACCTTTTTTGTTTATCATATCTTTAAAGTCTAAAAGGGATGGGATGGGCCACGATATTTTTTTTCCAATTGGGCAAGTGGCCATGGTTTGAAACGAGTGAAGAGCCACTGCCCTAAGTATAATCACGCTGGACTCCCGATCGCCAACCGTTATCCTCCCGGAAAGAGTTTATAGAGATCTAAACACACCACACATACTCCTTGTTAAAGTGAAATAGTAATGCCCGTTTGTAGGAGAATCCCGTGCGTTGAGAGGGGCTCAAACGTGGAATCACCGAATGGCGCTCCGCATGTGTGTGAGCACATAAAACCTACTATATCTGTGTACTCGTGTAGATAAATGTGTATTGTGTGTTCGTGTATGGAGGGTATAAAACGTGGACATATGTATGAGGAAGGGGGGGGAAACATGATGATAATAAAAAGGAGGTCATGGTAATTACAGAAAAATACCACATGTAGGTCCACTGCCCCTTGATTCTTCCTTTTTCGTATGTTCTTATGTTCTTATGATATACATAGAGGGAGAAGAAGACTCGGACACCGGCGGGACACACGAGGGATTTTCGTGCTCGTATTGATGGAGGCCCACAGGATTTTTAGGAACGTTAACCTTCTCGTCAGGGCTCTGGATGAGGGGGAGGGGAAGGAGGAGGCATTGATGATGTCACTCAAAACTTTTGAAGGACGGCCCGCCCGTGTGGAGTCGTCGTGGTGGTAGTGGTGGTAGAAGTTTGTGGTAGCCGTCGGACCAGTAGGGGGGAAGGGGCGATTCTTTACATATACATAAAGGCCAGCAACCAGGGAAGGAAAGGTCCTGCACGTCAGAGGCTCCTCAGGCATCAAAGGTTTCGGTATAGCAAGACGAACTAAAGGGAATAAAATAAGGTAAAGTAATGCATGAAGGGACTGACGTGTGTGTGTTGATGACGCTGACGCTGATATGATGATGGTGATGATCAAAATCAGGGCAAGAGTGGCAGCTTCGAGAGAGAGACGAGAGAGAGAGAGGGGGAGAGAGAGAGGGGGAGAGAGAGGGGAGAGAGGGAGAGAGAGAGAGAGAGAGAAGGAATGAGAGAGAGAGAGAGGAGAGAAGGAAAAGAGAGAGAGAGGGAAAGAGGACAGCTTCGGAGAGAGAAAGAGGGAAAAAGGAGAGAGAAAGAGAGGGAGGGGGAGAGAGAGACAGAGAGAGAGAGAAAAGAGAGAGAGGAGAAGAGAGAAAGAGAAAAAGGAGAGAAAAGAAAAAGAGAGAGAGAAAGAGGAGGGGAGAAGAGAGAGGGAGAAAAGAAGAGNGGAAGGCGATACGCTAGACCTGGACCATCAACTGTGTCCTCTCGGAAAGAGCTATTTTCATAGAGTTATGTAAGGCTGCTACCTCACACAAAACACACACACACATCCCTGCTCAAAGTAAAAACACTACCTGCCCGCATTTCTAGGGAAAAATCTCGAACCATGAAGGGGGCTCGAACTTCGCGCGTCAATTGACACGCCATAGGTCTTTACCACTGTTCCATGCTTAAAAGTGTTCGTGCGTGTGTGTGTGTGTGTGGGTTTTATTTATGTGTGTGTGTGTGTGTGTGTGTGTGTGTGTGTGTGTGTGTGTGTGTGTGTTGTGTGTGTTATGTGTTTTATTTTGTGTGTGTGTGTCTGTGTCAAGCTGTGTCATTCACCCACGCTGAACACACGATCTCCAGCTGTTACTCTCCTGGAAAGAGCTTAGGGCTCATAGATACCGATCTTTGGGTAAAGCTGGGACCACACACACCACATCTCTTTGGTCAAGGGGGACAGTGACAGCCCGCGTTAGTAAAAAATCTCCATGAACATGCTGGGATGAATGTGCGACCACGGAATGGCTAGGCAACCCCTAGACCACTGATCACGTGTGTGTGTTGTGTGTATGTGTGTGTGTGTGGTGTGCGTGTGTGTGTGTGTGTGTGTGTGTGTATGTGTGTGTGTGTGTGTGTGTGTGTGTTTGTATAACGAGAAAGGAATTCTGTCGGCTGCTCCACGGATGCCAGATCGATTTTCTTCTTGTGGGCAGCTGTTGTCTTGCTCTGTGACTCGTGTGTTTTGATGGGCAACCTGGGTAGCTAGAATGCCGGGACGCGGTGTGGTGATGGTAGTGGTGGCGTTAGTGATGATAGTGGTGAAGTATAAGTGGTATTAATGGTGGTATAGTGATGGTAATGGTTGTTTAGTGGTGATGGTGATGTTAGATAGTAGTGATGGTGGTGGTGGTCACAGTATTGGCAGCGTTACCGTTGGTGGTGCTTGTAATTATTGTTACTTGATGTTGGTGGCGGTGGTGGTAGAAATGATGATGGCGGAGGATATTCATTAATGGCTTCAGGGTTAGCTGATAGTAAAAAAAACATAGCTGATATAAATCAAAGTATAAAATATCATGAAAACAGTTTCGTCATTTTTAATGCCGCGTAGAATGATGTCAACGCCTGTAATCTTAGTTATGAAGAACATTAGAAGACAGTAATTGTTAGGAAATTGAAGTAATATTTCGCGGTGCTATAGGAACACATATCTGCTTGCATATAGAAGTAGATTTCATGAAAGAGCATAAGAGCGTACTGTATTTATCATACCAAAAGTCACTAATACAAATTTACATTAACGAAAGTTAATGGCGAGGTGTAACATTTTGACAAGATTGCTTTATCCTAGACTAACAACTTGAGGTTTTACAAGTGACTGCCGGTCTTAATTAGTGGTTAAAGAAACTATCCCTGTACCTGACCTTGTATATACCTGTGCTGGACAGATGATTTCCTTCACCTAGCACCTCACCATGCGCCATGCAGATATTACAACGGAAAGCTTTTGCCATCATGATTAAGGGAACACTTCACCCTTCATGAAACTATGGATCTGCGGCCCCATCCCCTCACGTTGAACAAGGCTGCCAGTGCCCCACTACCAACCAATTAAACACGAAGAGGGAGCGTTATCTTATCGACGTGACCTTATCGTTATTGATTCCCATCCTCCCATTGTCATCTCATCTAAAATGGTCTCTTAAGCACCGTCACCAATGGGTCGATCGGCAGTGTTTGTACATAGCACTTGTTTTATTTTCTGTTCTCTTCCAGACTACTAACGCTCTGATAACGTGACACAAAGTCATGAAGGTCAATGTACCACATCTTATTTCATTCCGTTAGAATCGATTATATAATTATTCATCACATCAGAAAAATGTGTTAACAGGAACTAGTGTCCCACGCCTCCTGTATTTACCGTGTGAACAGCAAGCAAAGTTCACAGAAAATGACGCAACCCAGTGTTGCAAGTGCACGATAATGGCTGTATCGTTGATATTTGCTGCCCTATTGTCAGGCTTGACCTCCACACCTTTTTTGAACATATTATAGTGCAAGATGTATGATTGATAGTGAAAGATTGTAGTAGGTAGGAGAAAAAGTTGTTATGAAAAAAGGTAAAATTCACAAGTCATACGCACTTGCAGCAATAAAGAAATTGACAACAAAGGCGCCATTCATGATCACACATACCTCTGGTCGCCTTTTTTAAATGACACACGCATACCCACGCAACACTTATTCAGCATTTTTTCAAGAAATGGTAAAATGTTCAAGTGTCCAATTACTCAAATGCACGCAAGAACTATGAAATGGCAGGATTCTTGTCACGCTTTCCCTGCTATGAAAACACACGTTGTCATAAAACTTATTGGACCACTTGCGAGCGCACATTCCACACTATTTTTTCCTTTCATTATGACTTCGCTTCTACAAAAAAGTAATTAAGTGCTGCAGCAATTCCAGGAAAACACAAAACGTGGGTCGTGAGGCTCGTTTACCTGCGATTCCCTCCAGGCTACAAGGTACACGATTTTTGCCTTTTCATACATTTTTTCTCGGTACATTTTAAACGAAAACCCGAGACAGGAAAAGAGGATTATGACATCTTTCATGCTTGTTTTTTCAACTTTTAAGTGAAGGGAAATTTTGGATTAGAGATATATAAAAAATATTTCGCTCGCATGTGAGACAGAGTAGACAGGCAGCAAAGAATTAATCTATACATTCCTTGTTGCTTCATTGACTGGTTACATTTTTTTTTTTTTTTTTTTACGTTGTAACCTATAGCGCATGTAGACATATGCAGAGTCTTGATGTTGGTCGATCTCACCCGTTGGTGGCGCAGGCTGGATTTTTATAGTGACACCTGTCGTCACAGGTGAAGATCCCATTTTCTGTGATGTTTGGATCTTCAGTATAGGCGCAAGCAGCCCCTAGAGTCCACCGTCACACTCGCAATCGACAGACAGGTATATGCTGCATGTGGGTTGCTTCGGCCACTCGACGATGGATTTGACAGTTGCTCCTTAGTGAGACTTGAACTCGGGACCTTCTGTTCCCCTACCAGGCTCTTGAAAGAGTTGCCCCCAGCAGGATTCGAACTCGGGACATTGATTTCAGCACTCCAAGACGCTAACCACTCGGCCACCGCCTCCCCAAATAGACAACATAGACAACAAGTCTCTTAGGAACGACCACAGTGTAGCACATTATATATGTAATAACCGAAAACTAATTAGTAGCCGTTTATTGTTGACTCGCTTTGTTCCAAAACTAACTCCGTGAGGCAGGGAGACCCGTCATCCATCACCAAGGAAAGATTGGAATTAAATGCAAAAAAAGAATATATATATATATATAATATATATATATATATATATATATATATATATATATATAATAATATATATATATATATATATATATATATATATATATATATATATATATATATAGTTGGTATTCTTAGGTCGATACATGTTGATTTTTCAGGATGGCAAAGACACTCGTCATTCTTGGGTTCTTTATGCGCGTGCAACGTTTCGCCAATGGTACTTGGTTCATCAGGCAAAAATAGTTTATAAATTAATATACTAAAAACTGCTAAAAGCGAACATCTAAAAAAAAAAATAAAGCAATAAAATAATCCTATATTATCTAAAAATTAAAAACACAATTTATATTATAATTTTTAGTTTAATATAGGATTTTTTTAAATGCTTTAAAAAAAATTTAGATGTTCGCTTTTAAAAGTTTTTAGTATATTAATTTATAAAACTATTTTAGCCTGATGTGCCAAGTGCCATTGGCGAAACGTTGCACGCGCATAAAGAAACCCCAAGAATGACGAGTGTCTTTGCCATCCTGAAATATCAACATATATATTTTATATATATATATATATATAAATATATATATAAAATATAATATATATATATAAAATATGTACATATATATTTTATATACATATATATAGTACAAAATATATAATATATTATATATATATATTATAATATATATATATTTATATATAATATATAATATATATATATTAGATATATATATATAGGATATAATATATATATATATATATATATATATATATATATTATATATATATGTACATATTATATATATATTTTATATATTTTATATATATGTATATATATATATATATATATATATATATATATATATATATAAAATATATATATATATATATATATATATAGTACATTTATATATATATATATAGATATATATAATATATACACATATTATATAATATATTATATATATAATATATATATATATATATATATATATATAAAATATATGCATAAAATTATTATATAATATATTTATAGATAGATAGATAGATAGATAGATAGATAAATAGATAGACAGATAGATATAATTAGTATTGTCTATTTGTCTATTCTTGTATTGTTTATGTATATATTACGCCTTTTTATACTTATTTTCAATTTTTCGTTTGAGTTTTCAGAAGTAGCACTGTTTAAACGCATCACCCTAAAGTAAAACGTCATAGGAACATTGTGTCAGGGCTGACGTTCGCATTCCGATTTGTCTAGCTTTTTCGCACCTTCCTATTGAATTTCTCGTAAGGGAGAAATGACGTGCCGATAGAAAACGATTTTAAAAACTATATAATAGGGAGAAAGGGGCTTGATATTAAGGACTATTGACTGAGGGTATCGCAAATCATTTGTCGAATATGATCTTAGAAAAAGGCCCCTTGATGCAGTGACTTGACTTAGAGCATGCCCTTGATGCCGGACTTGATCTTAGAGCAGGCCTTGAGCAGTGACTTTATCTTAGGCGTGTCCTTTATGCAGGACTTGATCTTAGAGCAGTGCCCTTTATGCAGTGACTTGATTTAGGCAGGCCCCTTTATGCAGTGAATTGATCTTAGAGCAGTGCCTGATGCAGTGACTGATTTAGAGCATGCCCTTGAGCGTGACTTTCTACTACTGAAAAACCCGTACGAGCTCCGTAGGAAACTTTTAAGAAAATCTTTATTTCGAGGACGCGAAGGAACTAAAAAATCTAAAAGAAGAAATTTAAAAAAAAAACTAAAAAAGCAGCAGAGATGAGGGGGTGTGTGTGTGTGGTGTGTGTGTTGGTGTGGGTTTTGGTGTGTGTGTGTGTGGTGTGTGTGTGTTGTTTGTGTGGGGTGTGGGTGGTGTGTGTGTGTTCGTGTGGGTCTTTTGTGTGTGTGGTGGGGGGGTTGGGTGTTGTCTGTGTTGGGTGTGTGTTGTGTGGTGTGTGTTGTGTGTTGTGTGTGTGTGTGTGGTGTGGTGGGGTGTGTGTGTGTGTGTGTGGTTTTGTGTGTGTGTGTGTGTGTTGTGTGTGTGTGTGTGTGGTGTGTGTTTGTGTGGTGTGTGTGTGGGGTGTTGTGTGTGTTTTTGTGTGTGTTTTGTTGTTGGGGTGTTGTGGTGTGTTTTGTGTGGTGTGGTGTGTTTTGGGGTTGTGTGTGTGTGGGGTGTTTTGTGTGTGTGTGTGTGGTGTGTGTTGTGTGTGTGTGTTTGTGTGTGTGTGTTTTGGTGTGTGTGTGTTGTGGTGTGGGTGTGGTTTGTGTGTTTGTGGTGTGTGTGTGTGTGCTGTTGTGTGTGGGGTGTGTGTGGTTGTGTGTGTTGTGTGTCGTGTTTTGTGGGGTGGTTTTGTGTGTGGGGGTGTGGGGTGTGTGTTGTGTCTGTGTGTTGTGGTGTGTGTTTGTGTGTGTGTGTGTGTGTGTGTGTGTTGTGTGTGTGTGTGTGTGTGTGTTGTGTGTGTGGTTGTGTTGTGTGTGTGTGGTTTTGTGTGTTGTGTGTGTGTGTGGTGTGTGTGTTGGGGGTGTTTGTGTGTGTTTTGTTGGTGTGTTTGGTTTTGGTGTGTCGTGGTGGTGTGGTTGTGTGTGTGTGTGTGGTGTGTGTGTGTGTGTGGTTTTTGTTGTGTTGTGTTTGGTTTGTGTGTGTGTGTGTGTGTGTTGTGGTGTTGTGTGTGTTGTGTGTGTGTGGTTGTGTGTGTGTGTGGTGTGTGTGGTGTGGTGGGGGTGGTGGGGGGTTTTGTGTGTTGTTTGTGGGTGTGTTGTGTGTGTGTGTGTGGGGGTTTTTTGTTTGTGGTGTGTGTTTTTTTTGTGTTTTTGTGGTGTTTTGGGTGGTTGTGCGTGGGGGGTGTGTGGGGTGTGGGTTTTTGTTTGTGTGGGTGTGTTTGCCCTCCCAAGTCAGGGGTCTCAACTAGTGGCCATGGCCCCATGGTGGTTAGGGATGATATTTTAGTGGTCCAAAGGACGTTCGCAATCATGAAAATTATCTGGAGTTGGTGCATATATTTTTTTAAAGTGTTGTTCGTTGCCTGCTTGCAGTGAGAAAAGAAACCAAATTGGGTAAAAATTAATTTTTAAACCTCCCCAGGGAATAAAACAGACAAACACAAACCGGCACACAGACAAGCTAGAAAGGATTGTGAAGGAGAATGAAGGATATTTTTAAGGGACTACAAAAGAAGAAAATACGTACGAGTATATAATTCAGAAAGCTAAATATCAGTGAGGGGAATATAGGCAAGAAATAATTAAACTGTCTGAAAATGGTTGCAATGAGGTAAAGAAGGACTTCGAACTTTTCTTTCTGTAAATTTTGTTTGTAAGAAATACATTTGAAACCAAAATGTTGGCTGTCCAATATTATTTTATTCATTTCTGAAAATTATGTTTACTTTATAGGAAATATATTTATAACCAAAATGTTTGCTACATACCTTTTTGTTTATCATATCTTTAAAGTCTAAAAGGGATGGGATGGGCCACGATATTTTTTTTCAATTGGGCAAGTGGTCCATGGTTTGAAACGAGTGAAGAGCCACTGCCCTAAGTCATAATCACGCTGGACTCCCGATCGCCAACCGTTATCCTCCCGGAAAGAGTTTATAGAGATCTCACACACCACACATACTCCTTGTTCAAGTGAAATAGTAATTGCCCGTTTGTAGGAAGAATCCCGTGCGTTGAGAGGGGCTCAAACGTGGAATCACCGAATGGCGCTCCGCATGTGTGTGAGCACATATACCTACTATATCTGTGTACTCGTGTAGATAAATGTGTATTGTGTGTTCGTGTATGGAGGGTATAAACGTGGACATATGTATGAGAAGGGGGAGAACATGATGATAATAAAAAGGAGGATCATGGTAATTACAGAAACTACCACATGTAGGTCTCACTGCCTCTTGTATCTTCCTTATTTTCGTATGTTCTTATGTTCTTATGATATACATAGAGGCAGAAGAAGACTCGGACACGGCGGGACACACGAGTGATTTTCGTGCTCGTATCTGATGGAGGCCCACAGGTATTTTTAGGAACGTTAACCTTCTCGTCAGGGCTCTGGATGAGGAGGGAGGGGAAGGAGGAGGCATTGATGATGTCACTCAAACTTGTGAAGGACGGCCCGCAGTGTGGAGTCGTCGTGGTGGTAGTGGTGGTAGAAGTTTGTGGTAGCCGTCGGACCAGTAGGGGGGAAGGACGATTCTTTACATATACATAAAGGCCAGCAACCAGGGAAGGAAAGGTCCTGCACGTCAGAGGCTCCTCAGGCATCAAAGGTACGGTATAGCAAGACGACTAGGCAATAAAATAAGGTAAAGTAATGCATGAAGGGACTGACGTTGTGTGTGTTGATGACGCTGACGCTGATATTGATGATGGTGATGATCAATATTCAGGGCAAGAGTGGCAGCTTCGAGAGAGAGAGAGAGAGAGAGAGAGAGAGAGAGAGAGAGAAGAGAGAGAGAGAGAGAGAGAGAGAGGAGAGAGAGAGAGAGAGAGAGGAGAGAGAGAGAGAGAGAGGGAAAGAGTGACAGTTTCGAGAGAGAGAAAGGGAGAGAGGGGAGAGAAAGAGAGAGGGGAAGAGGGGGACAGAGAGAGAGAGAAAAAAGAGGGGAGGGGAGAAAGAGAGAGGGAGAGAAAAGAAGAAAAGGAGAGAGAGAAAGGAGGGAAGGGGGGGGAAAGAGAGAGGGAGAGGGGACAGAGAGAGGGGAAAAAGGAGAGAGAGAGAAAAGAGAGAGGGAGAGAAAAAAGGGGGGGAGAGGGGGAGAGAGAGAGAAAAGAGAGGGGAGGAGAGAGAGAGGAGAGAGGAGGGAGAGAGGAGAGGAGGGGGAAAGATGGAGACGGAGGGGAAAAGAAAAGGAGAAAAGGAGGAGAGAGAGATTTCTATGTGGCACTTGATTATGTCGCAGGATCATGTCACAGCTCATTTCCATCGTGTTTCACCAGGCAATTTGAAACATGCCAGGATAGTCTCTGTATAGTTTCCTATATCTTTTTTATTCCATTTATTTTTCTTTCAAGCTAAAAAGGGAGGTAGAAAAGAAAGGGAAGTTCTTTGTATTATTCTTTCTGTTACTATTCTTATCGTTATTATAATTGTTATTGTTATTGTCGTCTTCATTATAATTATTATTAATATTAGTGTCATCATCATTATTATAATTATGTTATCATAATTATTGTTTTCATTATTAGTAGTATTAGTATTATTATTGGTATTATTATCGCTATAATTATTATTTTAATTATTATTTCTATTATTATTATTGTTATTATTATTATTATTGTTATTAACATAATTTATATTTCTATAATTGTCACTCTTATTTCTAATCATTATCACCTATTGCTATTATTATTGTTATTATTTCCTTTTAATTGTTCAAATGTTTTTCGGAATCATGGGTTTTTATTTTGGTTATATTTTTTTTTTTCCCCCCTTAAAAACACCTCAAAAAACTTTCCCCAAAAGGGGGTCAACAATGTTTTTAAATAGTAGCATTTTTTAGGGGAAAACCGGGGTTGGTGTTAGGGGCTTTGGTTCCCAGATTTTGGGCGGGGGGGGGACGGCGGGGCGGTCTCGGGAAGCCTTCAGGAGAGCCGTACTATAGTCCAGTCAAAATATGAAGGACCCCCCACAAAGGCAAAAAAAAGAAGTTATATTTTTTAAAACCCTTGATGCCTACTGAATATCTCCCCAAAGATTATACTTAAATTTTTTGGGAGTGGAACGGTTTTTTCGGTTTCATTTGCTTTTGGGTTTAAATTTTTGGAAACAAACCGCAAAAATTTGGGAAAATTTAAAAATATACGACAATATCATTTCTTAAAAATAAAACCCAAAAACAACTTTTAATTATTTTTTTTAACCAGTTGGGGCCTGGGGTTATGGCAAATGACAACTGTCACTTTGCAATAATGAAAAAAATTTATGCCTATCTTTTTTTGAACATCAAAAAATAGGGTTTAAAAATTTATATTTAAAAATGTGAGCTATCATTTAAACCCATTATTACTGCCCCCCCCTTAGCTGTGAAATGCAGCAATAAAACTTGTTTTATATAAAAGCCCCTCCCCAAAAAAAGGGATGGCTAGTTTTCTTCGGAAAAACTGACATTCCCCGAAAAGGTGAAAAAGGGTATTAAATTTGAGCTGATGTGAGTCGGGGAATTCTTTTTTTTTTGAAAAAAATTTTTTTTGGAGCTGAAAAAAGTTCGAAATTTTTAGTACTTAATTAGTTAATAGTGAGTAAAGAAATATATTTAGATAGGGGGAAATTATAATATATAGATAATTAAAATTTAAAAAAACACAAGGTTTTATATTATATGGGGGAAATTTTGGGATACATCCCAAAAAAACTAGGGTTTACACAAGAACTTAGGTCCGTTCACAATATTTAAACGTAAACTTCATCTCTTCCATGGTCACCATCATCAGAAAGCATCAAAAAAACGTCAAACTGTTCGTTGCATTTTGAAAAAACTACCTCTGCAAAATCCACATGCGAAGTGCAAGGGCAGCCCAATTTTTCCGGGACAAACCCCCAAGTTTACCTGCACCACCCTTGCAGGGAACATCTAAAAAAGTTTTTAGGAGATACTCTGGTGCTGCAGCGAGGTCGGGAATGAAAGGGGAAATCACCCGGGGTGCCCAATGATACTCCTTTCCCCAGTCAAGTGGATTGAGTTTGTGCCCTTTCCACTCATAAAACCTGATGGAATACCCGAAAGGGGGTAAATTTTTGGGGGAAGCTGGGGCTCTTTGGGGAAAATTCCCCGTGGGTGCAATGCGTTTTTTTGTTGTCCCCTTTAAAGCAGGGAAATTTTTACTACTCCAATTCGAAAAAAATTGCTGAGGGTTTCCCCTCCGTAACAAAAAACCATTGCTCTGTCCCCCTGCAGCAATGTTTTCTTTGGGGGTTGAGTATTCATTGCCAAAAATTTGGGCCGCTTCCCGGGAAAAACTATTTTGTCCTTAAAACAGTTTGGTCCATTCCCCTTTGCGACCCCAAAAGGGGCCCCTTTGAGTGGGTTGTCGCACCCAGGTATGCGGGGTTTAAAGGAAAAGTTTTCAACAAAAGTCCACCCAGAGCTCTCGGGAAATTTTGGCCAAGCCCAAAGGGTTTTGTTTTGGTTTAAAATGCCCCCCTTTTTTCGGCTCCGACATTAAGTAGGGGACTGTGGCACTATTCTTGTTTGAAATAATGGGCACAGAGTATCAACAAGCCCAGTGTCTTCGCCAACAAGAACAGTGTTGGATTTGAAAAAACTCCCAAAACTGCAGTTTTTTGCTATGAGTGGGTCCGTTTCCCACCCCGCATGAAGCACTTCACAATGAGATTCTTCCAGTTTTTCCCCAAGGATGTCAATGAATTGTTGCTTGTTATTTTTTTGTTCCGAAGAAAACTCTTCCTTCTTGACGGGTAAAGGGGTCATGGTTTCAGAAAAAAGTTTACCTTCACTGAGGGTTTCGCCACCCCTTTTTGATGGCAAAGTTTTTTTTGTTGAGGGCCCTTGACGATACCCCATAAAAAACACGACGATAGATGCCCGTATTCCCTTTTAACAAATATTCAGGTAGCGGGTAAAAGAATATTATTGTACTGTTCCCCGACTGCCACGGGATGCGTGCAATGGGGCACCCCCCCCAATCTAGTACGTATTGTATACCCGGTGGTTTTGATAGATCGGCAGGTCCCAAGGGGTTTGATTGCTGAGGCTAACGCGGGTTTATTGGCGGAGACCCAAGGATTTTTAGTCTCGAACAAAAAAAAAAAGGGGGAAATATGCCCCAAATTTCACAAACGAGGTTTTGGATAAGTCCCCAATTTTTCCCAGTCCCCACCCGATCAAAGTCTCTGGAAGAGTAACTGAGGTGATTTGTGCTCCCCTTTTGGTGTTTGTCATTGCAGTCTCTGAGTCCATAGTTATGGCTTGGGGCTTTTCTTTATGATGTATTCAAGCACACGGGTTTTCCAAAAAATCTGCCCCCAAGGGCCCCTTTTTTCCCACGGTTTTCGCGTCCCTCAACATTGAACCCCGTTTGGCAAAAAAATACCAGTGAAAAAAGTTGTGAAGAGAATTTTTTTGAAAGGGATCCCCCTCATGAAGAAACGCAAGCATTTTTGGGGTTTAGTACCCTAAATTTTTCGTTAGACTTTTATAGATACTTGTGTTGTTTTACTTGTCACATTACATTCCTTAGTGAGGGGTTGGAGGGGCCCTTGTTCACCTCTGCACAGGGCAGGGGTAGCCCGACCAAAAGAGCGCCTGTGGTCTCTGTCATCCCTCTTTCCCCTGGTCAGCCCCCCTGATGTCTTTAGGCCTTTTCCCCAAAAAGTAACTTGCCTCGATGACAAATCGGTAAAACCGACCAGCCCAGTATCTGGGCGCTCCGTTTTGGACAACTTGGAATCCCTTTGGGGGAAATTTTTGGGGTACTTCTGGATGGTCCTTCGGAAATCTGTCATAAGTTGCAGAAAATATGTGAAGGCACTTTGTGTAGGCCTTTTCCGGAAGCTGCAAGAAAATGGCGCAAAGGCGCGCCCGGACATGCAAAGGGAAACATCCAATTTCCCCCGTTCTTTAAAATTTTTTGAAAAAAAAACGGTAAGGGCCCCATTTCCCTTATTTTTTAAAACCCCAGTCTCGCTGTCCCTTGATCCCTTTAAATTTCACCAAAAACACATGGTGGGTTTTGTCCCCCAAAGACCTCCAACACCTTTGACGAATCGATGTCTGACACTGCTTGGTCACCCGGAAAATCAGACCGTCAAAAAAAGTACCGGGATTTATTTAGCTCGTTGGGAAATGTAGGCTCACTGGGTTCCCCCCTCACTTGGTAGGTTTATCTGAAATTTCCTTGGAAAAAAAGTTTTTCATTTGAGTGCGGCCCTTTAAGAAAATAGATGTCCCCGTATAGCCTAGACCCCGGCTTTGCCCCTCATCATGTGGGTTTTAGTGTTGCTAGCATATGAACTTCCCGAAACTCTTTGATCCGACCAGACATCAGGTGGCCAATACACCCAAGAAAAAAATATGAGGTAGGGGAAACCTCCCAGTCTTAGAACAATCGAGTGAAGTTTGCTGTCCGCCCGGCCGCTCTTGACTATGGGGAGAGCTTTCCCCCCAAAGTGGCTGTCAAAAATTTAGTATCGGTGGTTTTCCCCCCATAAACTCAGCGCATGTTCACAAACGAAAGGGAAGTTGGAGTTGATTTCAGTCCAAGTCACTTGGGCTGAGATCAATCATGGGCAAAAAAACATTATTTATGCCTTTACCCGGATTTTTTCCCTTTTTTAACCCTCTGCATCATTCCAGTCAAGAGGGTCGAGGTGATCGAAACTGTGGCGGGAAAAACCCTTTCCCGAGGGGGATCAACATTTGAGCGATTTTCGCAGGTCAGTAGACCCGGAAGTTTCGTAGGGTAAGGGGCTGCAGTCCTCCACATGCTGAAAGTGAATGGGGCGTATATTGATTCGCCCCAAATTGGGGCGATATCTCTGCTGAGACAGCTCTAGGGCAAACTGAAGTGTTTCCCGGGCTGCTTTTTGGGGTCCCCACACGCAATGAGCCCCCTTTCCTGGGAAAGGTTTCCCCCCCATTTTTAAGTGCAGATGGGCCCCTGGTCAACATTGTCCGCCACATATTGAAAAGGGAAAAGTCCGGGGGGTTAAAAACCCGGGAATCGTTCCACTCTTTTACTGCTGCGCTGCGCTC
This sequence comes from Chionoecetes opilio, assembly GCA_016584305.1. Taxonomy (NCBI): domain Eukaryota; kingdom Metazoa; phylum Arthropoda; class Malacostraca; order Decapoda; family Majidae; genus Chionoecetes; species Chionoecetes opilio. The sequence goes on from JACEEZ010013983.1 coordinate 206,314, forward strand.
ATACGTTTTCACCTCCGTGTTTAACAAAGATACCCCTGTGCAAAGGGGCGTTTTTATTGAGAAAACGAGAACCCCAAAAAGGTGTGCCCTTTTGGGTACCAAGGGCCCCCGCAAAGTGGAGCTTGAAGGATCCAGGGCCCCGTGGCTTGCATGATCGCCTGTCCGAGGTGAAGGGTTTTTAATTTTTTTCCTTTCCCCACAAAGAGCATTTTCCCGCAAGAGCTTTAGTGGGCTCTTGGAGGGAAATTGGTTTCAGCAAATTTACAGTGGACATGCATAGTAGTCGGGTAAATGTTCCCCAATTTGAGATTTCCTGTTTTATGTCACTTTTAATGAGATCAGCGGCTGTCTTGATCGGCAAATTTTCTGCTTTAGGGTCACTTTCCTTTTGTTGACGATAGAAGGCCCAAAGGGAAACGACCCATGCCACACCCCCAAAAATTAACCCAAAAATTTTGGGTTTTCCCTTCATGTCTGCAAATTTTGTTTTATCACCCAAATTTATTGAGAAAGGGGATCCTTATGGGGATGAAAAACCAATGCATCACAGCCCGTTTTTAATAGGAAATCCCCATTTTCCCAATTAAACACCCAAATTTTGGTTAGGTTTTATTTATTTTCCCTTTAGGTAAAATTTGCCCCCTTTTGGAACGCTTCATGTCTATTTGGTCCTTAGGTGGGCCCAAAATTCTGCTTTTTTGGGTGAAGAGCCCCCTTTCCCATTGGAATTTGGTGGTTTAAAAGTTTCTTTTTTACGAAAGTTAGGTTAAATGCCACCGTTATGGTATACCGCAATTTCTGCGTTTTAGATCGCCAACAATGCAAAAATTTTGCTCCCCCACGTATCTGACCCCAATTTTCTAATCGATTTTTTCAGGCAGTCGACACCTGATTTTGGGGAAATCGAAAGTCCCTTTAAAAGGATCAACATTTTGGGTCCTTTTCCTCCCTTGGTACTTGTCAGGGGTTACCACAGAAAAAACACTGATTTTGGTAGTCAAACGCTGAATCCAAAGAAGAAGGCACCTCCTTTTTCTGAAACAGACCCCAAACATGTTTTCGCTTCAGAGAAAGTTCAATGGGCTCTCAAAATTTTAAAAACACCCCCCGGCAATCTGTATTTAAATTTCCTGTCCTGGAAAGGGGCTTGGACTTTTTAAAACCCCGCTCACTTCCAGCTTCTTTGACCCCGTCAACCTTTATTTTCCGGGCAGTGTACGGTTGGATCACAGGAAAAGGGGGTTTTTTACAGAAGGGCGCCCGTCCCCATGTTGTGAAAAGAGAGGAAAAATTAGGATTAAAATTTGTTCCCCCTGTTTTTTTCCGGGGCCTATTTAAAGTACATGTTCATATACCTGTTTATAAAAAAAAACAAAAAAACAGTATACTCTCCAAGTTTTTTTTAAATTAATTTGGGTAAGTGGTTAACGGCCCAAATTTTGGTTTCTAAAGAAATGTTAAAAAAAAAATTTAAAAGTTAAAAAAAAAAAAAAAAAAAATAAAATTTAAAGTTTAAAAAAAGGTTAAAAAAAAAAAAAATTTTTTTAAAAAATTTAAATTTAAAAAAAAAAACCCTTTAAAAAATCCCACATTAAAAAAAATACTCCCAAAAATTACCCAAAGACCCCAGCGTTTTACTCTCCCCAAATTTTTTTAAATTAATGGGTAGTGGTTAAAAGGCCCCCAAAATTTGGGACCAATGAAAAGTTTAAAAAAAAAAATTTAAATGTTAAAAAAAAAAAATTTTTTGAAAATTTAATGTCAAAAAATTTTTCAAAAAATTTTTTTTGTTTTTTTAAAAATTTAAATAAAAAAAAACTTTAAAAAATCCTACATTAAATATAATTTCTCCTTACATTACAAGGGCCGCAGCGTTTTTAACCCGCTCTGCCCCAAACCCCATCCAATTTCCCCACTTTCAAACGTCACTCCACCTCTCGTTCACGGCTCTCGTTCAATCTGAAAAAAATAATTTATCCACCCCATTTGAAAAAAAAGAGTATAATTTCATATATTTGTTCTGGGGAAAAAAAGGGTTTTATAAAAATATTGTTTTGTTTCTTTGCCCAAATTTTTGGTGGGGTTAGGGGTAAAAAAAGCGCTAAAAATTTATTGGACTAAAAGGGACTGTTCACTTTGGGCCTTAAAAAAGATTTTCATTTAACCCCTTCACACCCAGATCTTTCTTGCTATAAAAAAATTTTATGTTTTTGAGCCATAAAAATTAGAAAAAAAAGAATATACCCAAAAAATTTTGTCGGGCCCAAAAATTATTAAAAAAAGGTCATATCTATTTAAAAAATTTTTTATATGCCCCTTTAAAAAACCCTTTTAAGGGGAGCCAAATTAAATGGAATTTCGTTTTTGGGTTTTTAGGGATTAAGATGCTAGTGATACTTTGTCATTATTTGTAAGGTCTTCATTACAATATACAGAACTGGAATCAATGGAGCATAGAGGCAATATGGCGCTGCTTAGACCGAGCATGGCCAAACTCTCCCTATCTACTACGCCTCTGGCCTTCATGAGTGACATAGGAAAGTCCTCATCCATTACTCATTGCGATCAATGCTCCCATTCGTTGCATAAATCTATACACTCGAGGATTATACAACAGATCACTTCCCTTACCCTTAGTTATCCATATATTTCATTGAGCAAATTAACCAAAGTTATAGATATTGAAATAAATTCTTTACTAATGTCCTTTTTAAGATTAACGCATCCTTTGACAAGTTTTTTGGTAGAAGTAAAAATTCACTTACGTTTTTAAGACAATGAGAAGTACATATATACAGTGCCAAGTGTAACAAAACAAAAAATATCGAAGGAAAAAGCATATCTTCCTCCCCTTTTTGAAATGGCAGACTGACAAACTATATGAAAAAAAAATGGAATGGTAAGCTTAGTTTCTGAGTTATCATGATATTCGGTAATCACAGCACCTTATACTGCAGAAGATGAACAACAAATCTAGAATAAGTCAGAGTGCGTTGAAAAGTTTGTCAGTGAAAGCAATGAGGGAGTGAAGATTTTGTCCTTGCATTATAATATCAAGATTGGCAGGACAGTAATGGGGGTAAGTATAAAGTCTTGTCAAGCAAGGACACGCATAGGATTACATAGGATTACATAGGAGTAACAGACACCAGGAGACCTATTGGTCCATAGCGAGGGTATCTGCTGAACTACATACTACTAACTATCAACTACTTGTAAGAAAACAGTTGGAAAATGATACCATGTCCCTAAAGAGGATAGGAACATGGAAATTTCATAGTGCAGAATGATAGGATATGAAAAAACTAACTACAACTACCACTACCACTAAAAACTAATCGATAGGGGGGGACTAGATACGAATTCGCACTATCAATCCCCATTTACTTTACCAGTGCGCGTCAAGTCTGTTTTTTAATGTAGTTATTGTGTTGGCTCCGACAACTTTTGCTGGTAACTTGTTTCCATCGATCAACGACTCTAACATTGAAATAATTTTTACGGAGATCGGTGATGAAAACGTTGACCGTTTATTTTTAAAAAACCATTATTTCTTGTTGTCATTTGAGTTGAAAGCTCGAATAGGCCTCTTGATTAAGACATCAAAACCCTTTTTAGGATCTTAAAGGTTTCTATCAGTCCCCACGGTTTCTACGACCCTTTAAGGAAAACATATTAAGTTCCGCAGTCTCTCTTCATAAGATGAATTTGCAGAGATGAATTTTTTTGGTTGCTCTTCTTTGCACTGATTCCAATTTGGCTTGATCTTTTACGAAACAGGGCGACCAGAATTGAACGGCATATTCCAAGTGCGGCCTAACCAAGGACGTGTATAATTGTGTCATTACTTTCGGAGTTTTATGTTCAAAGTTACGTTTAATAAAGCCCAACATCATATTTGCCTTTTACTGGCAGCTAGGCAATGCGAACTGGTTTTCAGATCATTACTGATGATGACACCTAGATCCTTTTCCTGCTGTACTTCAGTTAACGATTTATTTTGCATTTGATATTTATATTTGAGGTTATCGTTGCCTATATGCATTATTTTACATTTTCGGAATTGAATTTAATAGCCATTTATCACTCCAATCTGATAGTTTGTCGAGATCACTTTGTATGAGTTCGCATTTTTCTCTAGATATGCTTTACCGCCTAATTTGGTGTCATCTGCAAATTTTGATATTTTAGATACAAGTCCGCAGTCCAGATCGTTGATATATATCAGAAAAAGAGTAGGACCCAAGACCGAGCCCTGAGGCACCCCAATAGTGACATCTAACCAAATCAGATGCCTCACCATTTATTATTTACCCGTTGTTTACGATTTGAACCCAAAATCCCCAATCCATGAACATAATTGCTCTCCTATGCCATGTGCCCTTAGCTTGGTCAACAGTCGCTTATGTGGAACTGTATCGAAGGCTTTCTGAAAATAAGGTATATTACATCCGGGGGAAAATTTTAGCGTCCCAGTTTGAAAAAATGACTTTAAAAAAAAATCCAGTAGGTTTTTTAAGCAGGATCTCTTTTTTCGAAATCCATGCTGGGAGTTTAGTATAGAGTTATTTTCATCGAGAAAAAGACACTATTTTATCCCGCAATATTTTCTCAAATATTTTAAACAATCACGGCGTTAGACTAATTGGGCGATAATTACTTGCGAGGCTCTTACTCCCTTTCTTGAATATCGGTGTAACATTAGCTAATTTCCACATACTAGGAACATTTTTTTCACTTAGCGATTTATTGAAAATAATCTTTAATGGAGCGAAAGTTGACTGTGACATTCGCGAAGTAGTCGCGGCGAGATTTCGTCCACCCCCACGGATTTTGCTGGGTCAATTTTCAGCAAATACTTTGATATTTCGTCTATGTTATCTCTCCTATTACCAGTCTATCCCTTTCGAGTCCTGCATACATGTTTACTGGTTCTGGTAATGGAGTTTCGTCTTCTTTAATAAATACCGCATTAAAGTATTCATTGAGTACGAACGCCATACTCTTATTATCATTTACCAAGATATTATTATTATCTTTCAGTGGTCCAATACTGTTTTGACGTTTTTCTTACTTCGAACGTATTGAAAGAACCCTTTTTGGTTTTATTTGGATTCCTTTGCAATTTTTTCTTCATACTCGCGCTTTTTAGACTTAATTAGTCCTTTGCAGCGACGTTTGAACGTCATTGTATTTTCTAGAATCGCAGTCTGCATTTGATCTTTTGTAAACTTTATACGCTCGGCGCTTTCTGCCAATGATTTTTTGGATCTCATAATTCATCCAACTGGGTCTGTTTATGTTATTCAAACGTTTTCTTACCATGGGAACTGTTTTTTCCACCACCGATTGGAGTTTATTAGTGAATACATTACACATGTTTTCGGCGTTATTTCCTTTAGTAGGTCAATCCATTCAACTTCGCTTAGTACCCTGCTGATCTTCGTGAAATCTGCTTTATTATAATTTGGGACTAATAACCGATTTTCTTTTGATGTCTACATTGCAATTTATGCCGCATCTGATTAGCCTGTGATCACTGTTTGCCAAATGTTCACCTATATCGCAGTAATCAATCAGATCAATGTCGGTAGTGAAAACTAAATCTAGGATACTATTATCCCTTGTAGGCTCACGGACCACCTGATTAAATATACTTCGTTCACCATATCAAGCAATCGCATACCTTCTCTATCAGCAAATTATTATTTCCCGTTTATATGAGGTAGGTTAAAAACTCCACCCAAAAAAAATTGTATCGTTATTATTGTTCACAAAATGACTTTATCTCGTCGTACAGGAGACAATCTACTTCCGCATTAGATTTGGAGGACGAAAATATTGTCCCAATAGTTAGGGAATTTACCGTTTAGCTTAATCTTTGCGTAGACTGAGTCATAATGATCTTTGTTTACTTTATCGATTTCGATTGCTTGCAAATTTTCTTTAATGTAAAGAATGACACCTCCACCTGCTTTTATGCGTGCGACAATTTAGGAATGTCTTATAGCCTGGAATGGCTATTTAAGTAATAAATGTTTATCTTTTGTTTTTGACCCAACTCTCAGTGATACTGACGATATCTGGCGGGTTTCGGCAACAACGTATGCTAATAATTCGTTACGCTTTAAAATAATGCTTCTGGCATTTGTGTAGAGTAATTTTTAAATTCCTTGATAGTTTTGGTAACCTTGCGTGAGGGTTACCGGCAGGGCGTCTACGGTCCACTTTTTCAGGGCGCTTGATTAAGTACTTTGATTAGTATTTGCGGAAACGGGACGTACCCAGCGTTGCTGTGGGGTAAAAGGGGTTAAGGTGATGCTGCTACCGCCGTCCGCTCGTCGTTTTGATCTGTAAAGAAGAAAACTTTATCATTTTGCAGACGTCCTAATCGTGCATGGCCGACGGGGCTGAGGTGGAGTCCGTCATCCCAAATAGGATGGAATCCTCAACCAGGATGGGATCCTCGTAGAAATTATCCAGAAGTTTGCGAAAATCTACATTCTCCTGTGCACAAAAAGACTCAGTCGGTTATTTGCGCTGAACGCCTTATCGTAAAAACGTTGGCCTACTCCTAGTCTCGGGAGAATTCCTGAAATAATGATATGATTAGTTTTAGTCTTGAATTTCCGGATCAACTTCCTGGCAGACAGGGAGGTGGGCATTCTTAACCCTTTCACTCCCAGATCTTTCCTTTGCTATATGAAATCGTCTGTTGTTAGCCAGAAAATTGCGAAAACTAACTTAATATGCCAAATGACCAACAAGGATACTAAACAGGTCATATCTATAAAATATTGCTTATATTAATTAAAATCGTCTTATGGTACCCAAATTACAATGAAAATTACGTTCTGGGACTCAAGGGGTTAAAGCTCAGAAGATAGTTATTCACGAAAAATGTGTTAAAAGATAAGAAGAGATGCACCAGAAGATGAGGAACTGATATGCAGCCGATACTTTGACTTCACATTGTTCAGAAATCGCACCAGAGTAGTTATCCCTCGGTCACGTGCAAAGATGTGGCCACAGCTGCTCGAATTTTTTTTTAACTATGAAAGACTATGCTCGTATAATATTAGGTGATTCAGCTATTAATTTGTATACTCTGTTATGAGAGAGAGAGAGAGAGAGAGAGAGAGAGAGAGAGAGAGAGAGAGAGAGAGAGAGAGAGAGAGAGAGAGAGAGAGAGAGAGAGAGAGAGAGAGAGAGAGAGAGAGAGAGAGAGAGAGATGAATAAATAAATGGATAGATATATGAGTTTAGTGAATGACAAACATACATAGACGTGTCCACATCTAAAAGCAAATATCATTCACCATGCCATAATTTTATTTTCCCGCGTTTTAATGGTCAGTTTTGTCAAGATATCTCACAACTTGTTCCTCAAATCACTTTACACACCCACTTGCGTCCTTCTTGATTGATCTCGCCTTTGCTCTTTCCTTCACTATCTCACTCATTATTACGTCGGTGAGCGCGTTCAGCACACGTTCTTTTGTTTTGTACAAGTGTTAATTGCCGTCTACGAAGAATGTCAGTTTTATTTTTACCTCCGCCAACGAAGTTGGAGGGGTTATGTTTTCACCCCGATCTGTCTGTCTGTCTGTCTGTCTGTCTGTCTGTCTGTCTATCTGTCTGTCTGTCTGCTGTTTGTTAGTGTACAGGATTTCTCGAAAAGTTATGAATAGATTTGGACCAAACTCGGTATACCAAGTCTATTTGGTATAAGGAAAAAATGTTTTTATTTTGGATGAAATCTATTGACAACTGTTGCCATGGCAACCAATTGATGAAATATTCGGCCGGAGGTATGCACTCAGTATGAGTGCATATATAATTTTATATATATATATATATATATATATATATATATAATATATATAATAATATATATATATATATTTTAATATATATACGTTATTTGATAAATATTCGGGCGGAGGTATGCGCTCTACTGAGTCCCCAACCCCCTAGTTTGTTACTGTGTCTGTTATTAGGGATATTTTTGACTTTGCCTTATGTCACAATAAGAAATTATAAATGATGGAAGTTTTTTTTGTTTTGATGGAAGTTTTTGTTCGTAGCAGAATCCGGTACATTTCATACAAAGAACATTCCTAGTTTGACCCCCTGGGGAAGTGTTCAGTCGATGTAACTATACGTCTGTCTTTCACAATATACTGATCTACTTCACATTTTCATGAGTTGATTTATTTAATGCTCCGTGACTAGCTACTGAACTAGCAGTGAATAGCAACTGCGAGTGGTGAAATATTTCCTTTGCTTCCAAAATGTTTGTCATAATGTAATACATAGAAAAGGTGATACTGACTAGCTTGATAATGCCCGAAAATTATTATCAGACAACACTGGCGCATGTCCACAAACATCATGTCTTCCTTAGCAACCATCCTCATGCACCCACACTTACACCCTAAAACATTCTTATCTGTCGTTAACCCCTTCGCGCCCAGACCTTTCCTTTGCTATAAAAAATTCTTTTATGTTGTCGAGCCATAAAATTACGAAAAGTAACTAAATATACCAAATTAGTTAGTTGACAAGGATCTAAACAGGTAATATCTAAAAAAATATTGTTTATATTAACTAATTTTCGTCTAATGGTAGCCAAATTACAATAAAAAATTACGTTCGGGGTCCAAAGGGCTAAGTAAAATAAGTGTTCCTCACATGCTACCCTGCAAAGCGTGTCTGCTTAAAAGACCTGGTGCAAAGTGGAGACAGGCAAGCGTTCAATTATTCAGTGCGTCTTATTGTAGGTTCGCCGTTCTATTTTGGAACACGGCATTAGCGGCTCGTCCCGTCGTTTACAGAAGGGTCTATCGTGCATGTTATGTGCCATTGTTGGAAGACAGGCACGTGAAGTTGTACATATTTTGATGTAATATGTACTAAAATTATAGTTTGTAGATGTTCCTGGTGTCGTTTCTCGTTGTTGGTGAAGGCAGTGTTAGTTTTGATTGTATTCTAAAAGAAAATTGTTAAGTTTTGCTACAGAGTTTAAAAGGCAATCTTGGTCACCTTCCTGGCCCTTTCCCCCCAGCGCAAAAAGACTCCCGTTTAGCTTGTTCCTCTTCCATCACTTCGACTCATCGCTGTTGTTCCCCCAGTGATGCAAGGGAAACATAATGCCTCTAGAGCAGTGGTTCTCAAACTGGGGGTAATTTCCCCGCGGGGGCAATGAAGCCGTTTCTGGGAGGTAACGAGGCACTTTCTGAAAGTAATAGTTCGCTGGAGTAAATTTATAAATAATAATAAATAAAAAAAATAAACAAATAAATAAATAAAAAAAATAAATAATATAAATACAGAAGTAAAAAACTAATACTAATATCCAGAGATCGGGAAAATATGGAAGTACGTAACAAATATTTTTTTCACATAAAACAGTGCTTTTTGCAAAAAAAAACTTAAATTATGATTTCTGCTAGAGATGTACCTGAAATGGCCAAAATAACAAAAATTTTTATCCTCTGCAAGTGATAATTTCATTCCTGTCTGTCCACTGATGGGTCAGACTGACAGCGGTATTTCAGTCTTCTGATTTATGTCTAATTATTATAATTGAGTTAAAAGTTTACAGGAGTTTGGTTACGGAATGGAGCCAGCAGATACAGCAAATCTGAATTCGCCCAGGCCATGTGATTAAGAGGAGCTTTCGTCTATAAAAATGTGTTGACTGACAGAAGACAGCGCCTGACAGAAAAAGCTGAGCAAAATCTGGTTACAAATTGTTTTTTTCAATCTTCAGCAGTNTACTTACGTTTTTCGATATGCTTGAAAATTTTCTTAATGAAAAAGAATGACCCCTCCACCTGTTTTATGCGGCGAAAAATTTGGGAATGTCTATAGCGGAATGGCTATTTCCTAATAAAGTTTATTTTTTGGGTTTTGCCCCAACTTCATGATATGACGATATCTGGCGTTTCGGCAAAACGTAGCTAAAAATTCTTTACGCTTTAAAAAATGTTTTGGGCTTTTGGGTAGAGAAATTTTTAATTCCTTGATATTTTTGGTTTAACCTTGCGTGAGGGTTTACCGGGGGGCGTCTACGGCCCATTTTTTTCAGGGCGCTTGTTTAAGTTACTTTGTTAGTTTTTTGGGGAAACGGGAGGGGGACCGCGTTGCTGGGGGTAAAAAAGGGGGTTTAAAAGGTGATGCTGCTACCCCCCGTCCGCTCGTCGTTTTTTGATCTGTAAAAAAAAATTTATCTTTTAGCAAAAGTCCTAATCGTGCTGGCCGAGGGGGTGAGGGGGATCCGTCCCCCAAATAGATGGAACCCCTCAACCGGGAGGGATCCTCGAGAAATTTACCCCAGAAGTTGGGAAGTCTACTTCTCCTGTGAAAAAGAGACCTCAGTCGGTTATTTGCGCTAAAAGCCTTTATCAAAAACGTTCCCCTACTCCTATCTCGGGAGAATTTCCTGAAAAAAGAATATTAGTTTTAGTCTTAAATTTCCGGATCAACTTCCTGGCAGACAGGGAGGGGGCATTTTTAAACCCTTTTTCACCCCCCAATCTTTCCTTTCTTAGAAATCGTGTTGTTAGCCAAAAATTGCAAAAAATAATTAAATTGCCAAAGACCAACCAAAGATACTAAAAGGTATATCTATAAAAATTTTTTATTAATTAAAAGTCTTATGGTCCCCAAATACAATAAAAAATTACGTTCTGGGACTCAAAGGGGGAAAGCTCAGAAGATATTATTTCCCAAAAATTGTTAAAAAATAGAAGAGATGCACCAAAGATGAGGAACATATGCAGCCGTACTTTGACTTTAATTTTTCAGAAAACGCACCAGAGTAGTTATCCCCGGTCACTGCAAAAAATGTGGCCACAGCTGTCGAAATTTTTTTTAACTATGAAAGGGGGGGGGCTATGCTCGTATAAATTAGGTGATTCGTATAATTTGTATACTCTGTTATAGAGAGAGAGAGAGGAGAGAGGGGGGAGAGAGAGAGAGAGAGAGAGAAGAGAAAGGGGGAGAGAGAAAAGAGAGAGAGAGAGAGAGAGAGAGAGGAGAAGAGAGAGAGAGAGAGAGAGAGAGAGAGAGAGAAAAAAAAAATGGATAGATATGAGTTTATGAATGACAAAATACATAACTGTCCACATCTAAAAACAAATACATTCACCATATAATTTTTATTTTCCCCCGTTTAATGGTCGTTTTTTTCAAGTATCTCCAACTTTTCCCCAAATCACTTTACACACCCATTGCTCCCTTTTGATTGATCTCGCCTTTGCTCTTTCCTTCACTATCTCACTCATTATTACGTCGGTGAGCGCGTTCAGCACACGTTCTTTTGTTTTGTACAAGTGTTAATTGCCGTCTACGAAGAATGTCAGTTTTATTTTTACCTCCGCCAACGAAGTTGGAGGGGTTATGTTTTCACCCCGATCTGTCTGTCTGTCTGTCTGTCTGTCTGTCTGTCTATCTGTCTGTCTGTCTGTCTGTTTGTTAGTGTACAGGATTTCTCAAAAGTTATGAATAGATTTGGACCAAACTCGGTATACCAAGTCTATTTGGTATAAGGAAGAACTGATTTAATTTTGGATGAAATCTATTGACAACTGTTGCCATGGCAACCAATTGATGAAATATTCGGCCGGAGGTATGCACTCAGTATGAGTGCATATATATATATATATATATATATATATATATATATATATATATATATATATATTATATATATATATACGTATATTTGATGAAATATTCGGGCGGAGGTATGCGCTCTACTGAGTGCCAACCCCCTAGTTTGTTACTGTGTCTGTTATTAGGGATATTTAGACTTTGCCTTATGTCACAATAAGAAATTATAAATGATGGAAGTTTTTCTGTTTTGATGGAAGTTTTTGTTCGTAGCAGAATCCGGTACATTTCATACAAAGAACATTCCTAGTTTGACACCTGGGGAAGTGTTCAGTCGATGTAACTATACGTCTGTCTTACACAATATACTGTATCTACTTCACATTTTCATGAGTTGATTTTATTTAATGCTCCGTGACTAGCTACTGAACTAGCAGTGAACTAGCAACTGCGAGTGGTGAAATATTTCCTTTGCTTCCAAAATGTTTGTCATAATGTAATACATAGGAAAAGGTGATACTGACTAGCTTGAATAATGACGAAATTATTATCAGACAACACTGGCGCATGTCCACAAACATCATGTCTTCCTTAGCAACCATCCTCATGCATCACACTTACACCCTAAAACATTCTTATCTGTCGTTAACCCCTTCGCGCCCAGACCTTTCCTTTGCTATAAAAAATCGTATGATGTCGAGCCATAAAATTACGAAAAGTAACTAAATATACCAAATTAGTTAGTTGACAAGGATACTAAACAGGTAATATCTATAAAATATTGTTTATATTAACTAATTTTCGTCTAATGGTAGCCAAATTACAATAGAAATTACGTTCTGGGTCCCAAAGGGCTAAGTAAAATAAGTGTTCCTCACATGCTACCCCTGCAAAGCGTGTCTGCTTCAAGACCTGGTGCGAGTGGAGACAGGCAAGCGTTCAATTATTCAGTGCGTCTTATTGTAGGTTCGCCGTTCTATTTCTGGAACACGGCATTAGCGGCTCGTCCCGTCGTTTACAGAAGGGTCTATCGTGCATGTTATGTGCCATTGTTGGAAGACAGGCACGTGAAGTTGTACATATTTTGATGTAATATGTACTAAAATTATTAGTTTGTAGATGTTCCTGGTGTCGTTCTCGTTGTTGGTGAAGGCAGTGTTAGTTTTGATCTGTTATTCTAAAAGAAATTGTTAAGTTTTGCTACAGAGTTTAGAGCAATCTTGGTCACCTTCCTGGCCCTCCTCCCAGCGCACAAGACTCCTGTTTAGCTTGTCCTCTCTCCATCACTTCTGACTCATCGCTGTTGATTCCCACAGTGATGCAAGGAAACATAATGCCTCTAGAGCAGTGGTTCTCAAACTGGGGGTAACTACCCCCGCGGGGGCAATGAAGCCGTTTCTGGGAGGTAACGAGGCACTTTCTGAAAGTAATAGTTCGCTGGAGTAAATTTATAAATAATAATAAATAAATAAATAAACAAATAAATAAATAAATAAATAAATTAATATATAATACAGAAGTAAATAAACTAATACTAATATCCAGAGATCGGGAAAATATGTGAAGTACGTAACAAATATTTTTTTCACATAAAACAGTGCTTTTTGCAAAAAAAAACTTAAATTATGATTTCTGCTAGAGATGTACCTGAAATGGCCAAAATAACAAAATTTTTATCCTCTGCAAGTGATAATTTCATGTCCTGTCTGTCCACTGATGGGTCAGACTGACAGCGGTATTTCAGTCTTCTGATTTATGTCTAATTATTATAATTGAGTTAAAAGTTTACAGAGTTTGGTTAACGGAATGGAGCCAGCAGATACAGCAAATCTGAAATTCGCCCCAGCTGCCAATGTGGATTTAGAGAGGAGCTTCTCAGTCTATAAAAATGTGTTGACTGACAGAAGACAGCGCCTGACAGAAAAAAGCTGAGCAAAATCATGGTTACAAATTGTTTTTTCAATCGTTCAGCAGTCTGAGCTATATATATTTTATAGTACAATGTTTTGTATACATTTATGTTGCCAGAATTTCATTCGGGGAGAATCGTTAGCTAATTCAAAAAGTTAATCATAATCCTTTCCATTTTTTTCATTTTATTTAGCTATATGTACTTAATTTCAGTTTATGGCTTGCTGATCATCCAGTATTATATAAGGCTAGTGTTTTGAAATATCAATAGATTTCAGGGGGAATCCACACCTGTCCCTCCTCTTGGAGATTGTGGTTCATGACTGTACATAACATAGTTAATAGGACGGATCCGAACACATGAGCGACAGGTAGTTGGCCTACTGTACATTTTGTACGGTACAAGCGTCTAACTCGGGGTATTGCGCATCTCTGTATATCGGGTCGTGAGTTAGAACATAAGAACATAAGAAAATAAGGAAGCTACAAGAGGCCGTGAGACCTACACGTGGTACTTCCTGTTACGTAACACTACCTACATCCACCTTTCATCCCCATCCATGAATTTATCTAGCCTCCCTTTAAAGCTCCCCAATGACTCCGCACTAACTACCTGTCTACTGAGTCCATTCCAATTATTCACCACCCTATTTGTGAACTAGTTTTTCCCTATTTCTTTTTTAAATATACTTTTTTTCCAGCTTGAATCCGTTACTTCTTGTTCTACCCTGGTTACTAGCCGTAAGAACTTTTCCTACCTCTCCCTTTATCTACTTAAAAACATCTATCAGATCGCCCCTTACTCTGCGTCTCTCCATTGAGCTAGTGTAAATTTGCTTCAATCTCTTCTCATAATTAAAGTTATGCATCTCTCTCTCTCTCTCTCTCTCTCTCTCTCTCTCTCTCTCTCTCTCTCTCTCTCTCTCTCTCTCTCTCTCTCTCTCTCTCTCTCTCTCTCTCTCTCTCTCTCTCTCTCTCTCTCTCTCTCTCTCTCTCTCTCTCTCTCTCTCTCTCTTTCCTTCACATCTTTTCCTCCCTCTCTCCCTATTTATTGTCTCTCCCACTTCCTCCTTCCCTCCCTATTTATTGTCTCTCCCACTTCCTCCTTCCCTCCCTCTCCCTTCTTGCCTGCTTTCTAGGGACGCAACCAGGGAGAGGGAGGAAAGCAAGCAAGATTAAAGGTTTAGAAAAAAAAGACAACAGAACAATTAATACTCAGAACAGATTCACACACAATTAGTACACACATACACACACACACACACACACACACACACACACACACACACACACACACACACACACACACACACACACACACACACACACAATTAGTACACGCACACGCACACACACACACATGCACACACACACACGCACAATTAGTACACACACATGCACACACACACACAATTAGTACACACACACACACACACACACAATTAGTACACACACACACAATTAGTACACACACACACACAATTAGCACACACACACACACACACACACACACACACACACACACACACACACACACACACACACACACACACACACACACACACACACACACACACACACACACACACACACACACACACACACACACACACACACACACACACCTACTCTCCACAAGACACAGTACAACCAACACTAGTACAGTTTCCCGCAAGGCAGTGTTGCATGATCAACACAGAGCCACCACCAGAGGCTGGCTGCCGCGCCGGTCTGGCTCCTGCATGGGCTCTGCTATACAACTTTTCTACCACACCCTAACCTTCGTGACTATATTCACCTATATATTGCACTGATTAACAAAATACATGGTAGCAGTACATGTATCGTCCATTATTTATTAGCCAGTCAAGCGAAGGCTCTCAGGTGGCCTATAGGTGTGACCCGCCGACCACCACCACAACTCTCACAGCGCCGTGACTTATATTAGCATGACATTATTTATTCGTTATTTTATTCACCTCATAAGCATTAAGTGAGTATGTCATGTATATAAATATCCTTTTAGTTCATTCCCATGTTTTTGCCTTGTTAAATGACACTAAAGTAATAATCACAGTAGGAGTATAGTGAGGTATTCAAATATAACTTCTCGATTATTTTTAGCTGGGTGCTCCATAGCTCAGTGGTAAAGTGTTGGTGTTTCAATACATCAGCAAAAAGGTGATGGGTTCGATTCCCCCACAAATCCATTACGGATTTCAAATCTTTACCGAGCTCGGACCCCGTCCCCCCCTCAAACCCTCTGGCGGTCTGTCGACCTCCCTCCCTCTGGCCAGGGGAAGGTAACTGAT
Organism: Chionoecetes opilio; assembly: GCA_016584305.1. Taxonomy (NCBI): domain Eukaryota; kingdom Metazoa; phylum Arthropoda; class Malacostraca; order Decapoda; family Majidae; genus Chionoecetes; species Chionoecetes opilio. Next base: position 222,156 of record JACEEZ010013983.1, read on the forward strand.
AGGCAAGACGAGGGTGAGAGGATCCCCGTCCCATCCCATCCCCCGTCCATCGACCTGCCTCCCTCTGGCCAAGAGAAGGTAACTGATAGACCCCCCCCCTACCCCTCCCGTCCACCTACCTCCCTCCCTCTGGCCAGGGGAAGGTAACTGGTGGATGAGAGCTCCCCCATTCTAATCCCCCTCCCACCCTCTGACCGCCCATCAACCTCCCTCCCAGAGAAGGTAACTGATGGACGAGACGTGGGTGAGAGTATCCCTAAAAAAAAAAAAAAAAAAATAGTAAAAAAAAAAAAAATTGTAACAATAGTAATGGGTTGTAATAGTAATGATAATAGTAATGGGGTAAATTAGTTCATAGTAATGGGAGGTTGTATCTGATGGGAGAGATGTGGTAGGGTCCACGTCATGGGTGGTTCAAGGGTCGTCAGGATAGGTTGCAGGGTCGACGTGATGACAGGTAGGGTCAAAGTGAAGGAAGGGTAGTAAGGGTTTGGTTAGGGGTCCACATGATGGATCCGGTTCGAAGGGGCGTACTGAGTTCACTCAGTGCGTATTTGCGTTCTCGCATCGGACCCCAGACCCTAGCCCCCAGGCCCGCCCCTCGCCCAGACCCCCACCACCATCCAACAGCACCCCAGCGCCTAGCCAACCCAAGGTTCATTGCCCACCACGCCCACCACCCAGGATAGGCAAGGAGACCAATCCCACCAACCCTCAGGTACTAAAGGTATATGTAATAGAATATTCTATCCAATTAAATTAAATTAATAAGGGTTAATAGTGGGGTAAAAAATAAATAAAATATAAAAAATAAATATAAAAGTAATCTCTAAAAACTAAAACTAAAAAATTATAAATTTGATTAATAATTTTTACTTATTATCTATTATATTATTATTTATATAATTTCTTTACTTCTATATATTTTTTCTCTCTCTCTTCTCTTTTATATTTTTTTTTACTGATATTATATATATATATATATATATATATATATATATATATATATATATATATGTGTGTGTGTACAGAGAGAAAAAAATATATATATAAGTAAATAATAAATAAAAGTATGTGTGTGTACGAATAACCAAAGGCCAGTAGTAGTAGTAGTAGTAGTAGTAGTGTAGTAGTAGTAGTAGTAGTAGTAGTAGTAGTAGTAGTAGTAGTAGTAGTAGTAGTAGTAGTAGTAGAGAAGGAGCATGAGTTCGTCTTATGGCATCTGGCTCATATAAAATGCATTAACAATTAAGCATTCCAATAATTTTCTTTCCTTTAACTTCACATAACTGAAAAGGAATGGGGTAGGGGTAATGGTGATCTATCACAGCACTGCTGGGGGTAATAATGCCAAAAAGTTTGAGAACCACTGCAAGTCTAGGGCAACATTTAAAAGAGCATCAACACTTACACAAAGCTTCAAATGTAAGAGTTTTCCCGCAAGGTAACATAGAACACAGGCATAACAAATATTAACTAGCCATCCACCATGACCAAATTGAAAGGAGGTGGAGAGTAAGAACAACAAACTTATAAATCTTAAGTAAAATTCCAAAGTTGTAAGCGTTTTGAAGGAATACTAACACAGATCCTATTTTGTGAGACCCTTTTTTATCAGGAAGGAGAGGCAAAACTTATCAAACGGTGCGTTGTGTTTGTGGCCTCAACACCAGATACAGCAGGGTCTCTCAAGTGGCAGGTTTATCCATATTAAACATAGATTTACACGAAAGAACAACACCTGCTGGGTTTTGCTTCTCAGACGCTAACTGTACAGTCTTTGTTACTGTACGTTTGTAGCTTCAGGTGATTGCATCTTGTAGAAATATATCGCTGAACATAATTTTACATATTTTCAGTCTTAGAATGTCTGAAGATATTTCTATGGAGGAGTTAAGATAAAAAGACTATAGTGGATTTGTATTAATTTTCATTGTATACATGAGGATGAATCAACTTAATGAAACTGAAAAATGACGGAGCATTTCAATTTGGCGTTCTATATTGTAAAGAAAGGGTGCGGAGAATTGTAGTCAATATCTCAAATGCCTCGATCACAACTCCCTCACACGTGCGACTATTCATTAATTATTCGTGTTATGTAGGTTATACACAAATGAGACACATGGTCTGGCACACTGGAGACAGTCTCTCCTGAATCATATTTCCAGAAGTGGCACCTCATACGCATTAACAGAGTGCCCATTTCGCCTCATTGTACTTGTATTACAGGGGTCTATAGAGCCCTGTTACTGTACACTGCCTACCCTCCATCACATGATCTCCTCTTTCCTGGTTGGGAAGCTTTAGTTTACGTCCTTGAAGGTTTGTAAAAACTTTAGATACTTAAATACTCAACAAAGTTTAGCTCGCAAGTGGAGTTTTATTTTTAGATCTATGGCCCTCTTTTGAAACCCCTTTGGAGTTAGGCGAGGAAGGAAGGTGTGTGCACTGGTCTACTTTTAGTTTTTCAGATGTGAAAACCAGATTGTCGTGTGGAATGGTAGAGCTGTATGTATTGCTGCATGTCAGGTTAGGTTTGATATTTATGTAAGCATCGAATGGGGACTTGAATCTCGGGTTAGAAATTATCTGTGTAGTTATGTAGCATGGATGTATTTTTTTTCTATTTATTATAAATTACGTTCTTACATTGTAAATACTGAATTATATTGATCAGTGCTTATATTATAATAATGTTATAGAGAGCACTACATTAGGTACTTTAGAATATTGCAAATTGGTTTGAAAACATAGAACAACAGAAAAATAGAAATTGTTATTATTGACATCAAAGAATGAATATACAGATCTCAAAGTAAATGAATATGTTAGATATCAGGAAGATGGAAGGATCAGTTTTTTCTCTTGAGAAGGAGTGACCTTTCAGGCGAGGGGCAAAACGAAGGAGGGAAGTACGAGAGTTGGTCAGGTAAAGGTCATTCAGGGGGCCTTCTGAAATAATAATTTCTTAACCTTTTCCTCCACACACCAAGGATAGCGATCGATGTCAACTAATTTTGTCTCGTATCAGAATAACAGTGGTATTTCTGCCCTTGAATGTAGTGTTCACTGACCTATATCACGACGCACTCTGTCAGCCCCGCGGCTCCTCTCGCCTGGGTCACGGGCCGCCAAAACAAGGCCTCTGCTGCACGCGACCATTTATTGCAAGGCTTTCATGACGCCTAGAGTTTTTGTTTTGTGCCATATACGACTTTGAAAAGTAAATCTGAAAAAGGATCTGGTCCTCTCCTCAATAATGTGTGTGTGTGTGTGTGTGTGTGTGTGTGTGTGTGTGTGTGTGTGTGTGTGTGTGTGTTCAATTCCACGAATGAGTGAATATTCATATTTATTCATGCAATCGTCTGTGTTGAAATATGAAATAGTTATCAATATAAGAAACACTATTTTCATATTTCTATATTTGTATTTCACGAGTCAGCGGATCGCTAATGGAGGTGAAGAAGAAGACAGAGGAAGAGGAGGAGGAGGTCTCGCGTGGAAATCTGCTCTTGAGGCTCCGTAATGTTATGACGCCATTTGGCAGTCCAATCTCCTCTCTCTTTATCCCCCTTCCCTGAGGCGGCCCTCCCTTCCGCTCCCACTCGCTCTCCATCCCGCTGCCTCGAAGGGCCACACCCGTCATTCTGCCTCATAATAATTTGCTCATTTTCGGATACAAAACTGTAAATAATTCTGTTCATGAATTTGTTTGAATACGTTATTTTCATAAAGAAAGAAACAATATAAAGAAACAATTGTCATAAACAATTTTCATCATGAACTTTTGAAACGCCGGCATACCCAATCCATTCAAGCCACCGCAGAAGAGTATTGATGCATTAATAAGTTATGTAGCCTTTCTTTAGGTTTTGTAATGTCTCGTTTTGCTACAGTACTGACTCTTAATCTATTACTCGCTGGTGTTTTTTGGTTATTTTTGTTCATCTCCTCTTAATCAGAGTATCTCATTGCATATAAGTTATCATATCTACTCTGTGTGCTCATTATTTCAATAACGAGTGATTAAGACTCACCTGTCCTCCCTTTGTAGCTCAGGTGCCTCAGTCAAGACAACAGTTCAATACCGCTTTCTGCACTTTATTGATTTGTTGATGTATCTTTTCAAATGTAGGTTCCAGAAGTGCTCTCCATATAGATAGAACATCCCTTAAGGCCCTCTCTATCATTGTGCAACTTATAAGCGAAATTATGATGTAATACACAATAGAAAACTTCATCGAAACGTAGATATTAAGTACAGGCAACCTAGTCGTCTCTTTCTCATATTACATCCGAGACTGCCACAACAACTTAATAAACTCAGATCACTGGATGTGTATGTGGGGGCGGCATGTGTGTGTGTGTGTGTGTGTGTGTGTGTGTGTATGTGTGTGTATGTGTGTGTGTGTGTGTGTGTGTGTGTGTGTGTGTGTGTGTGTGTGTGTGTGTGTGTGTGTGTGTGTGTGTGTGTTACCGGAAACTACTCCAAAATATAAAACAAGCAGGAGTGGCTTGAGCGGCTCCAGGCTAGCGCAGGGCGAAGAACTTTTCAGTATTAACCTAGACGCCTCCTGAGGTGGAAGGCGAGTCAACAGAGTGATAAACATCCTAGCAGTAGCGAGGTGTATTCACGCCGGAGTTGTGGCCTTCTCGAGTATACAAAAGGCTGTGTTTGCTCAATTACAGTCCTTTTCTTCGCAGCTTTCCCTCCCCTCAACACCAGCCAACAGGGCTTGGCAAACGCTCTCCCTCTCCTCGCTCCTCCATCTTTTTACTCTCGGTTAGGTTAGGCTAGAACTGAAATAACCGTTTTTAGATATATTATTTTAGTTGGGGTTTTTTAGGTTTATTTTTGGTTATTTTCGGTTAGTTTAAGTTTAGTTTAGTTTCAGGTTATTTGAGGTTTAATTTAGGTTATTGGAGGTTTATTTTAGGTTATTTTGGCTTTTTGGAGCTTATTTGAGGTATAAGAGATAATAATAAATTGCAGTATTTTTTCCCTTTCCTTTTCTACTTTCTAATTGGTATAAATTTTCTGTAAGAGTAATCAGTCTCACTTCCTCCGCGAGAAACTTATACACACCCAGATTAATTATAATAATCACTCCAATATTGACGCATACTGTACGTATATACGCACATAGATAAATAAGAAAGTACATAAGAAAACAAGGAAGCTACAAGAGGCCGCGAGGCCTACAATGTAGGTCATTATGCATCATGAATGTATAAATGTACAGGCCTGCTCACATGCACACATACATAACATGCAACTAACAATAACAAAAAAATTCTTTCCCTGAGCCATAGCGATGAAGGTTAACTATATACAGTCTTCCTACCTGATAATTTGTGCACGTCCCTTCTCTTTATTTCTTCCTTCTTGTGTCATGGAATCTGTCCGAAATATTTTTCTTTGCTTTGTTTGGTGAAGGCAAAGTCGCTTGGATTCTGTGGAAGGCTCGGGAAGGGAGCTTGTTACTGGTGGCCCACAGAGCATAAGGCAGCCACGTTTTTAAGCACGTGCAGCGAGGAAGAGCGAATAAAAGGGAGAAATAAAAGAAGGAAACAAAAGTGAGAGAGAGAGAGAGAAAGAGCGAGAGAGAGAGAGAGAGAGAGAGAGAGAGAGAGAGAGAGAGAGAGAGAGAGAGAGAGAGAGAGAGAGAGAGAGAGAGAGAGAGAGAGAGAGAGAGAGAGAGAGAGAGAGAGAGAGAGAGAGAGAGAGAGAGAAGAGAGAGAGAGAGAGAGAGAGAGAGAGAGAGAGAGAGAGAGAGAGAGAGAGAGAGAGAGAGAGAGACTCAAAGAAACCGGTCAACAATCCTCTCAACATTTTCAAGAGCATTATTAGGGTCAGGGTTGTGGTATACCCCGTGTGTCAGGGTGTGTGGCGTGTGGACTCTGGTTGTCACGGCAGGACAGTTGATAGTAGCTCGCTTCGCCCTCATGGCTCATCTTTCTTCTCGTGAACGTTGTAAGTGGACAGGGTGCAAACACAACTACCCTATTAAAAGTTCGTGTATTACATTTGCGTAAGGAAGACGTCTACAATTGGTGAATATTACTGAAAATTAAAATATAAATGAAATAAGTTGAAGCTCTTGAAAAAGAGAACGAAAAAATTACAGCTTCGTTTTATTTTTCTATGTGGCATCATTTTCTTTGGTCGTTCCGTGCTCGTCGTATTTTCATGTTTTATTCATTGTTATTAGAATTTACTATTTATTGTTTTTGGGGGGAATTTTGTGCAATATTTCTTTCCTTAAGAGCCCGTCAGGGTGGCAAGGTTGGTAGAGACGTGAGCTCACAATGTGCAGCGTCCCTGTGCATTCGGTCAGCGGTTCGAGTCCGCCTAGTTCGTGCTGACGTGGCGGCGCTTTGTATAGTCAATAACCTTGTAGTTGGTACTTGCAAAGTGTCTAGATAGATGAAAATCTTATCTCTTTCTTAAGATTTATTCTCCGTACATTCTAATAACAAGAATTGCTCCGTGTGTTTCTCCGCTTTCTATTTGTTGCTAGGATTTTACTGAATTAGTTTTCTTCCTACCACCTCTGTTCTGTCGCACGCACGTACGCACACGCACACGTACACACACACACACACACACACGCGCGCGCGCACACACACACATACACACACACACACACACACACACACACACACACACACACACACACACACACACACACATACTTTATCTCTATCATTACTATTTAGTTGTTCTGTACTGGAATTAGACAGTTATGTTGACGTCCACTTGACTGAAGCTTTGCTTTGACCCCCACGCGTTTCATTGGAAATACTAAGTCACATTGCGATTTTTCGATTTGTAGACCACCACCTTTCCTCCATAAACCTCCATTGTAGACTAATGTACCTCCACTTATGGTACATTAAACAATATCAACACCAACTGCAGCAATGATAACATTAACAGCACCACCACCACCATCAAAAACAAAAACACTAGCCTCGTATCATAGCCAGTGCCACCACCAAACCTTAGCACTAAATCCATTATACCTAAACCAGCACCACCACAACCCTCACCACAATCATCACCAACAGCAACAACTACATCACCATCACATCCCCATCAATATCATCGCCACCGCCATCTCACGGATAACAGTAGCAACAACAACAACACAAACAACAACAACAACAACAACAACAACAACAACAACAACAACAACAAAACATATCCAGGGGTCAGGCAGGTGAAACTATGACAGTTCGAGAAGTTGTCTGGCGGAACTGGGAAACGTCAAGAAATTATTGACATTCTCGAGGGAAAGACAGATAGGTTGAGCGCACTCCAGAGGAAACACGTGACCTTGATAGGTGACGTGGGTATGGTTGTCAAAGATTATTGTTGTGGGCAAGAGGGCTAAAGTTGATCAAAGGTTATTTCCACACTACATAGTGTAGACGCAAGAAACATACAAGTCTTATGGCTCATGTGAAGTGACCTGCTTCCAATGCTATCACCAGATAATGAGCAAACTTCACATCAGTACTTAACGAGACAGTCTGGCTCCTCAAAGTAGCTCCTGTACAACTAGTGTATCCTAATCCATAGATCTGTCTAACTATGCCTTATGCCCTATAGGAGCACACTCACTGTACACAGGGTGGCTTATTATTATTAATACCCAGACCCTTAGAATTTTTAGCGGGCCTCAAACCCACGACCTTTTTTCCTCATCTCAAAGGACTGGCTAAGAGCAATAAAAGAGAAGTAACAAAAAGCCCGCTAGTTGCAAGTCTCTATAAAGAAGACAGTAAGAGAATGAAGGAGAGTGGCCCAATTTGATTTGGGGGGTGTTTTGACACTCCTCCTTGGAAGAAATATAAATCGTAGGAAGATGGAAAAATAGAAACAGGAAGAGTGTTCCAGAGTTTAACAGTGAAAGGGATGCAAGGGTAAATATATTAGTTAACTCTTACATTAGTAAGATGGACAGAATAAGGATGAGAATGAGTAGAAAGTCTTGTTCAGCGAGGCCGCGAGAGAGGAGCATGCAGTTATAGCAAATTCAGAAAAGCAGTGAGCATGAAAATATCGGTAGAAGATAGCAATAGAAACAAGAAAAGCAACTACTTTTACTTATATACCACAGCAACAATTAGTGATTTTTCTATTTTTCTTATTGTTGTTACTAGTATTTTTTTAAACCATAATTATATGATAGTAGGTAGATCCATAGAAACAAAATTGTAAGTGTTTTTTTTATTTGAGAAATCTTTACTACTATAAGGAAAAGATAAGCTATCAAACAAACTAATATGAACCTTACTTAGGTAACGTCATATTAATGGGTTGTTGTTGTTGTTGTTGTTTTTGTCATAAGAAGTCAAACCCCTAACACATTCCTTTTTTTCTTCTTTTTTCCCCGAACCATTACTGTCACAACAATATAGAGCTAAGGAATATGAGATAAAAGCTGCGTTGAATTAAGCCAAAGAATATATTTCAAGGGAAATTTGTGGATAAATGTAACCAGACTTAAGGCTTAAAAACATATATTTCCGCATATTAAGAAACTTGCAAACTGAACTGTAACACCATTGTAGAAATCAATATTTCATTGTGTCAAAATAACAAAGCAACGTAAATATTCCTTAAACTACTGATTAATTAATCCCTAGCTACCTTAACATCCCTAAAAGTATGACTTGAAAAATCCGTGGCCACATTGATATTCATAAACTTTTTACTAGAAATCCCTAGCTATAATAATATCCTTTGAACTCTTAATTAAGAAATCCCTAGCGAGGTAAATCTCCCTAGAATTCCTTGATTCTGATTTCCATCACAACACAAGTCACACAAGAGAGTTTCCTCGCGGGACAAGGCAGCCCGTGGCGTGGTGACCCCTCCGTGCCCGAGGACGGCACGGAGGGGTGCCTCAAGGTCCTGGTGTTGAAGCAGCCACGGGCACCGAGCGAGGTACACGCTGGCCCCTCGGGAGGCCATAACATGAGTCATGGCTGGATCTCATGACCTGCTGGTGTGCCGCGCCGGCACTGATTGCCTGGTGGACGGCGGCGGGGGGCAGGGTCAGGGCTCCCTGGGGCAGGCTGTCTTGCCCGTCGTCAATCACTACCTCCGTCAACACGTCAGAGGCCTCACCGTCGGACTCGTCGCCGTCGTCGGAGTCGGAGTCGTCGCCGGCGAGGCCCTTGACCAGCACCATGAGGAGGAGGCCCTGAAGGCACCACCACCAATAGTGCAGGTTTGCCGCGTCGAGGAGGTAGGAGAGGCCGAGGGCATCCACCGCCAGCCGCACCTGCAGGTCGAAGAGGACGTGCAGGGCTTGTCGAGCCAGGTCGTCACTCCACGTGAAGTGCACTGCGTACCACGCCCCGCACAGGGACTTGGAGTGCTCCGGCAGCAGGCGGCACAGCACGAGGAGGGGCAGGGTGGAGCACAGCACGACGCCGCCCCACACCAGCTGCGACAAGAACGCTGCCTCGTCGCGTTGTCCGACGAGGGGCTGGTGGTGGTGGTAACCGTAGACCAGGGTGGCCACGTCACCGGCCAGCACCGCCACCACCACCACCACCTTCAGGATACACATCACGATCTTCACTTTGTTATAGCTTGTCATGCTGACTCGCTTATTCTTGCCACTGACAGTTCTGCCAAACATGCAAGGTCGCAGCGGGATAACCAGCTTGGAGTTAGTTTTCGGAATCAACATTTCCTTATAAGGCTAACTCCAGCCTCATGTGTGTTCCATCTAATGCTAAACCCCTTGTTCCAAGCTCGTGGCCGTGGGGGGCTTAGGGACGGAAGGCCTGTTGCTGGATGCTGGGACGATGATCCTTATGGTCACCTCCCAGCTCGGGGTTCTGTCCCTGGACCAATTAATATTTGCTTGTAGTTTCTCTTATTTCAAGGTTTGTTTTCCCTTGCTTCATATGTCTGTCCCTCTCTGCCTCAAACTATCCCGATTTATCGTGTGTGTGTGTGTGTTGGCCCTCGGATCCCCTGAAGACATGCGAAGTCTCCGCCGAGACCTGCTGGCGAGGGGCCGCGAGACGTGGCGACTCGTGAGCTGCCTGGAGGAGCAGGTGCAGAGGGCCGAGAGGGAGCACCACGCCTTGGAGGAGCAGGTGCCGAAGGCCGAGGAGGAGCACCACGCCTTCAAGGAGCAGGTGCCGAGGGCCGAGGAGGAGCACCACGCCTTCAAGGAGAAGGTGCCGAGGGCCGAGGAGGAGCACCATGCCTTCAAGGAGAAGGTGCCGAGGGCCGAGGAGGAGCACCACACCTTGGAAGAGCAGGTGCAGAGGGCCAAGGAGCATCACCACGCCGTCAAGGAGCAGGTGCCGAGGGCCGAGGAGGAGCACCACGCCTTGGAAGAGCAGGTGCCGAGAGCCGAGGAGGAGCACCACGCCTTCAAGGAGCAGGTGCTGAGGGCCGAGGAGGAGCACCACGCCTTCAAGGAGCAGGTGCCGATGGCCGAGGAGGACCTAATACGGTTTCGAACACAATCACCAACTACATCCTTTACTGTACACGAAAAGTACATGGAAATAACATGAAAGACTTCTGCGGTAATAACAGCATGACCTGTTGTACTGCACCTAGGTCTGTAAGGACTTTCTGTGGCAGTCTCATTGTTTGCATTCACAACCCTGTCTATCAGCAATATCCTGCCTGTCTGTGATTGAGCTATTTTCAAAGACCTAGAGCATGGTTCTGTTTCAGTGCTATGTTCATATAATTTCGAAAATTATTCATAAAATTAATAGTTCAAATCATAGGTTCACCTTGACCATATCATAGCCGTAAATGTTCTATGGGAAACATATTTTGAAAAGCAGAAGTTGAAATGAACGAATATAATTAATTAATAAATATTCATTAGCGTGTAAGACGGAAAATTCATCATCTGAATCTTCTAGTACGCTAGTTTTCGCTTGGGACCTCTGTAGTTTCTTCATCAATTGAAAGACTTGACTTGTATTACAGCTGCTGAACTGTAGTAAGAGACATGCAAGAAGCCAAATGAGGTAAAGTAGCATGACAGTTCCCATGACTTATGTTGCCTACATACACAACATCCTGAAGTTACCGCACGGTGTAGGAAAAATGATAGAGGTTTTAGCTCAAGGCTTTTCTATTCCTTCTAGCCTTGATTCCCTACGCCTCCCCCTCCACACGCGTAAAGGAAGCTTGAATTTTTTAACAAGTGTTGAGAGTAACGGGGCGTAGCCAGTGTGAGGGGGCGGGCCACTACTCAGGGTGTGTGAAACATTCATGAAGGGAAAATATAACTTATTTACTGCACGTTTTCGTTTAATTCGTGCTACTTTCTGTGGAGAAAAAGCTGAGATATTTTATTAATTATTTAACACACACACACACGCAAACACATACACACTCTACACCGCCACGATGGTCAAGTGGATAAGAGCGTTGGCGCGCCATTCTGTGGTTAGCCGGTTCGAATCCACACTGCTCGCGGGGATTTTTCACTGACAAATTTGGGCGGTTACTGTCCCCCTTGATCAAGGGGATGTGTGTGTGTGGTGTGTGAGGTCCCAGCATTACCCAAAGATCAGTAATATTGAGCTCCAAGCTCGCTCCGGGAGGGTGAAACTCGCGATCGCGAGTCCGACTCGCATGGACAAAACCATTAGTGAATAAAACACACACACACACACACACACACACACGCGCACACACACACACACACACACACACACACACACACACACACACACACACACACACACACACACACACAATATTGAAAGCCTCCATCGTTAATTCCTTGATCCCCTATACACCACTTCCCTTAAAAGACTCGCTCCACCCTCCTCCCAAAACTTGTGTACAGGCATAGACCACTGTATACCTATACTATAGACTACGGTATACAGTGGTCTATGGTACAGGGAATATCGACCTGGATACTAGGTGCTTCTTATTCATCACCTTTGCCAACTGTGTTAACACCCACTCTCTCTCTCTCTCTCTCTCTCTCTCTCTCTCTCTCTCTCTCTCTCTCTCTCTCTCTCTCTCTCTCTCTCTCTCTCTCTCTCTCTCTCTCTCTCTCTCTCTCTCTCTCTCTCTCTCTCTCTCTCTCTCTCTCTCTCTCTCTCTCGAGGTGGCAGTCTTCGGATTATGGATCCTCCTGACATGTATTCCCACAGACTTCATCGCTTTGATTTACCTGATACATTTACAACTTCGCTTATAGTTTGCATTCACAAGCCTCGATTGCAGTCTTAGAGGAAAACTAGGTCATCATTGATTTACTTCTTCTTCTTAGAATCCGAGGGTAATGATAACCCCAATTCGAAGGGACAGTGTGACATTCAAGCTTTCTCCATGCTTTCTGAATAATTGAAAACTATAACCCTTGTATTCGTGTGACATCAAAACGTTATAGGTGATTATCAAATTACTTTATTTTCTGCTGTGGATCACCTGTATGATGTTGCAAACAGTACCGATGCTCTAATAAGAAATATAACATACTGCCGTGATGATCGATCCCAACACTCATATTCCACACTATATTTATGACTTCTCTCTCCCTCGCCTCCCCTCAGCAGCTCTTACGTGATCCTCTTATTTCTCAGAGTAGAAAGGCATTCTTTCTTTCATCCCCTTACAAACCTTTTCACGGTGACTCAAAGGGTAGGAAAGTAAATGGAAAATAATCTTAACTATTTTTTACATGGTTTCAGGGTACCTTATTTTTAACTTGGTATAGATGTTACAATAGATAGTGAACCCTTCGTACCCACGTAAACAGGCTTTTTATTTATACCATGACATTCTTACCTTACCTGGTCGTGCTGATTATACCTAAAAATACATCATTAGAATAGTTCATAGTGATAAGTGTAGTGTATCTGTAGTTAATTATCGGAAATTAGTGTTATTGTGTTCAGGCCCTTCACACGATCAGTGGGCATCTTTTTATTCACTTTACGGCATACTGGGATAGTGAAATCAAAGAATCTATTTAATCTAAAGGTGTTTTCTACCCGTGCAATAGGCTTTGTTTCATTTTGATGGACGATTTAAGCCGGTTACCGCATCAACCCTCCACCACATTCACCCCTCTAACCCTATCCCCGGGATCTGTTTGCCTGAAAATGATGTATGTATCGCAATGATTGCCTGGCTGACGGACCCGCAGTTTTATGCAAATTCGGAAATATTTATATTTTCCTGCTTACCATTAATTCATTAAGACACTTGCGTGAGATCAACTTCATATGTATTATCGCATTATCAACCAACTGATCTTGCACAGTTTGGTTCGCCAAATAACAAAAAATAACACGGTTAAAAATAACACGTTTGAGTGAGATCAGTAGGAAAAAATAATGATGTAAAGAATAAAATAAAATAAGATAGAATACAGAAAGGAGAATGGGGTGTAATGATAGTGTTAATAATAATAATAATAATAATAATAATAATAATAATGATGATCAGGATATGCAAAGTCAGTGATGGATATAATGAGGATAATTTGTAAGGTAATAAAGGACACACAAAATAACGTATATATAAAGTATATATATATATTATGACGTATATATAACATCCATCTTGCAAAATGAAAATATAAATTAGTAACAGTAGATATTGTAGTGTTCATATCAAAGTAATGATATAAAGTAAATAATCCTCGTACTACTTGTCATAAAGCTTTAAAAGATGAAAGAAAGAATATAGAAGTGCGTATACATAGTCACTCTGGTGAACATTATAGCTATTACATTAAGACTATAAATATTCTTTTTTTTTACATTTCTATATTTTATGGGGTTTTTTTACTTCTTTTTTTTTCTTTTCTTTTCTTTTCATCCCGACCATGGCTCAATTTGCTCAGTTCTTTTGCTCCTGGCCGTGTGTTTCTCGCTCTGTCTTCAGCTTCTTGTCCTGTGAGCGGCGCACCACACGCTTCCTCTTCCTGCCCTGCTGTTGGAAGCACTGCGAGGGCCGCTTCCCTATCAGCTCTTCCCATAAGGAGGTGCCTCTTGCCTCCTTCCGTAGTTCTCATCCTTCTTCCTCGCCTCTTCCTTCCTCCTCCACTCCTCCCGCAGCTTCCTCTCTCTCTCCTCCTCCGCCTGTTTCTTCTATCTTTCCTTCTCCTTGCGTTCTTCACACATTCTCATCCACTCTTCCTCTTCTTTCTCTTTCCTCCTTCTCAGCTCCTCTGTCTGCTTCCTCCAATAATCCTGATTTTCCTCCTCCTTCTTCCTCGCTCTCTCCAGCTCTTCATCCCACGCGTGCTTCATCCACTCCGCCTGATACCCTCGTCTCTCCTGCATATCCCGCCACCACCGCTGCCGCGCCCGGGGGTCTTGTGGCTGCCACCCCCGCGCCTTCCAAAGGGTCTCCGCGTCCTGGCAGCCGTTCTCCCTGGCGCGACACACACACTCGTATGCCGCCTGAAGCCGCTTGAACCTCTCGAACGAGGCCTCGGCATCCTCGGGGTTCTTGTCGGGGTGGAGGCGAAGGGCCATCCTCTTGTAGGCTGTCCTCACCTCGGCGAAGGGCGCGTTGGAGGCCACGCCCAGAACACCGTACAGGGTAGTCTCTGTTGTTTGTAGTCATGTCTCTATAAAACACCAGTCTTGTGTTGATATACCAAATACCACACTTGCCTCCACACCTACCCTCGCAATATGAAGGATGTCAATGTCCATGGTGTAATGAGGGACAGCAACAATAAGGTTCATGTTTAATGGGTATCAGCGCGTGCAGTCACTCTTAAAAGGCCTCTTTCACACGCTACGGTTTAGCCCCGTGGATTTTTACGGTCCGGCGCCGAAGGTTCACGGCTCTCTCCTCTGATACCTCCGGTGCCGGACCGTGCCGACACAAAGCCCCTTTCACACATTCACTGTTCGAGCCTCGGCAAACGACGGCAAGGAAATCGGCGTGCACCGTGGTATTTTTGCCCACGGTTCACTCGTGGTACGGTGGTGTTACGTTTCTTGTACGGTTGATTACGGCTGAGTTACGGCTATGCACGACAGACCTACGGTATATTACGGTGTCGCACGGTTGTGACTTACGACGATGTGCGGTGGTGATACGGAAATGTACGGCGGTTGTACGGCAATGTACGGTGGTTATACGGTAATGCACGGCGGTTGTACGGCAAAGTTACGGTGGCCGACGAAGGTGGGTGTGGCCTATAGGTGCATAGGGACGAGCAGGGATGCCAGGTTTGGCCTTAAAAGGTCAATCTGGCCTTTTTCAGAGAAGGTTGGCGTCTCCTGAGGCCTGCTGAGGTTGGTTTCTTGAGGCCAACCTCAATATGACCTTTTTCGGCACTTTTTTGTAACGCATGTAATTTGTTTCAAAGAAAGAAAATATCTAAATATATCTAATATATATATATATATATATATATATATATATATATATATATATTATATATATATATATATATATATATATATATATATATATGTATATATATATATATATTATATATATATATATTATATATATATATATATGTATGTATGTATGTATGTATGTATGTATGTATGTATGTATTTATGCATATATATATATATATATATACTATATATATATATAATATATATATATATACATATATATATATATATATATATATATATATATATATATATATATATATATATATATATATATATATATATATTATATATATATATATATATATATATATGTCTCCTCCTCCTCGTCCTCTTCGAACATGTGAGGTGAATCCACGGGTATCATGCAAATAGCTTCGGGAAACTGACAGAGTTGTAGGTATAGTACCGCGCTACTTATATTACGACCGTCGCGCAACCCTGAAGCGTAAAGCGCCGTGAAGCGCCGATGCCACATCCCAAGGTTATCGTGTCGCCATCTTGACTCCCCGTACCATCACCGTAGTGCTGCCTTCCCGTCCCGTGGATCTTCGTACAATTATCGTGATGCCTCCGTGGTTTGTCGTGCTATTGCATCACGGAAAGCCACGGCATTGCTACGGTGAGTCACGGTCACCGTACATCCTCTGGCATATACCGTGACGATGCCTTGGCATACCGTCAATACTTGATTGCACCACGGTGCGTCACGGTGTAGTACGTTGAACTACGGCATTACACGGTGCTCCTACGGTGCCCACACGGTGGTGCTAAGGTGATTCACGGTATTTTCAACCACCACGGCAAACTTTAAAAATTTTGAACATGACCAAAAAATTCTGGCTCGAGCCGGTGCGCGCCGTTGCTGGGACGATGACTCACGGTAGGGGACGGAGTACCACGGACATGCACGCGGTGCAGCTAAGAATGCTGCCGGAGCATGATCCGTGGAGTACCGTGGCTCGAACCGTGAATGTGTGCAAGGGGCTTAATAAATTAAGCTCAGTCGACTGGTTCATTCGGTCCCGTGGCTAGACACGGGACCGGACCGATCCAGTGGGGCGCCCCGGGTGCATACGGCGCCGGACCGATAGATGTGCCGTGACCGTGACGTGTGAAGGCATCCATAGGAATATTCAATCGACTGAATTTCACGGCGCCGGACCGAAACAATCCACGGGGCCAAACCGTAGCGTGTGAAAGAAGCCTTAAGGCCCGGTGTACACGGTTCTATTCTTCTTAACTCCAACCTCCACCTTCACTCCAGGCTCACACACACAAGAAGGATGCCGCTGTGTGATGATGTAGTGGCCAATGGAAGTCAGTGTTGTACGCCCTTCCGGCCAATGAGACGCCAGGGCTCGACTCCCCGCCGTGATTCTTTCTTCTTCCGCTTCTTCGCTGCCCTCTCACGAAAACTAACGGCGTTTAATGATGATAGGTATTGTTATTATTGCAATAGTAGGTAATAATAATAATATTAATAAGGGCAATGATAAAGTACTATTATAATGAGAAAGAGAGAGAGAGAGAGTGTGTGTGTGTATGTGTGTGTGTATGTGTGTGTTTGTGTTAGTGTGTGTGTGTGTGTTTGTGTGTGTGTAGCGGCGTTTTATCTCTATAAGTACGTCCAGAGGGGGAAGCAAGCGAGCCCCAAAAAATATAGACTAAACATTCACGAAATGTATGGACCGTCGTGGCAAATCTGGCCTGAGCGTCGTCGTGAAAGCACAGCCAAGTGGACGAATAAAAAAAGAAAATTCTCTCTCTCTCTCTCTCTC
The DNA here is from genome assembly GCA_016584305.1 of Chionoecetes opilio. Lineage (NCBI taxonomy): Eukaryota > Metazoa > Arthropoda > Malacostraca > Decapoda > Majidae > Chionoecetes > Chionoecetes opilio. The sequence continues at coordinate 239,336 of JACEEZ010013983.1, forward strand.
TCTCTCTCTCTCTCTCTCTCTCTCTCTCTCTCTCTCTCTCTCTCTCTCTCTCTCTCTCTCTCTCTCTCTCTCTCTCTCTCTCTCTCTCTCTCTCTCTCTTTTTAGAACATGCAATCATGGTCCATTTTTTTATTTCCTTACCATATATAAGATAAAGCGAATAAGAACGACAGTTGAAGAGGGATGCGACGTGACTCATCATCACCACCACTGTCATTTCCGAGGCAGGTATCTGTCGCGAAGTGTTTCAGTTGTAGTTTTGGAGCATGACGACCTGAATGTGAAGGGGTGTAAGGATAATTTTGGTATGTCTTCTACTGTCATTGCGAAATCATCATCATCATCACCATCATCATCATCATCATCATCATCCATCGCCGTCGTCATCATCACCATCATAAAGAGTCAGTGGGAGTTAAACAAGGCCGAGCAGGTTATCAGTCTCCCCAAGGCCGTCACTCAGCCCCTAATGAGCCCCTAACGACGCTGTTATCCTCCCAGGCCTCCCTACCCACCCTGCTCTCCTCTCCTTGCCTCACCCCCGCCTTCTCTCCCCCCAACCTGCTCTCCTCTCCTTGTCCCCCTCCCCTCCCTTCTCTCCCCCAACCTGCTCTCCTCTCCTTGCCTCCCCTCCCTTCTCTCCCCTCCATGTATTTCCTGCTCCTCACCTCAAGGTCGAATCTTTTTTTATTTCATTTGCGGAGGAATTCATGCTATAATCGTCCTGTGTATGCATGTCAGACTTTGCTTTGAGTTTGTTTGTTCCAGTCTGCTCGGTCGTCAAGACCCTGGCTGCTAGAGGTCACGTTAAAAGTATGCTAGATGACATTATCGTTGTTGATGTGATCGCGTTAGTACGTAACTTGTGAGGGGAAATTATTCTCCCACAAGCCAAATTATTTGCACTATGTAGTGACTAAAGTGTATAAGATTTTTTTTATTTTTAAGGAACGAGGGAAGCTTCAGTTACAAAATGATAAATTGGAAATAGAAATATGAGGATCCCTAACCCGCCTTATCCCAGAAAAATGTATGTGATCAATCGCGAGTAGATGATTTACGTACTTAGAAATATGTCCTTATCTTTCCTAATGCTTCGAACATTTTAGATAAGGTTCATGCATCATACAAATATTCTTCACCAAATTTCAATGGCAGTTTGAAGAGTTGAGAGAGATTGTCACTGGAACAATCAACATTCAACCTTAGGATGATGTTTTGATCCTGTGAGCCATGAATATCATCTTGCCACGATCAGGTGCAATCAGCGGCGGCGGTGGTCGAGTTAGTCTTGTAGCTCATGTCAGTGTGATGCTTGGGTCGTAATGATGTTTTTCCTGCAGGATACGGCGCGGCGTCTCCGAGAACTAAAGCGGGCAAGATTTTTTGCATCTTCTATGGTCTCATCGGCTGTTCGAGTGGGATCCTCTTCTTCAATCTGTTCTTGGAGCGCATCATCACCTTACTGGCCTTCATTATGAGGTGAGTGTCGTCCACATCCCGTGCGTAACCTCCACCTGCAAAATAGAAAACGTAAAAGTTATGTAAACCAGACACCCACAAGTAGCACAGATGTCTGATTGTTTTGTGTATTGTGTAGCGCAGGTATTGGAGGCAAACAATTGGGAATTAGCAGCAGCTCGACTTTGAGCACCCTTTGTAGGGCCCTCAAAATTACTATCCTTTCAGCTCCAAAACCAAATCCTTCAACTCAGAGAGGTCTTGGTTGTGACACAGAAGTAGAATAAAGGAGCCCTGTCAGTTGGTATGTGACTCCATCAAGTAGTATGAGTCTTATTGGTCTCTGAGCCCCTATATTAAGAAAGGAACCCGCCCCCCACCCTCGCCCCATGCCTCTGGAAGACGCAGCACCGCCTCTGATCCCTGAGTTATAACAATATTGACCTCGCCTAATTTTCGTCTGATCAAGGTTCTTAGAACATGGAATTATCTTCACCTGGCCACGCTAGTATATGCTGTCATAACGGTTCTCCCACTTACAGGTTTATTTTCTATATTGATAGGTTGTCACATCATCGTTAAACAAGTTCCCGTTTTTTTCAAAAAGGAACTTGGTAACTACATGTCTCCCTCCCTCCCGCGGCCTCGCTACACAAGACATAATAAGACTTTCTACCTATTTTCATCCCTATTCTGTCCAACTTACTAATGCAAAGGTTAACCAGTACCTTCATTATTTCATCCCTTTCTCCGGTAAACTCTGGAACTCTCTTCCTGTTTTTATGTATCCACCTTCCTACAACTTAAATTACTTCAAGAGAGGAGTATCAAGGACCTCCCGAACTAAGTTAATTGGCCCATTCCCTTTTCTACAATTTCTTACTGTCTGCTTTATAGGGTCTGGCAGCACAGCGGGTTTTTGTTACATTTTTTTTTTGCCTTTAGCCAGACCCTTATGATGTAAAAAAAAATCAGGGGAGCCCCAATACATTTGCTGATGGCATTTGGAGGTGAGAAGGTCCAGTGTGACACCCTCTAAGCATATATTACAGCAGTAACTTTTTTCACCAATTAGTAAGAACATGACATCGACTGACACTTTGCCGACACTAGTTACGGCTGGAAACGCCCCACTATGTAAAAGTACTACCTATACAGCATTTATATCTTCAACAATAGCAAAATCTTTAAATGCATGCAGCATAACATCAGGATAGCCAACACGAACAAGGCACTACAACCGCCACCATCATGCTGCTTCAACACATGTCAGACCTTCCCTGGATATTAGAGAAATAGTTCTTTGATGTAAGAGGAATTTCTATGCGGAATTCCCTCCCACATTCAGATGTACTTTTCTCTAATATAAATAATTTGAAACAGCCCTCTTAGTCTGGCTAATCTTGAAACTATTTGAATATGTTGATTAAGTAGCATTAATACTTGGTTATTAGTTTTAGTGCATATAACGCATTTACTTGTTTTTTTGTCTTTGATTGTGTAAATGTATTGCTTATAAGCGATTACTGTCGCATTAGCAGCATGTGGATACCTTGAAAGCTAATATGTTAGATTGGGAAGCCCATCAGGTAAGGAACCTGGTAAAATTAAATCACAAAATCAAACAATGCTAATCACTACATTCAACATATATTTTACACATATCAGTAACTGATTAACACTAACAAAGAAAAATAAATGAGGTTAACGTCATCCAAATAGGTATCAGTAGATCAAGGCGACTTAGTAATGTGCTGAAGCTGCCAAAGTCTACAGACTTCTCATGTGTTTCTTGATATAGATAAGTGTTCATAGTACTTCTGATAAAACATTAAGAATTCTACATTCCAGAAATTTCACTAGTGTGTGTGTAAAGTCCAGTGTGTGTGTACTTCTTGTGTGTGGAAGTCATGAAAGAAGAATTGCACGTGATTTTCTGGGAATTACTTCTAGAGTAAGCATTTGCATTCTCTTTGGGCGCTTTTGATCTAGCTTATTTTTCTAGTCTCTTATGCAATGCTTCATCACGAAAATCTTTGTACCTTTCCGATGAAATGTTATGTTACCATTCCTGCTTCTCTGGGTGCAGCCATATACAAAGCAAGCCGGCATGAAGACAAAATGTAGAGGTCTGTGAGTGAATGGCCCGTGTCGCGTCAGATAAGCAAAGTTGTGAGTCAACTTCCGCGCCTTGGAGCTGAGGGGCAAGGCCAGGCTGAGTTTCACAGATGTGACATCATGGCCTCTCCTAATATCGTACCTCCATGCTTAGGACACGCCACGTGATGAAGCAGCGGAGGAGGGCGGCAGCAGCAGGGGCACAAGGAGTGATTGAGAACGGGGAACGACGAAGCTCCCAGGACTCTATGGAGGACTCTAGCCTGGACGCCTGGAAACCCTCCGTGTACTGGGTCATGTTCTACCTTTCCATCGCCTCGATTATCGTCGGCTTTCTTGGAGCCATCATGTTTATGAAGGTTAGTTATTGAGGGGGCAGACTGTCTATCATATGGCTGTTAATATTGATAACAATAAAGGTGGTTTTACACGGTCACGATTTCGCTCAGTGAGCAGACTTATCTTAAGAAACTTTAGCTGAGCTGCTCATGGAACTGATTACACGGTCATGCTATTTTCGATGAGCAATCTTGTCCAAAACAATAACAGCGCGGCATGGAGAAAAGACTATTTTGAGGGAAAATCAGCTTCCACTGCTATTGTTACCAGTTGATTTGTTGATTCTGTATATGTGTACGTTATTAAGTAGGCTACTACAGTAGCAGAAGTTACCCGCAATAATTATGATGCTCTGAAAGACAATCCGAATGGCTTTGTACACGTAACACCGTCTTCATGATCTCTCTCTCTCTCTCTCTCTCTCTCTCTCTCTCTCTCTCTCTCTCTCTCTCTCTCTCTACCCGTCAGGGTGGCCTGGTTGGTAGAGCGCTCGGCTCGCGTGCAGAGTCCCTGCATTCGGTCAGCGGTTCGAGCCCACCAAGTTCGTCCTGGCGTGGTGGCGCTTTGTATAGTCAATAACCTTGTAGTTGGTACTTGCAAAGTGTCTAGATAGGATCAAAGTATCTTATCTTATCTCTCTCTCTCTCTCTCTCTCTCTCTCTCTCTCTCTCTCTCTCCTCTCTCTCTTCTCTCTCTCTCTCTCTCTCTTCTCTATATATATATATATATAATATATATATATATATATATATATATCTTTTCTTCCATCTCTCTTGAGAGAGAGATTAGAGAGAAAATTGATGTAGGTAGGTATGCCCCAGGATGCAAAAAAAACCCATTTCTTTCAACTAATGAAGTAATTTAATAAACCTGGCTGAATATAGTTTAAAACTATCCCAGGGATAACCTTAACCTTTCCTGAAAGTTTGGTTGAAATAGGACAGAAATGGCGGATCCTTAGCTGGACAGCCGGACATTCAGTGAATTATGGTAAAAATTACTCTGCGGTATTGCTTTGCCATGTTTCACTAACTCCGTAGACGTTTATGCAATATTATTATGTTATTATACATATATAATTATCATTGACTTAATTCCCCTGTATGATAGTAGGAATACTAATTCTTACTTATAACAGTGGGAAGGTAACAGGAGTGGAAGGAACAAGGGTGAGGTATATGAACAGAAGCAAATGTAGATTTATGTCACAGCCACTCCGTGTAGGGAATTGCAAAGAGGTAGTTTCAAAATAGATAGATAATAAGTTGCAGGCTGCATGCTGTACACTGTTGAGTTGTAGGATCATCATTTTATTTTCGTTCCTTGTTCCTTTCAGGTTGAGGAATGGACGTATGGAGACGCGATCTACTTCTGCTTCGTTTCCTTTGCCACCATCGGCTTTGGCGACTTTGTTTCTGCTCAGGTATGATAAGATAAAAAAACCTTCTATGTATCCTTACATATGGGTGTATGTTGATGCTGCAAAAGAATACATGCTATGCATGTTGTGTTGTTATGTGCTTTAAAAAAAAATTAAGACACGATATTCCCTTCCAGATTATAAGATATGATATTCCCTATTCGTATATGACACCCATCCATCATGGCACTAGCTTTTAATTCGGTAGGCATCAGTAGAACAATTTATTGTATGTTTGCATTGCAGTTATTTGGTAGAATGTTGCGAAAATTACAGTCTCTATATAACATACCACAGCTTGGTAGACACACTTTTCACTTATATTTACTCGTTAATGACATTGACAAAATTATGGAATTTGCTGTAGTTCAATATAATAAGTAGTCTTTTCAGTTGTCTCTGACGAGAAACATACATTCCATATACTTTTTGCAACTCAAGAGCTGGAATATAATATGTTTGCCTTTGCACGTACTCAGTCTGTCCAAAAAAATAGATCATAAGTAGTGAATTATAAATGCGTAAATTGAACTACACCAAGGTCGTGTGTGGGATGATATAGTCTGAACTACTGTGTAAGACGATCTTGACAAAGGCGATATACCGAGAATAATTTTTTCGGTCTTACAGCATGAATAGGGCATTACTAGTCGCCAATATTCCGGCCAGACTTTATCAGTACTACCCTCAGAGTTACCATAGTTACCTTCTCCAGGTTACCCCAGGTACCCATTTATCAACCCCGAAAGGAAGGAAGTGAACAGCTGGGTAGGCTGGTCACCGGCTTGCCCTGGCCCGGGATCGAACCAGGGCCCGCAGATTCGTAGCCAGGCACGCTAGCCACTGCACCACGGAGGGACGTGGTAACATGTGGTAACCCGGGAGTCACACTAGCCCTGTGTACCGGGGTAACGGGTCCTCACCCACCACAGGCTCTAAGGGCTAATGCCACGGAGATGAGCACCGCATGCCACGCGCAGCTTAGCGTATGCTCCCATCTTTACTACTTACCCTCAGAGTCACGTCATAGGCAGAGTCGAAAGAGATAACATGGAGACATTGGACAGCCTTACTGCACCTCTTCCTAGTAGCTATATCATAACTGTCATTAACCATTATGCTGACTGCTTTGCACTGATCAAAATCTCCTAACTGAAAGCTCTTATAATTTTTGTATAAAACATTAAAACATAAGGACTTGTCAAAATGTATGTACGTAGGCCACTGAGAGGCATTCTGCTGAATTTGCTATATGAAATAGAAGACATTACATGTTTGAGTTAATTTAGCCAATTGCTTCATGTGGACCTTCATATCAATGTAATCATTAGAATATATCGGCAAGAAAACTGTTTAACCAATTATGTGCTATTATGCGGGACTCACCTTGTGTATTCTGACTCAGAAACCCAACGAGTTCTATGGGGTGGCTCTGCATGTCTACCGCTTCTTCAACTTTACCGTCCTGGTGTTGGGCTGCTGCTGCATCTACTCCCTCTTCAATGTCATCTCCATCACCATCAAACAATTCCTCAACTGTATCATTAAGGTAACAAGTCTCTCTCTCTCTCTCTCTCTCTCTCTCTCTCTCTCTCTCTCTCTCTCTCTCTCTCTCTCTCTCTCTCTCTCTCTCTCTCTCTCTCTCTCTCTCTCTCTCTCTCTCTCTCTCTCTCTCTCTCTTCTCTCTCTCTCTCTCTCTCTCTCTCTCTCTCTCTCTCTCTCTCTCTCTCTCTCTCTCTCTCTCTCTCTCTTCTTCTCTCTATATATATATATATATATATATATATATATATATATATATATATATTTTTTTTGCGGCTTATAGCCTTTGTGACACAAGTAAAGTATTCATCACCACATAGTTACCTGCTTTACTCGTTGTTCATCCAAAGGTTAAGCAAATTGACTGTATAGCAGCAACAGCAAAACCAAAAAACGATACTGTAATGCAATTGGTTCATATCTCTGCAAAAGGTAAGAGGGAGAAAACGCAAAGGATGGAAAAGTGCAATTATTCCGAGCGCCATTTGATACCTGCCTTTACATTTTCTTGAACTCCTTTTTTTTTTTTTTTATGTGTGTGATACAATAATTACATCATAATATACATCCACGTATTTTAGAAATAAATCCAGTAGCTGACCTACCCAGAGTTGTTGAATTCACTGAAGATTTGTTTCCAGCTCTGCCGTCATTACAGTAACGCTAAATACAAAGAATAACATAGTAGGGTCATCACGGTTACCTTCATAGTTTTCGGTTGCAAATACAAACTGTCTCTAGGTTTATTGGCAATCATATGCGATTCATCCTATATGTTTTCTTGCTTTTTCTTTGCTTCAGTGTTTTTTTCATATTTCTATATAATTCATATCAGCATCACCTCCATGCGTGTCCCTAATTCCATGTCCTTACAACAGCGGACTGCAACTTGCTGCATAAGTGGCCATTGCAGACCTGGATCTCGCAGGAATGCCATTTCTCCCTCGCGCCAACACAAACATTCCATCAAACGGATAGACGGAGACATCGACTCCGTGTATGGCTCTGAGACGGAGCGGAAGCTGTCTGGGGAGATGGTGTCTATGAGGGAATACATCTCATCAAACAAGGTGAGCCAATGATAAGTGTACATGTCAGATATTTATACAGTATGTACGAGGTGTTGTGTGTGTATGTGTTGTATTTTTAGTGATTATATATATATATATATATATATATATATATATATATATATATATATATATATATATATATATATATATATATATAATATATATATACATACATACTACATATAAATACTTGTGAAAGTATTCAAATTTAT
>JACEEZ010013983.1:255000-275483 GCA_016584305.1 Chionoecetes opilio
ATAAATACAAATAAAATTATAGTTAAAAATTTGTAAATTTTACTTTATTATTAATAATAATAATGATATAATAATGATAAAAAATGGTTATTTTGATAATAATAATATTAGTATTAACTTAAAAAAATAATAATGATAATAATTGTAGGTATTAATAATAGCAATACCAATAATAATGATGATAATGATAACAATTAATAATGATAATAACAATTAATAATGTAATAACAATTAATAATTATAATAATAATAAAATTACATGATAATATTTGATCAAAGTCCTGGAGTACAGTGGCCATTTTGATAGCCACTTATCATTACTTATAATTATCTAAATTATTATTAGTATTATGACTTATTTTCATCATTGTTATTTTGTTATCATTATTTCTATTTTAATTATTTTTCTTTTTCTTCTCTAATTCTATTATTATTATTATATTATTATTATTATTATTATTATTATTATTATTATTATTACTAACATTGTTATTATTATTATCTGTGTTATTATTGTAATTATTAATGTTATCAGTATGATAATAATAATAATAATGATAATATTAATCATGATAACTGCAATATTAAGTTACTATCATTATCATAGAATAATTTTACTATAATTCACCAAATGTCCGTCTGTCTGCTTCGGCTCCGCCAATTTCTTTCCCGATTTCAACCAAACTTTCAGTAAAGATAAAAGTCATCCCTGGGATGGCTTTAAACTGTATTTGGCCAGGTTTATTCAATATTTTCATTAGTTAAAAAACGTGAAATAAAATTTTTGATATTTCAATATACTTTATGGTGTTCCAAGATCCCTCGCCTCGCCTTCACATATAAAGGTATATCGACATCCGGTCCACCTGTAATAATAACATATAATAATGGATACAGCAAGTGGTCCTGAGTATTAATGATGAGAGAATGGAGCCAACTGGTGGTAGGGACGCGCCGTGGTCGTGTCCTGTGACTCACGGCGAAAAGTCCTGCATGTCACGGCGCGCTCTCCACGGACACGACGTCTTTTTCCAGGACGGCGCCCGGCGAAAAGTCGATACGTGTGAGCCGGGCCTAAGGGGTGGACCACCCCTGAAATCTCATTGGCCACCCCAGATCAGTGTTCAGAGGTCTAGTGAAAATTCAACCATTTCTTTTTTATGGCTATGCCATGACCACCCCACACTAGATATGTGTCCAACCTTGGCCACCTCAGTCAAAATTTCCTGACGACGCTACTGTGAGTGGGAGAGAGAGAGGGAGGGAGGGAGGGAGTGATAGTCCTCCCTGCAAAGTAATGGCAGTTTCCTCGTTATCTTTCTACCTTATATAACGTCAGATCAGCCAGTGGCGTAAATACGGGGGGGCACGTTCCCCCACATGAGAATACGGAACACCCCCAGGTACCCACCCCACTGGCCCCTATATGCCCTTGTAAAGTGTCGGATTTAGGATGTGGGAGGCCTGGAGCCCGTTTTGGTGGGGTTTTTTGCTTTCACAAGCATCAAATTAGCATGGTGCTAAATGAAAAGCATTTAACCCTCTCACTGTCGCAACGATATGCTTGCTCGCACGATGTGACACACTATTGATGACCCATGATATTATGAAATTAATGTAATTAATTTCAAACGTCAAAACGTATGGAAAAATGGAAGGTAAATTTCTAGTGTTTGCCCATACTCTCCCACTTCCCCCAAACAAGTTTCGGGACCTGTGGAAATGCGGGGTTTTCGGATGGGGAACAAATTATGCGTCGGAAACACGTAATTTAAGTGTCGTGTAGGGGGGGTTAAAATTCCCTAGATCTAGGGTAATTTCCTTATATCTAAGAGAAATTTGCCTAACGAAAATTAACCTAACCTAGCCAAATTTAACCTAATCTAGCGGGGGGCTTGACCCACCGATAACCTAACCTATCCAAATCTAACCTAACCAAATCTAACCTAACCTAACCTAACCAAATCTAACCTAACCTAACCAAATCTAACCTAACCAAATATAACCTACCCTAACCTAACCAAATATAACCTACCTTAACTTAACCAAATCTAACCTAGCCTCCTAGCGGGGTGTTGGGGGGGGCTCTCGACATTTTGGTCCTTATTCTGTGAAGATCGTCCGGTTCACACGTCTCTGGACTCAGAAGAAATCCAATGAGTTTTTCCTAGATCTAGGGAATGTTTTCAACACCCCTAACTCAAAAATGATGTGGTTGCGACGCATATTTTGTACCCCAGCCAAATATCCCGCATTCCCCCAGGTCCCCAAGCTTGTTTTGTGGGAGAGGGGGAGTATAGGCAAACACTAGAATAATACCAAATGGAACAAAAGTGACGAAATATAAAAAGCTAAAATGGAGTTGGAGTATATTGATGTTTTGCCTTTTCTGCCTCCTTGAAAATATAAATGGAAATTATGTACATTTACGCGTTAATTAATAGCAGAGTGTCTAATAAGGGGTCTGGGGTCTGGGGGGCAGTGGAGGGAAAGATATTTGACTCTTTGGTTTATTTGGTTTGGTAATGAATTCAAATGTCACATTCCCCAGCGTTTGGTGGGGGGCTCCTGGTGGGAGGCTCCTGGTGGGAGGCCCGGTGCCCTGGCCCCATGTGCCCCACCCTAAGTCCGGCCCTGCTTATATCCTTCTATTTGGCATCGGAATGCCCCTGAGCTCCGCTTGCCATAGTGCCCCCCATACACCGCTGTGCCCCCCCATTGATAGATAACTAACTACGCCACTGCCCTCCAGTACTTCAATCTTTCACCCAGCTACAGCTGACGACTGACCCTGGTACGGTAGGTACTAGACCGCAGTACATAACTCTATATCCAATTTATTATCCATGTTGAGGGTCTCATGAAGAATAATTGTTCTATTCACAATTTTTTTCACAGTGCCTCAGCAAAAAAAAATTGCAGGCCCCTAGGCTTCAGCCTAGTTAGCCTTATGGATAATACGGCCCTACCAAATTTGCGTATACCATTCGACCGTTACTGGACTGTAGCCACTGTTGAGGCAGCTAAGGATTATCAGACCCACACGATGACACGAATAATTTTGTTCAATCCGGTCAAAACCTGGAAGGACATTCAGACATGAATCACATACTTTATGTGAGAAGTAGTCACACGCATATGCTTATGATTAAAGGATAACACTCATATCACGACATTATATGTGATGTATCATGTACTAGGTTCTAGACTCTAGTACAAGCGCAAGGAAAATAATTTTTCACTGCCGTCTCAATGCAAGTAGACACGCCAGGCTGCCATCTTGATAGTCCATCTTGTGACATCATCACAAACACCCACCATCGGAATCTCATTTACACGATATTCTCATATTTATTTACTTGCATAGTGGATCATGAAGTGAAGTCACACTCAGTGTGTAAAGTCTTTTACAGCCATCCGAACGTCAAGTTGGGCCAGTCGCAAGTGCGCCTGTCTGGCGGTGTTGTGACAGTCCCATTGACGGGACGCAGGCGGCAGGCAACGCATGGTGCGAAGTGCCTGGGAGGGCCGCAGTGGGCACATTAGCTGGTCGCTGCAATCATCTATCAAGGTATCACCCCGAGCTATTGACAAGATTATAAGAAGCTCTTCAAGACTACTTAATAGGAGCTACACGTGTACATGTGTGTGTGCAGGTTAGTGTTGGGACGCCTCTGATATGCTTTACCATCATACTGCCTTGTCTGCTACCTTGATTTACCTACCTACTCCCGATCTATCTCCCGGCTTTGATCTACCTACCTCCGTTACGCTTAGGTGTATTAGCTGTAAGCGGCGGATGGCAATCACACGTACTCGTTTAGTACCTAAAACTGTCACCGATCAAAACTCGCCGCCATCGGCGAGTGTTCCAATTCTTGCTATTACAGGACCCAAATCCCAATATATACATTTAATCAGGTTTTACCCGTGTTTCTTCATTCAGGGATGAAGTACCAGCAATAGCTTGATCAGTTAGGTTAGGTTAGGTGCCAATGTCCAGGTTAGGTTAAAATTTCCATGTTTGTGAGAGTTCTCGGTTGGTGTTTCGGAGAGAATCTACTATAACAGTGAGCTGATCTGCCATCTGGTGGCCGTCTGGGAACCTCCCGTCAGCTCAGGACGTCGGGTCTAGCTGTGTCAGGCTGGACTTATTTTCCATTATTCCCTACCAAACCAGCTACAATTAAGTGTTGTCATGGTAAACATAGGGTTATGCAAAAATGAAAATATACGAGTTTTACATTATTCATGGCGTTATAATGAGGATTGTTGGCAAAATAAAAGTATTCGACCACACGTGTCCTACAACATTCTACTAAATACTGTAGAGGAATGCTTCAAGGCGGGTGTATGGGTAAATATTACCTTCATGCATGCAAAGAGAAGGTAATATTTACCCATACACCCGCCTTGAAGCATTCCTCTTCAGTATTTAGTAAAATGTTGTAGGACACGTGTGGTCGAATGCTTCTATTCTGCCAACAATCCTCATTATAACGCCATGAATAATGTAAAACTCGTATATTTTCATTTTGCATAAACCTATGTTGACCATGACAACACTTAATTGTAGCTGGTTTGGTAAGGAATAATGGAAAATAAAAATAGCCTGACACCCCTTGACCCGACGTCCTGGAGCTGACGGGAGGTTCCCAGACGGCCACCAGATGACAGATCAGCTCACTGTTTTAGTCAATTCCCATCGGCGACAGTTCCATAAACTCAACCACATTGCTTATGGACTTGTAGATAGAACTTACCTGCCATCTGGTGGCCGTCTGGGAACCTCCCACCAGTTCCAGTGTGCTGCGGGTCAAGGGGTGTCAGGCTAGACTTATTTTCCATTATTCCCTACCAAACCAGCTACAATTAAGTGTTGTCATGGTCAACATAGGTTTATGCAAAACATGGTAAAATTCTAGTCCTTTCCCGCCCTTATTAGTGGGCTTTCTTCCTCCAGACCTTCACAGATCCCTTCAGATACTTCTTAAACGTTATGATACAGTGGGGGAGAGGTAAAAATAAGGGTAAATTTCCAGATGAACACCAAACTTCCTTTGGTAGACTAAACTATTTTTTTCTGGTGAGTTTTGATGTGTTTTGAATTAATCTGCTAACAGTTTCTGTCGCAAATCAATTATTATTATTTTTTTTTTATTGCAAAAATTACAAAAAAAATAAACAAATTGAACCTAACCTAACCTATACCTAACCTAACCTAACCTAACCTAACCTAACCTAACCTAACCTAACCTAACCTTTTACCTAACCAAAAAACTAAAAGCAAAAACAAAACTAACCTTTATCTAACAAAACAAACAAACAAACAAAAAGTGCGACATAAACGGTTAGCAGATTAATTCCAAACACATCAAAACTCACCAGAAAAAAATAGTTTCGTCCACCAAAGTGAATTCAGTCAGTGTTCATCTGGATAATACCAAAAAAAGGAAGAAAAAAAAAATTAACCAATATAACCTAACCTAACCAGTAACCATATCAATAACCTCCTAGCGAGACCTAAGGGCGAGAAAGAACTAGAATTTTACCAGGTTAGGTTAGGTTATATTGAGGTTAGGTTAGTAATTTCTTTTCTTTTCTTTTTTTACCTCCCCCACTTTATAATTACGTGTTAGAGGTATCTGAAGGGATCTGTGAAGGTCTGGAGGAAAAGAGCCATTGAAACAAAACAAACATGGAAAAAGTATGGTATGAGATACAGGCTAATAAGTTATTCCATTGGATGCACACCTAAAATGACACAATACGAATTGATTTAAAGTTATCATTTCATGTTATCTTTCAAAATCCTTTTAATCGGAACATAAATTTAAATGGATTTTTACCATATGGGTTCCTAGTCACCCCCTGTCTTCCAGGAGGTGGAGGTGTGTGGGGGAAGTGGGTCGTGATGGAGGTGAGGTGGGAGGTGACTATTAATTTGGCGTCTTTTATCTCCTCTCTTCTTTTCCTTTAGTACGCATTGTATGGTTGCCATCAAATTTTCATTCTTCTCCCAAGCCTTCTTGCTTTGTCCGACCCATCTTAGGACTAGGAAAAACATGTGATGTTGCATACCATTCGGTCACAGGATGTTGTGACAAATGTGACCTGTCTGAGTCATAGCCAGCAGCTTACAAAACTATGCAGGTAAATCTCCAAGTCTTCCTTTTACAGTCAACAGATGCCAGCAACCAATAAAATTAGATAGTTAGACATAATACATAATCTTGTTCATAGATGGAGAGGTCAGATAAATAGAAGCAGAGGTCAGAAAGGTTGGTGTAGAAATGAGTATAGATACAAATCAAAAGGGAAGCTCACGACTATATTGTTTGCAGATGACACTTTACAACTAACAAATAATAAAAATTAAAATTAAAAGGATTGGTAAATGGTTTCAATACTGTGTGTGTGAGGAGAAATTTAAAATGTGGTCAAAAGTAAGATGATAATATATGAAAAAGAGAGTGAAGTCTATAATTAAATTTGCGGATCAATATAGAAAAAAAACTGAGTCAGAAGCAATGTAAAAAAAAGTGAAATAGAAGATGAAAGAATGAATGAATTAAGAAATCTTGGCACTATCCTGTGCAAGTATGAAAACATGAAAAGGGAGATAAGAGTGAAGATAATTATTTTATGTACTGTCCTGCAAGGAAGTAGAGTTGTGGAATCCTTAGGTTGCAAGATGAGGAAAGGAACAGTGACTGGAAGTAAATAATACACTTAGGGATAGGGATAGTATAACTAATGGTTCCAACAGTAATTTATGGAAGTGAGACCTGGATGTAGTATTAATGCTATAGGTCTAAGATTCAAGCAGTGAAATTGAGTTACTGACAGGTGGCTAGTGTGTGAAGAGAATGGGTGATGAGAGTAATTGAAAACTATATAGAAAATTTGTTATAGTTGGTAAGAGAGAAGGAATGAACTGTGGAATAGTGGAAATGGTTAAGTGCAACACTTAGGATGATTTGGACGCCAGTCAAGGCTGGGTGAGTGAGTTGACTGAAGGACTTCACCTTTTCACTCAAATTAAAACAACTGAACTTCAAATATACAACTGAACTTCAAATTAAAACGAGTGAATCTCAAATTAAAACAAGTGAATCTCAAATTAAAACAAGTGAATCTCAAATTAAAACAACTGAAGTTTAAATTATAACCACTGAATTTTAAATTATAACCACTGAAGTTTAAATTATAACCACTGAAGTTTAAATTAAAACAACTGAAGTTTAAATTAAAACTACTGAAGTTTATATTAAAACAACTGAAGTTTAAATTAGTATAACTGAACTTCAAATTAAAAGAACTGAACTT
This sequence comes from Chionoecetes opilio, assembly GCA_016584305.1. NCBI lineage: Eukaryota > Metazoa > Arthropoda > Malacostraca > Decapoda > Majidae > Chionoecetes > Chionoecetes opilio. The sequence continues at coordinate 262,330 of JACEEZ010013983.1, forward strand.
CAAATTAAAAGAAAAAAATAATCTATTATATTTTGAAATTCATTTGTTTTATTTTGAAGTTCTGTTGTTCTAATTTTCGAGTGAAAAGGTGTATTATGAAAACCCCCAGAAAAGTAACATATTTCTTCCTGCAAACTTTTTCTAATCTTCTTAACTTCAGTTGTTTTAATATAAACTTCAGTTGTGTTAATTTAAACTTCAGTTGTGTTAATTTAAACTTCAGGTGTTTTAATTTAAACTTCAGTTGTTTTGATTTAAACTTATGTTGTTTTAATTTGAGATTCACTTGTTTTAATTTAAAGTCCAGTTGTTTTAATTTGAAGTCCAGTTGTTTTAATTTGAAGTCCAGTTGTTTTAATTTGAAGTCCAGTTGTTTTAATTTGAAGTCCAGTTGTTTTAATTTGAAGTCCAGTGTTTTAATTTGAAGTCCAGTTGTTTTAATTTGTCGTTGTTTAATGTCCAGTTGTTTTAATTTGAGTCCAGTTGTTTTAATTTGAAGTCCAGTTGTTTTAATTTGAAGTCCAGTTGTTTTAATTGAAGTCCAGTTGTTTTAATTTGAAGTCCAGTTGTTTTAATTTGAAGTCCAGTTGTTTTAATTTGAAGTCCAGTTGTTTTAATTTGAAGTCCAGTTGTTTTAATTTGAAGTCCAGTTGTTTTAATTTGAAGTCCAGTTGTTTTAATTTGAAGTCCAGTTGTTTTAATTTGAAGTCCAGTTGTTTTAATTTGAAGTCCAGTTGTTTTAATTTGAAGTCCAGTTGTTTTAATTTGAAGTCCAGTTGTTTTAATTTGAAGTCCAGTTGTTTTAATTTGAAGTCCAGTTGTTTTAATTTGAAGTCCAGTTGTTTTAATTTGAAGTCCAGTTGTTTTAATTTGAAGTCCAGTTGTTTTAATTTGAAGTCCAGTTGTTTTAATTTGAAGTCCAGTTGTTTTAATTTGAAGTCCAGTTGTTTTAATTTGAAGTCCAGTTGTTTTAATTTGAAGTCCAGTTGTTTTAATTTGAAGTCCAGTTGTTTTAATTTGAAGTCCAGTTGTTTTAATTTGAAGTCCAGTTGTTTTAATTTGAAGTCCAGTTGTTTTAATTTGAAGTCCAGTTGTTTTAATTTGAAGTCCAGTTGTTTTAATTTGAAGTCCAGTTGTTTTAATTTGAAGTCCAGTTGTTTTAATTTGAAGTCCAGTTGTTTTAATTTGAAGTCCAGTTGTTTTAATTTGAAGTCCAGTTGTTTTAATTTGAAGTCCAGTTGTTTTAATTTGAAGTCCAGTTGTTTTAATTTGAAGTCCAGTTGTTTTAATTTGAAGTCCAGTTGTTTTAATTTGAAGTCCAGTTGTTTTAATTTGAAGTCCAGTTGTTTTAATTTGAAGTCCAGTTGTTTTAATTTGAAGTCCAGTTGTTTTAATTTGAAGTCCAGTTGTTTTAATTTGAAGTCCAGTTGTTTTAATTTGAAGTCCAGTTGTTTTAATTTGAAGTCCAGTTGTTTTAATTTGAAGTCCAGTTGTTTTAATTTGAAGTCCAATTTGAAGTCCAATTTGAAGTCCAGTTGTTTTAATTTGAAGTCCAGCTGTTTTAATTTGAAGTTCAGCTGTTTTAATTTGAAGTTCAGCTGTTTTAATTTGAAGTCCAGTTGTTTTAATTTGAAGTCAGCTGTTTTAATTTGAGAGTGAATAGGTGTAGTGCGACAGTAGAATAGATGCTGGGAGTGTGAGAGGACTTCCACCCGTTCACTGGGAAGATAAAATGATGGAGTAAATGGGTGAGAGAGAGGATGCTAGAATAAGAGAAACAGAAGTGAGAATGAGGTGCATGGACAGCTGCACATATGGTGTAATAAATAGACTTTTGCCTCGGTTACCCTCTTGTAGGAGTTCCAAGAAACAGGCATCAGTGTAGACAGGACTATACAGCACTCTCAATTCTCTTTCTTTACTCATCCAGCTTTCTTCATTCATTCACATCCTTGATTTCCACCTTGGTCTCCTCTCCTCCACTTCCAAAATATGACATTTCTTGGCATTAAACTGCATTTTCCAGTTTTAGCTCCAATTGCATAGTTTTTCATATTCTTTTTGTGACTCCATACACAGCTAATTATTTACTATGTGTTCCATATCTTTTGCATAATTAGCAAACAATTTCATTGTAACTGATCAATCCCTTCGACATATCATTGAATAAATCAAGAGAATAAAGGGCCACTACTGACCCTCTGTGAATTAAGAGATTCTTAAGCTGTGATGTGCGTGAGTTATGTGATTGCTCTGTATTAGTGTTTTACTTTACACCATAATGTTATCTGCCTGCATATAAATGTATGTATATACATAATGAAATTACAACGAAGTGAAAAAAAAACTAATAGCACTTGAATAAGAATAACAAGAAAATGGCAAGATGTGCGAATGTGCCCAAAAGGAGAGTGAACGTATGTGTGAGGATAGTCATTCACAGAAAACATGGAAAATTGAGCACATATCAGGCATTTTATAGATTTAGGCCTTTGATTAACTTTTACATTGAAATATATTTTACATTCTTTTTTTTCAGGTGCTCCTCCACATATTCGGGACATTGCACCTATTGGAGTCATATGAGTGCTTCATTTAAAATCAATGAAATCAGCAGAGGTGGGGGAGAGCGATACTTAGTGCGATACTGCGATACTATTGCACCGCCAAAATAGTATCGCAGTATCGCATAAGAATTCAAAGTAGCGGAGTATAAGTATCACAACTCAAGTATCGCTTAAATTTTCCGCGATACTTTAAAAGACGACCTTTATATTTCAAATAAAATTTGTCAGTTTAAAAATAAAAATATTACAATGTTTTAATGTGCCTAAACTGTAGTAAAATAGATCTTTTTTTGGCTAATACAGTGTTTTCTTTGGTAGCAAAGTATCGCAAAGCTAAATTTTTGGTATTGCAGTATCGCTGCGATACTATCGCTTTAAAAAAAAAGTATCGGTAGCGGAGTATCGCAGTATCGCGTATCGTTTTAAGAAAATCCGAAAAAGTAGCGGAGTATCACTTATCGAACTAGCGGGAAAAAAGTATCGCAGTATCGTTATCGCACTACCAAAAAAAAGTATCGCGCCCACCTCTGAAAATCAGTGTACAGTAAAACCCTTATAACTCGGCACGATAGGGGCTCTGGCCCTTGCCGAGTTATTCAATGTGCCGAGTTATGCAATGTCCTCCTCTGATATGGGGGAAAAAAAAAAAAAAAAAAAAAAATTCTGTCAAAGCATAAAAACTACACTTACCAGTGAACGGGTAGAATGTGCTGGATTTGATATCAAACTCAGCACAAATAGCACACATGGACGCACCTGCATCCATCCTTGCCAGCACTTTCACCTTTTCCTGCAGGCTCAGGCTCTTCAATTTCATTCCCTTCCTGCTGGAGACACCCTTGCGTGATGGAGCTGACATATTGATATACAGTACTGTATGATGTAATCCCAAAACACGTAAAATAGGTGGCAAAGTAAAGCAAAGGTCTGGAACCAGCGCGTAGGCTGTCAGCTGCTGAGCCGTGTTTATGTCGTCCAAGCACCGTCTTGGATACGAATTCCGTTTTTTGTCGAAATTAAAAAAGGATTGGTTTCTGCTTAAAAAACACAACAAGCTTGGTAGGAGCCGAAATAATAATCAATGCAAAACATTGCAAACAATATCACAAAGTAGTATAACACACATTTCATTAAGTGTTATTGGATTGGGATTCGTATCCAAGACGGTGCTTGGACGACAAAAACACGGCTCAGCCTACGCGCTGGTACCAGACCTTTGCTTTACTTTGCCACCTATTTTACGTGTTTTGGGATTACATCATACAGTACTGTATTTCAAGATGTCAGCTCCATCACGCAAGGGTGTCTCCAGCAGGAAGGGAGACTTCAATGAAATTGAAGAGCCAGAGCCTGCAGGAAAGGTCAAAAGGACAAAAATACTACTTTATGCGACTAAGGCTTTGCCGAGTGTAAGCAAAGAGATGCAGTTATAACAGCAATATGCCGAGATACATTATTTTTTGCCGACTTTCTGTTTACATGTTCACACAAGAGGTTGTGAGGGCATGATATACCGAGTGAAAACCAAGCGATGCAATCTAGGGGAGGCGGTAGCCGAGTGGTTAGCGTCACCGAGTGCCGTTCTCGAAAACCCGAGTTCGATCCCGAGTGAGACCCATAAATCCACTTGAAATCTTTCTGCACCGTCGAGTGGCCTAAGAACACCCACATGCCCTGTCCATTAACTCTACCTTCGACTGCGAGTGCCTGGGAGGACACAGGGGGGCGGCATGAGCCTCTAATTACAGGTGTCACTATAAGAATCCTGCCTGCGCCACCACTGGCGAGGGCCAACCATCACAGCCCTCGAGTGAGCCTCCAGGGCCTACCATCCCACCCCTGGAGCTCACTGCCTACACGCATAGATGTAATAATAAATAATAATAATAATAATAATAATAATAATAAAAAAAAAAAAAAAAAAAAAAAAAAAAAAAAAAAAAAAAAAAAAAAAAAACTTTGTCTTTGCCTTGCCGAGTTATATCAAATTCCGAGTTATACAGTGCCGAGTTATAAGGGTTTTACTGTACAATTTTACCAATTGTTTGACAACTGATTATGTTCATGTCATCATACAGTAGGGAAATCATTAGAACAAGGAAAATTGTTATGCATGGCTTCTTGAATTCAAGAAAGGTGACAGATTCGAATTTATTCTTTTTATATAGTAGCATTAAAGAAGCATCATATACCATGTCATAGGAAGATGTCTTCAGGGGATCTAAAGTTCATTACATCTCATTAGTTTGAACTTAAGTTGTAAGATATAGATGCAAGGAAGAAAGGGAGTCAGTGTAGACAACAGCGTTGCAAGAGGAACCAGCTTCAATGACAAATGGCGGCCTTACACTAGGCTATAGCTCAGTGCCGGCTACAGCTCAGTGCCGGCTACAGCTCAGTGCCGGCTACAGCTCAGTGCCGGCTACAGCTTGATGTAGCGGGGCTTGATACGAGGTGCTCAGAATAGAAAGGGCTAATTTGCCACCAAAAGAAAACAGGATTTTAGGTACCACCAGAATCGCACTCCTTTCCTTTATCCGATGGTGAGTTCATAGTTTCTCCGATTGCGGTTGGAGCACCGACCACCCTCCCAGTGTTCTGAAGTGGAGTGTAGGTAGGGGGCGCACCGTGCTCTTTGAATTGGTACCACTCAGAGCGGGTGTGAGGTACAGAATCCAGCTTTGCTCAGGGCCCGCTAACTTCAAACGCTGTTTTCTCGGTTTTATATGTGTCGCTTCCCTCACTTCAGCAGGGGGCGCCACAATTTATCACCATGAAACTTACCAGTCTTGTTATGTGAAACCCACTCGTCATCATCTTCATCGAAGATGGGGAGAGGCACCAGGGAGAATAAGGGAGGAAGGGCTCAATGTTAAGCTTGGATATACATGTAGTAAAGTTTGACATTTAGTGACTAACTAGTTTTGGAGAAAGCTTGCCAAATGGGAACTTGCTAGATGCAAGGAATTAAGACAATAGGTAAAACATCAATTGGTACCAAAGTCTTCAGAGAAACAACCCTTATATGCTTATATGTTGGCTTAAAACTTAGTTTTTACTCAGTCATTATCAGAAACCAAACAATTTAGTAAAGATGAGCTGATAAGAATTATATATTTTTTTTCAGGGAAATAGACTGAGAACAGAAAGTAGTATATCCTAGGAGGGGAAATATTCTCCAAATGCATGAATATGGTTGTCAAATACAATTGACTTTTCAAGGAGGGAAAATAATCACCAAATGGTAGAATGTAGTTATCAATTTTTGCTTTGATGATGAGAAAGTTAGTAAATTATCATAAAGAATATTAATAGCATAAAACAAACCTTAGAACATATGATAAGATACATACCCTGTATTGGGCAGGCAATAACGTTAACGTGTGCGTGGAGGCAATCATCATTTGTGTAACATCTGACCATTTTTTGCCTTAATCTATCTGAAAAATTTGGCGACATTGCATCCTTGTGACCCACATAAGCCACCTAACAAGCTCCCATACTCGTCCATCAGTGACGATAGATAGACTTGACAAGTTGCATACTTACCAGCATCTCACTTTTCGTGTGAATACTTTCCAAAACAATTGTTACACCTGCTGTTTGTCCAGAAATATCATCTTGCCTTCACTATATAATCCATTCTCATATATTTATACTTGTTTAAACTTATTCCTTGATACTTTAGTTTTCCACATGGTCGTATGATTGAGTGGCCAGGCCTTTATGGGTAATGTTCTTTATATTTTCTTAATTTTCTCCATTAAAGAAACCGTAGATCATATAAATGTGGAATGCAACTATCATAGGAACCAGAAGGAAAGGTTAATAGACTCAGTAAGTACAGTCCTAGGCCGAGAATAGTGGGAAAGAGAATTAGAGGAGGGAGATAGGTCACTATGTAGCTACTATGTTGGGGCTGTATGGAGGCAGGTAGAAAACAGTAAGAATTGTAAACTTCACAAATGTGTACTAACACAGTGCTTAGAGAAAAGAACACAAATGTGGGAATGAATTAGAAAGACGATAAATTTACCTATAAAAATTTGGAATACAGTTGAAAAAGATATGTGAAGAGTTGCCAAGCAAGATTGCTTATCCAGCATACAAAAGGAACAAGAGAAGGTGACGTAGGGAGCAATCCAATGCATCGTAAGTTAAAAGAAGAAGAAGAAGTATGGGTGCATGCCTGTTGGATGTGTGGGGTTTATAAGGAAAAGAGAATTGGTGTAAACATTAAATAGTACCGTGGGATGTGAAAGCATAGGATCAAGATGTGAGGGATGCAAGACTTTACTTTGTGTGTATATATATATATTATATAATATATATATATATATAATTATTATATTTTTTTTGAAAAATTTTTTGGGCCCCGAAAAAATTTTGGGCAAACCCTTTTTTCCTTTTTTTTGAACCCACTTTAAAAAAGCCCCAACCTTTAAACAGCTTTCCCATATTTCCGCCCTTTTTAAAAAAAATTTTTTTTTTGGGGAGGCCCCCCCCGAAATTTTTAAGAAATTAAAATTTTGAAAGTTTGGGGCCTTTTTTAACTTAACCAATTTTCTCCATTCCGTGTAAAAATTTAAAACATTGGAACCGGGAAAGGTTTGCTCATAATAATCCTCCAAATAGGGGAAAAATTGGGAAATTTTGTCCCCATGTGTATTTGGGGCTGTATGGGGAAGGGTTTTCTTTAAAATTTTTAAAATCCCCAAATTTAAAAGAAAAAAAATTTAATAAAAGGGAAAAAACATTGGAAAAAAATGACTAGAAAGCATCCAAACCAAATTAAAAGAAAAAAAAGGGGAATACTTTGAAAAAAGTTTGGGGGAAACAAAAACGGGATTGTAAAGCTAAAAAAGGAAAAAAAGGGTCGGGGAGAAAAAATTTAATTAAAAAAAAAAAAAATTTTTATTTTTAAAATTTAAAAAAAAAATTTTTTAAAAAAAAAAGGGGGGATTAAACATTTTAAAATTAAAATAAATTTATTGGGATTTTTATAAGAAAAAAAATTTTAAATTAATAAAAATTATTAAAATAATAAATAATAAATTTCTTTTGTAATAATATATATAATTATAAATATATAAAATATATATAAATATATATATTTTATATAAATATATTATATATATATAAAAAAAATATAAATATATATATATAAATATATATATATAAAATATAAAAATTTTATATATATATATTTATAAATATATATTTATAATATAATATTTTATATATAATATATATATAGATAAAATTAATTATATATATATATAATTTATATTTATATTATTATATATTTTATATATGTTATATGAATTTTTAATATATGTATATTATATATTTTATATATTTTTTAAATATATATATATATATATATGTAAATTTTATTAAAATATTTTATATATTTATAAAAATTTTTTTTAAAAAAATATGTAATATTATTTTTATTTTTTATAATGTATATGTATATTTTTATATATGTATATATATTATATGTATTTTGGGTATTTTTATAATATAATTTTATATATGTTATATATATATATATGTATATGTTTTTGTTTTTATGGTTTTTGTTTATTAACTAAACAAAAGATTGATTCTTTGAACACAGGGATTCAGAGCTCACACTAGGTATTTTTGTTTTATTGATAATGTCTATCTATTTACATAAAACTGAAGAAATCAACTTCATTTTGGCTAAGGCCCTTATTTGGCATGATTGTTCAGATCCATCAACTCCTCTCTGTTGCCAGACTCTCACAGCCCCCCCTTTGTTCCTGGCAGTCCCTTGGAGGGGCTTTTTTCTGGCCCATATTCCTGGCAGATTCATCAAAGTTGCCCAATCACTATATAATATACTTAATGGTAACTTTTTTTTTTAAAAACAGAATGCATTATTTGACTGTCACTAAATTTTCTTTTTCTTCACTGTTGAGTAGTCTGTTTCCAAAGAGTATTCTCACTATTACTGCGAACATTTTTTGTTTTTTGTTTTGTAAATTTGGTCACTGGCCCCCCCATATTGTCAACTTGTATCATTGTATCATGTAATCATAATTATATTGTAGTCTCTGGCTGGGCGCGGTTGCATGAAGGGTTTGGTTGTTTTAACGGGCCAGACCTGCTGGTCCCAAAAAATTTTCAAGACTTGGGTTTCCCCCAAACTACCAAACAGGCCTTGGTACTGGGCCTGCTGGAATTGTTGCTCCCTTTTGGGGAAGGGGCTCTAATTCAGTAAATGAACCCCAAGGGCTCAGGCCCCTAGTTGTTTTGGGTTAATGGGCGTGAAGGGGGAAGGCCTGCCTGAAGAATGAAGCCCCATTAAGAGGGTCTGTTCGACCCATCACTTTCACTGGTGAGGACCAAAAGGTAGTTCCAACCCTAGGCTTTGGGAGGGTAGGGCCTGGAATCGGTCAATTAACCCAAAAAGTCGAAGTGGAATGTTGACAGGATAAAGAGTATCTACGTTTTCCAAACCATTTTGGGGTTCTTGGTAAAGGGAGGGGCTTTTGTTTTTGTCATAGGAGCTCCTAGAATTTTGGGAAGTTTATTGAATATTGTTGGACAAAATTATTTCAATGGGGTGACATGATTTTGTTTGGGGGGGGAAGGGGGAAAAGGGGTTATCAGAAAGTGATCTTTGGGATTCCTCAGAGAATCTGATTCATGTGGGTTTAGGCTTTTGGGGACCACGATATTTTTTTCCCAAAAAGGTTGAACAACCCTGGGTCTTTAGTATTCTGATCTGGTTAAATGATAGAGCTTAGGACTGGAACCTCTGAACCCCTTTGAGTGCTGGGAGGAATTTAACAGGGGTGGCAGGGGTTTTTTAGTATTGCATCCCCCTTTTTCCTCCCATAGCCCGCCTTCTGGGGCTGTTTGTTGCTTTTTTTCCTCCTTGGCATCAAAATCTTTTTCATGCTTTAATCAATTGTTGGATTTGTCACTGAGGGAATGACTCTTGTGGCTCCACATTATGGCAGCAATTCTATCGGGATTATTTTTCCCTGGTCACCTTGTGAAGACTCTGGGTTGGGTTTTTCCCCTTTCTCCTGCTTTTGTCATCTTTGGGGGGGGGTCTTGTAGACTCTATTGTCTTTTTTCCCTTAAAAGGGCAAATGGGTGGGGCCCCCACGACAGGGATGCCAACTTCATGGGCAAAAGGGGGTGGCCTGTGGACCCCATCTCCAAAAACCCTGAACCTCCGTGTCACCACGTTAAACCGATTGATCTGCTTTCCCTTGGGGGCCACCCAACTGTAGAAAAACGATAAGATCAGAAGTCATAATAAATATATATTATAAATATATCTTAATATATCAATGAAAAAAAAAAACATGTATATATATTTTATATATATATATATTATATATATAAAAAAGAGAGAGAGAGAGAGAGAGAGAGAAAGAGAGGGGGCAGCAGCACTTCGTAAAAACATTTAAAATTTTATACTTTCAGGATTAAACAAACCCGTTTGCGAAATAAAAAAGTTTTTTGCTGATTTTAACTACCTAAAATGTCTGAGAAGCATAAGAGTGGAGCCGTGGTAAAGGGATAGCAAGAACCATTGAACAATTCTGTTTTAAAGCTGATAAACAATTTTTTTTTTAAGTTTATTTTTAATAGCTGTATTATAATTTTTTTTTGGGAAATGCTGTGTACAGTAATCGTATCGACAAAATAAAAATGAACTTATATATTGATTTAAAATAAAACCCCAGAAAAAAAATTATGTTTTTAGTACGTCGCCAGATTTAAAATAAAAATACTATGATGATCATTTTACGTGTGTGGTGTGAGCTATTTATAATTATATATATATATTAATTTATAATTTTTTAAAATTAAAATATTTTAAAAAAAAGGGAAAAATATTTAAAAATTAATTTTATTTTAAAAAAAAAAAAAAAAAAAAATTATTTAAAAAAATAATTTTTTTATTTTATTTAAATAATTATATTTCTTTTTATTTTATAAATTATTAAAATTATAAAAAAAATTATAAATAAAATTTTTAAAAATTTTTTAAAAAAATTGTTTTATTAAGTTAAAAATTTAATGTTTTTATTTAAAAAATTAAAAGTATTTATTTTATTAATTTAGTAATTAAATATGAAAAAAATTATTTATTTTAAAATTTTTTGTAATTTAATATAAATTATAAATTTTTTTTATTTGTTTTTTTTTTTTTTTTTTTGTTTTTTATATATTTTATATATATATATATAATTTGATAATAAATAAAATATAAAATTTTAAAAAAATTTTTTTTTTATTAAAAAAATTTAATATATATTTTATATATATTATTTAATTATTATTTAAAAAATATGTTTTTTTCTTAATTTAAATTTTTAAAAAATAATTTATTAAATATTATTTTAATTTAATATTTCCCCTAATTATTTTTATTAATTTTATTAAAAAAAAATAAAATTAAAAAATTAAATTTATATTAAAATAAAAAAACATAATTTAAATACATTAATAAATAAATTTATATTTAAAAATATTTTAATAAAATAAATTATATAAATAAAAATTTTTTAAACCTTTTAAAAAAAAAAAATATTAAAAAATTTTAAAAAATTTTTTAAATAAATTTTTAATTTTTTAATGACTAAATTTTTTTTAAAATTAAATCTAAATTTTTTTTAAAATTAAAATTTTTTAAAATTTTGTTTTTCAAACCTTTATTATAAAAATATTTTATTTAAAAACCCTAAAAAATAAATAATTTTTTATTAAAACCCCAATAATCATCTTTCTTACCTTTAGGTAGATTAAATATCAGCAAAAAACTATTTATTTTCGCAAACAGGTTTGTTTACATCTCTGAAAGTATGAAATTTAAATGTTTTTACGTAAGTGCTGCTGCTCCTCTCTCTCTCTCTCTCTCTCTCTCTCTCTCTCTCTCTATATCTCTCTCTCTCTATATATATATATATATATATATATATATACATATATATACATGATTTTTTTTCTTCATTGATATATTAATGATATATTTATATATATATATTTACTTATGATCATTCTTGAGTCATTATCGTTTTTTCTACAGTTGGGTGGACCCCCATGGGAAGCAGCATCACATCTGGTACGTGGCTGACACTGGAGGCTTCAGGGCTTTTGGAGATGTGGTGCCACAGGCCACCTCCTTGCCCATGAATGTTGGCATCCCTGTCGTGGTGGCCATTCCACTTGCTTCCATTAAGGAAAAGACAATAGAGTCTACAAGAGCCTCCCAGCAAGATGACAAAGCAGGAGCAGAGGAAAACCCAATCCCAGAGTCTTCACAAGGTGACCAGGGTAAAATAATGCCGATAGAATCTGCTGCCATGAATGTGGAGCCACAAGAGTCATTACCCTCAGTGACAAATCCAACAATTGATATGAAGCATGAACAAGATTTTGATGCCAAGGAACTGGAAAAAGCAACAGAACAGCCACAGAAGGCAGCTGATGGTGAGGCAAAAGAGGATGTCAATACTAACACCCCTGCCAGCCCTGTTAATATTCCTACCAGCACTCTAGAAGTGGTTTCAGAGGTTCCAGTCCTAAGCTCTACTCAGTTAACCAGATCAGAAGCTACTAAAGAGCCTATGGTTGTTCAACCTTTATTGGAAGAAAATATACGTGGCTCACCTAAAAGCCTTAAACCACATGAATCAGATTCTCCTGATGGAATGCCAATAGATCATCTTTCTGATAACACCTTTCACTCTGCCAAACAAAATCATGTCACACCATCTGATAATAATTTTGTCGCAACAATATTCAATAAACTTAGCACAATTCTAGGAGCTCCTGATGACAACATGCAAAAGCCCCTCCTTCACCAAGAACCACAAAATGGTTTGGAAAACGTAGATACTCTTCATCCTGATCAACATTCCACTTCAGACTTTGTGTTAATTGACCGATTCCAGGCACCTACCATCCCAAAGCCTAGGGTTGGAACTACACTTTTGGTGCCTCAGCCAGTGAATGTGATGGGTCGAACAGACCCTGCTGTAATGGGGCTTCATTCTTCAGGCAGGCCTTCCACTTCACGCCCATTAACCCAAACAACTAGGAGCCTTGAGCCCTTGGGGATTCATTTACTGAATTTAGAGCCACTTCCACAGAGGAGCAACAATTCCAGCAGGCCAGTACCAAGGCCTGTTCGAGTAGTTGGGGAACCAAGTCTTGAAAATTTTTGGCGACCAGCAGGTCTGGCCCGTACAACAACCAAACCCTTCATGCAACCGCGCCCAGCCAGAGACTACGAATATAATTATGATTACTATGACTACAATGACTACAGAGTTGACAATACTGGGGGACCAGTGAATCCAATTCACAAAACAAAAACAAAAACTGTTCGCAGTAATAGTGATGAATACTCTTGGAAACAGACTACTCAGACAGTGAAGAAAATGAAGATTCTAGTGACAGTCAGTAATGCATTTCTGTTTTAAGAAAAAAGTTACACATTAAGTATATTATATAGTGATCTGGTGCAACTCTTGATGAAGTGCTGCCTAGGAATATGGACCAGAAAGAGCCCCTCGGATAGGGCGGCAGGCT
>JACEEZ010013984.1:0-19829 GCA_016584305.1 Chionoecetes opilio
CCCTTCCCGGAGCCTGCCCTCCAATGGACATCTTCACGCTGCCCTACTATGATCACCCAAGTCCCCGAAACGTAAGGGAAGTTTTGACACCTCCCTCCATTGCCCAGCACTCATTGTTTGTGGCTGTGCCAAACATACCGCATTTAAAAAAAAGAATTAACAATTATGGTTAATACTTTTGGGCCTGCCCTACTTTTCCCAAAACAAACAAGCACCAGGATTTTGATCGATTTAAAAAAACATCTTTTTCAAATACTATTGACCAGAAATGAGCAGGTAACATTCCACACTAATGTCTAGCCATTCACAAGCAATTCAGCTATATGATAGGGGTTTTTTGTCGCATCACGCTAGGCCTAAATTAGTTAATTAATAAAGACCCCCAAAATGTGACTAGAGCTATCTGGCATGTCTGATTCAAAACAGTCAATAAACATTCACTAAACCTTCAGCTGAAAACTTGATCTAACTCTTGTCCCTTTTTGGGTGTCTGCTGGCGGCCATTTTGGAAAATGGCCCCCACGGCCGCCAGGGGGAGTTGGGCAATGGCTCCAATCAATTTGTTCATAAATATATTGGTCTACTCTGGCCAAATTTGGTGCTTTTATTAAAAAATGAAACACTAGTTAAAGCTTAAACCGCTGTACTAAAGTAGTAAAACGATACAGGGCTTGTTATAAACACACACACACAAACAAAATACACACACACATTGGGTAAATGTACACTTAGGGTACTTCGTAGTGTAGTGTTTAGCACGTTTCGGTCACAACCGAGAAGTCCCGATTCGATCCCGGGCGGAGCGGAGATAGAGGGCTGTCTTTTAAAACCGAGCCCTGTCCACCCACCAGTGAATGGTTACCGGTTTAGCGGGGGTTTGTGACCCGCCCCCGGGGGTTATGGTTTTGGCCAACACCAAGAATAATGGATGAAGATAAAATGTAGCATGGAGACGGGCCATAACGAGTGTAAGCTCAGGCTTCAAAATACAACTAGGTGAACTAGGTTTGATTACACACACTCATCATTTGATATTCAGAGATTGACCCCCTACAAGGATTTTAAATTTATGATAACAGGGAATGGGTTTAGTTTGATGCAGTGTACACATAGAGGCCCTCATTATTCCTTTCTTTCATACAAGCATAAAGGGATACAGAAAATATCACATTTTTATTTTGTACAATGATAGTCACACAAAACAAAATGTATATGGACTTACTACTCGTGCCTGCCAAACCCGCTCATGCCAATGGAGGCCATTTTTTGCGATTCCTGACAATTTTCGACTTTACTTTCCAATTTCCCTTTCCTATGTTTTATCAGTATAAAATAATATACTCGTTTGGGATATGCGACTATAACAGACAGTCACACCAAATAGGGGCTATATCAAGAATGCTGGGCAAAATCCGGCGGGTTTGGAGATTCCCAACAGCTTTTATTCATGGTGGCTCTACAAGAAATTTGCAGACCAATGGATTTTTTGACAGTACGTACCAACACAACGTGGTTTGCTGCAAAAGCAGGCGTTTAACAAAAACACAAGCAAAGTTCCAAAGCGGATCGTATTTTTACGTTTTATAACTACTAATACATTTTAACAGGGGAAATTTATCATTTCTACATTAAAATAAAACTTAGTTAGTTTGGGCCACTTGTTGAGGCATTTGGGCAGAATAAAGGCCCCCAGTTATGCTTGCGAGTACATTTGAACTTCCCACGACTTCACACACCTATAAAAGGGCCCTCCTGGCCCTGATTTTTACCTTAATTATGACACGTGTGCATTCACAAGGGATGCATGTTACTCTCGGTTGTGTTGAAAACTCACCTGTAATGGTCTGGGAAGAAATGGGGATGGAATAAGGCAGAGCAGTCTGCAGGTAGGATGTGTAATCAGTGATCAACGCAACCATTCGAGCGCGACGAGTGGATGTTTTCAAATGATTCAATCCCGCTACGCAACGCAACGCGTCGAGAAAATTTTCGTGTATATGGCCATAATATTCATGCTTTTTAAATAATTCCTACACAAAACATGCTATGTTGCAACACTGTATGTGACACATGACAACAGCGCGCCCTGCGAGCCGCGTTCCATGTTAACGCCAGTCGTTGCCCTGTAGCCGGACCGCTAACACCAGCCCTCTGCTGGTTTAATCCCGCATATTCGTTCTTAGGGAAAAACCCCTACGGAAGATCTCCCCTTCTCCTTTGGATAAAAAATCCCCTCAAACCCAATCGGTTAATACTGCAAACCCCGAGCAAAAAATGGTGCGTCGGAGGGTATAAGAACTTTGAGACGGGCAAAGACTTTCCCCCCCATTCCCCCGAAAACACCCGGCCTTGACTCCCCCGAGGTCTCTTCACCGACCCACCTTCCTCCCTGGATTACTTCGTCTCCCCATCGTGTGTCGTGTGCCTGTAAAAGACGTAAGGCATGGGACTGGCTATGGCGGTAGGTCACCATTTTTTAAAAAAGTGAGGGCGTGTTTTTCATGGTTTTTTGTACCGGGGCTCGTTTTGGGTTTTTATCGGATCGATGCTTTTACGGGTTTTACCTGAAACCCGGTGAGGCGGTAGAGGGAAAAATCCCCCCCTTCTCACCCGCCCGCTCCCAAAGCCCCACACATACACACACAAAACCCCCATTTTCCCCCGTGTTTTTTGATATTCACGACGGTGGTTACTTTTCAATTAGCGTCTCCCTTTAATAGTATTCCCGTTTTGTCACATGCGGCCGCGGTCGGAGGGTGACGAAGAGGAAAAACGCTTCCCCCCCCTTTGAACCACAAACCAACCAATTATCCCCCCTCCGGGGGCCCCGGGTATCAAAGTTGATTGCTATTTGAAGGATCCCGGTTTTGGTGATAATATCACGGCGACAAAAAAAAATCGAAGATATGGTTCTGGGCTAAAGAAGCGATTATTAAATCGACCCTGCTGAAATCGAAACTGATGTTCAAAAAATCTTCCGTCCACTTTTTGAGAACCCGACGCAATTTATGAAAAATATGGGTAAAATCACAGAAATAGGGGTTTACCAATGTTTTCATTTTAAAAACCCTTTTCTTTTTTTTCTCAAGCCTATTTAGGGGAGTGCAGTGTTTTGGCAGTTGGTTTGGCAGTGACAGGGGAGGGTGTGCGCCCCCTGGGGTATGGCGAGGGGGTTTGCAGGGTGTGTAGTAATTTTTACCACTGATCGACAGCATTGACATATGTTTAAACATTTTATTTTTTTTTTGCGATTTATGTGTTGATTTGATGAGGGCCAAATTTTTGTTGGTTACAATATATGTACCTTTTACCGGGGTGTGATGGAGCGCCGTAACTGTGTGAATGCATCGGACTTTTTGTTACATATGTGGAATTTTTACCCCCGACAGTCTGAAGAAAACCCTTTACAAAAAATGTTTTTAAAACGCTTTTCCGCATTACTTCAAAATGCCTATTTTGGTGATCAAGATAAGAAGTGGGGGCCCCCCAGTGCTGCAACCCCTGTGTGAACCACTTGAATGAATGGATGCGTGGCAAACGGCCATCAGGCATGGCATTCGGCATCCCAATTGTTTGGCGTGAACAAAAGGATCACAGTACTGACTGCTACTTCTGCCTCACTAACATCAAAGGATATTCAGTAAGAACGCGAGCTAAAATCAGGTATCCTGACGTACCTTCTGCCATCAGGCCTGTGCCAAATGGTCCTGATCTCCCAGTTCCAAATGTTCCAATTGCAAGTGCTATAAGTGAATCAGGTTCGAACGGTTTTGACCGCCGTCGCGATAGGATCTCCCCGCCGCGCTCTCAGAATCGAGCGTTTACTCGCATTCTGCCGTGACATACAGACTACCAATCTGAGTTAGAACTTTGTTCTACGCTCAGTCGCTGGTGTCTTGTGTCTGTGTTTCAAAAGGTGTTTTCGAGCTTCTCTCAGTGGTTTTTTGCGCGTTTTTCCGTGTTAGTATATCCGCTCGCGGTTAGAAACTTCGTTGTTTCCCCGTGTCGCGTTCCGGGATTTCTCAGCATTGGATTCCATACCAGTACCGACACCGAGTAAGTACCCAGTTCAGGTTTTTCTCTCTTTTTCTCTCCCTCAGTGTCCTTATCTCTAATTGTCCCCTGCCAGTGTTTCCTCAGTAAAAGCCCCCCCCTGTAAGCTCTCCATCTTTGATCTAGTGTTTTATTTTGTCCCTATCATTCCCCTTGTGTGCACTTTCTCTCTTGTCAGTGTTTCTTCCGTTTAAAGTCTCCCCCACCCCACCCGGCAAACTCCATCTTTGCTCCAGTTTTTTTTTTTTTTTTAAATTTCATTTTTCTCAAACGATCTCCCTACCTCTCCATCTCAGTGTACCTTCTCTCTGTGCCCGGTGTCTTGTTTTTTCCAGCTCCGCACTGGGGCGACCACAGACTGGAGTGAGAGTAAGTTTCCTGGCATAGCTCTGTGTCCAGAACTTGTGTTTCCTCATTGTTCTCTCCACAGTTATCGGAGCCGCCACGGAGTGCCAAGGGCATTCCGACTTTATCTCAGTTGTGTTGTGGGTACGTATTCTAATTTTATCTAGTGTAAATTCAGCTGTGTATTACCCATAAGTGAAATAAGTTGTGTTAACCCCGTTTCGCTGTATGCCCTCCAAGCATGGCAAACCCACGCCCCCCTGACCGCACGCTGCGATACAGACATAACGACGCCCCCCAAAAGGACATCAGCGCCTTCTTTTTTCAAATAACACAGATCGCGCAAACAAAATGCTTTATCTCCGGCCCGTACGTCATCGTCGGTCTCGCTTCCGAGGCCGACCTCACAGCACACACTACCCACGAAAATACACACAAACTGAAAGAGAAAGGCTTCACCCTAATGGAACCCCCAGCCATGATCTCAGCTAGAACCATCCTTGCTCGCCGCATCGACGACCTCCTGCTCAATTCAAACATAGACACTCTACGACAGGAAATTGAAGAAAAAAATAACGTACAGATTCACGAAATTTCAATCATACAGAAGGCTCACATGATTAAAATCAGGACACAATCAAAACAACAAGCAGAAACACTAACAAAGAACGGACTTAAAGTTTTCTCACAAATCATCCCACACTATAACGTAGATATCCAAGAACATCTGCCAATGATACAATGTTTCAAATGTCTCCTCTTCACACACCGAACAAATAACTGCACAGAAACAGTCGACAAATGCTCCAAATGCGCTGATTTGGGCCACAACTACAGACAATGCACATCCAACACTACCAAGTGCTCTAATTGCGGCGGGGATCACACCGCCGTCGCCTTTAGGTGCATAATCAAACGCAAAGCTCAAACAGCACAAAACACAACGACCCTCACTCCAGACAACTCCATACATACATATGCAAGGGCCGCAACCCCTACCTCTTCCCCTCCTGTCCCCTTACCCACCCCTACTAACACCACAACACCCGCAAACCCTACCCCTTCCCCTCCTGCCCTCTTACTCCCTCCTCCCACTAACACCACACCACTCGAAAACCCACCACAAGTGCACCTAACAAACACCACAAATGCGACATTTAAAATCACGGCCTGTGTACAAGCCGCCGCCCACATGGCAAAAGGAAACCTTCACCTCTTCCACGAACAAATTACAGAATTACTAAATGAAAATGGTTTACCCTCCTTCAAAATGTCAGACGCCTTCATAACTAAACATAGACACTCATACCAAAAAAATCACGGACAAATTTCGACACCGCCCAACACCACCCAACCTGAGACACACACCCCCACCGATACAGCAGAGCAAGGAGATCAGTCCTCGTCCTCAGAGAGCGACAGCGAGGGGGAGCTGGAAAGCTCCATCGAGGGCGACGCGCCCGGAGCCCAACCG
The DNA here is from genome assembly GCA_016584305.1 of Chionoecetes opilio. Taxonomy (NCBI): domain Eukaryota; kingdom Metazoa; phylum Arthropoda; class Malacostraca; order Decapoda; family Majidae; genus Chionoecetes; species Chionoecetes opilio. The sequence goes on from JACEEZ010013984.1 coordinate 5,873, forward strand.
CAGGAACCCACCCGCGCCCCCCCCAGCGCACTCTTACCCTTACCTGTTACTAACACACCTTCCTCCCATCCAGCTAACTCTGCTTCCCCTGTCACCACACGCGCACAAACTTGTAGTAAAGCCAAAGCGAGTAAACTTAATAGTTAATCTAAAACACCGTAAGCTATGATCACCTTCATGCAGCTAAATTGTCGCGGATACCAAATTAATCGTCATCTAATAACTGAGTCTATAAGATCTTTAGACCCAGACATTGTCCTCCTCAATGACATCGGGGCTCTCAGTAACCCCATAAAACTGTACGGATACAAGTGTAAAAACACCACAGCCATACCTCACGACGGCGTAGCCATCCTGATAAAACACACTCTTCGACACGACTTCCTAGTGGACTGGCCTACACCTCATTTCTTAGCAGCCAAGATTCATACCGCACATGGTCCCATCTTGGTGGCCACAACTTACGCTCGACCCAACACCGGACTTCCTCTTACCAGTATACAACGCCTATTCAACCACACGAACATACCTGTCTACCTCATAGCCGATCTCAACGCTGCACACACAACTTTCAGACACGGCAGGAACAACCCACACGGCCTTCAGCTACACCAAATTGTAAACTTCAAACGCCTTCGCTTTCTCGGGCCAGACTTCTCAACATGCTTCACTGGAAATGGTGGCACGGGGCGACCCGACCTTGCCATCACTAACAGACAGTCCATTCACCTACACCACCACCTCTCTCCGGGCCCCCTCAGCGGCTCGGATCACATACCTCTAATCTCCGCATATCCACTAACCCTATTTCCGTCCCTTCACCACCTTACTTTGACTATAACAACGCAAACTGGGCAGACTTTAAGGAGGCCCTCGTAAACACACACAACCCCACACCATTAGAAAGACTATACCACACACAACTTGACACAGCCATAAACACTCTTCAAGAAAACATCCTCACAGCTGCAAACACTTACATACCAAAGAAACAACACAAAATTTTCTATGACTTTAAACCCTCTATCCGAACACAACGTCTCCTTATCTGCTACAGAACACGCTTTGCACGCAACATTCAAAATCACATCCGAGTCCAGGGAGACCTAAACATTCTACGCCGACACATCCTCGACAGCTTACAGACTGACCACGACACACACTGGAGAAGCTTAGTACAACGCATGGACAGCAAGCGCACCTCTAACTCCACTGAGTTCTGGCACATGGTGCACAGAATGAAGGGAATAAAGAGGGAACGCTTCGAGTATTTACTCGTCAACAACATCCGGGTAAGAGACCCTGTCCGAGTCACCAACGCGTTAAGCAAACACTGGGAAACGGTTTTCCGACCACACCCCCTCCCTCAGCACATCCCCAGCACAACACACATAGAACGCATCACCACACACATGCACCGACACGAAGTAGACACTATTCCTCTGGGCTACATAAACACAAACAACTTAAACCACGAAAACCCTCTCACCACCCCATTTGAGGAGGAGGATGTCGCCAGGCTACTCAAAAGAACGCCACGCCGTGCACCGGGCCCCACAGGCATCACCTGGCCCATCATCAAAAATCTCCCCCCACCGATCATTTCCTCACTCACACACATTTTTAACGCCTCGCTCGCCACAGGCTATTTCCCAAAAGCCTTCAAAACAGCCACCACAATTCTCATCCCGAAACCCAGGAAAAGCCCTCACCTCGCCGAAAATTACCGTCCGATTAGCCTACTCGACATTCTAGGGAAGACTTTTGAAAGACTAGTATGCACCAGACTTAAGACGCACCTCGAGACAAAAAACCTCCTGTCCCCAAAGCAGTTTGGCTTCAGGCAAGGACACTCCACCGACGACGCGCTAAACACCATAGTGGCCTACCTCAAAGGGAGCACACAACCAAGTTATTATAAAACAGTTCTAGTGACAAAAGACTTAAAACAAGCATTCGACACCGTGTGGCACACAGGACTCAAATATAAAATATGTAACGACTTTGACCTCCCTATTCTGACCAAAAGACTACTATGCAACTTCCTGACAGACAGACAGATGAGACTCCGTCATACAGACATATTTTCTGACCCTTTTACACCACTAGCCGGGGTCCCCCAAGGCTCTATCCTTTCCCCAACTCTCTTTAACATGTACACTCATGACCTACCTGACCCGACACAACGAGAATCTGTGACCATTCAATATGCAGACGACGTGACACTTTTAGCACGCTCCAGACAATTAGATCAATTTACTGACCGCATCCAATGGGAAATCACTGCTACCAGCCTGTGGGAACTCAAGTGGAGGATTCACTCACACCCTCAAAAAACTAAAGTCACTTACTTTAATATAAAAAGCGAGAAGCCGAGACTAATATATCTATACACGTTTCTACCACAACCCACACCAATCCCCCGAAGTAATAATAACATAGTACTCGGCCTTAACATAGATAAACATCTCAGATTCAATCACCACACAAACGCCAAATTAGGTATCGCGGCCACAGTACAGAGCAGCCTGGGCAGGTTCCGCTACAGCTGCGCGCGCACAAAATTGCATCTTTTCAAAGCCCTTGTTCTACCACACTTAACCTACTGCCCTCTCATCCTCTCTCTAGTGGCAAAAACCAATCTTCGCAAACTACAGAGGATCCAGAACAAGTCACTACGCTCCGCACTAGGAGTAAGGTGGTACGACTTCCGGACCTCTTCCTCCCTTCACGAGGAGACCAACATCCTTCCCATCAACATCACACTATACAACAGAGCACAAAAACGACTCACCATGTTCCAACACACACATGACACAATGTACACCTTCATCGACACTCTCCCGCGAGCTTATCGTCTTCCCCGAACAAACCTACTAACACCAAACCCCAACCCCCCCCACTTCCAATTTACACATAATCACTTCACTGTTTCCCACTAACTCCTGTCATTTCCACTAACCCATTTTTTTCCACCCGCTTCCCACCGGGGAGGGCCAGGCTTGGCCAGACCTTCCTTACACACTCTCTGTGGTATTGTTTTAGAGATGTGCCAACCGCTGGCAGCAGCGAGTCGCGGCAGCCCAGGCCGAGACCACGTTCTGCCACAAACGGATTCCTCAACAGTGTTCACACAGCCACGACTTATCCTTTTCCTGTCCTGAAATAACCACACTCTTCCAACAGGTTTCCTCAGGGCGAGGCACGCAGTCGGTCCCGGCTGTTTTTTTCTCTCTTATTGTCTTATAGCTTTGTATTCATATTTTTTGTTTAAATTTTTTTTTTTTTTTGATAAGGCAGGTGCTGCGTGCAACGCCCTGCACCTCTTCCAACGGTTCAGGGTCGGAGGGTTTTCCATCCAGGCGGGCCAAGACTGACAGGCCATGGGTGGCCACGGCTAAATGACCGTGACCAGCGCAGCCGCCGACGGCCCGTCTTCCGCATGGATCCCCCCCCCCTAACCACACTCTCTAAGCATCTGTCCTCCCTCCGTGCGAGTCTCACAGGAAAGCCAAGACTGATGGCGGCGCAAGGCAGCCAAGTTTAAAGTTCGAGACCCGGACCCTTGCGTCATCACCGACGGCCTCCACACCCGCGGGGGAGCAGACCTGGTTTCACCACCACACACAGCGGGGATGAAGACTGGTTGTCTTTCGGATCGTCTGTCGGGTTGTAAGCTTTTGTCGGTCGGTGGGGAAGCGAATTCGGTCGTAATTCTCTCCGTTGTCCTTCTCACCTACTCTCACTCTCCTTCCGTGGTTCGGACGAGGCCACATAAATTCCAATGACCCCTTCGCTCTACGAAGGTATCCTGTCCCCCCTTTTATGCTACTACAAAACTTTTTACTCCTACAATCCACTCCGTTCCACTTCCCACCCCCTCCCCCTCCTCTATCTCACTGTACTATCTACCGTGGTTCGGACGAGGCCACATTAAATCCAATGACCCCTCTGCTATACGGAGGTAATCTTACCCTTTTTTACGCTGCTGCAAAACTTTATACTCCTACAATCCACTCCGTTCCGCTCGCCTTCCCCTCTCTATCAGTGGTTCGGATCCCACGAAAAACTGTAGGTCCCTCCGCTCTACGGAGTCCTTCTTCCCCTGTCCAATCTCTGAAAAAAACTCTGAAAAAAACAAAAAAACACTTTTAATCTCAGACTTCTTTCACAAATTTTTCACAATTTCCTTCCTCCTGTTTGTATATGTTGGAACGCGAGAGATGTGGTGGAGAAATGACGCCAGCCGCCCGTGCGGGGTGCCGAGGAGTATCGGGGTGTGCGAGCGTACATGGCAGTGACAGAAAAAAAGCAAAACAAACCCAAAACAAGACAAGAAACAAACAACAACACCAACAACAAAAACAAGATAAGAAGAAAGAAGAGAAGAAGAAAGAAGAACGAAGAGAAGAAGAAAACAAGTCAAATCTGATGAAAGAAAAATAGAACAAAAACCAAAACTGAAGAACTGGTGGGCGGCGGGGTGGGCGCGGGGTTGTCCTGGGTGTGTCCGGAGCACCCATCTTCGAGGCCCATGTCCTGCTAAGCCGCCCCAGAGTGGTTTCTGTTTGCTCGTGCGAGATGGGAAAGCGTGTCGTTAGGTCGAGATCGACTCACAACAAAAACATACAAACACATACAGCACCTGGGTCAAGCCCCGGAGACTTTTTCTCTACCAGCCTCCTTTCTCTCACCCATCTATTCTTCTCCCTGTCCCCACTTCCCATCTCCTGCTTTCTCTTTTTATATTCTGATTCTTCTGGTTCGAACGAGGAGGATAATCCCATGGATACAGACTTTCAAGAAATGGCAGACAACAGAGAGCCCAAATTCATCAGTCAGGAAATGCTACATAACCTTGCTAGGGACCTAGATCTACCCAAGGAGAAAAGTGAAGTCCTTGGATCTCGTCTCAAGGAATGGAATTTGCTACAAGAAGGAGTTCTCTCACCACGTTTCGTCGTAGACATAAAGAACTTTCAAGCTTTCTCAAGATGGAACACAAGCTCTGTTACTGCTTGATGTTGACACACTCATGGAACAACTTTGTGAGTCTCACACTTATGATAAGAGTGAGTGGCGGCTGTTCATAGATTCAGGAAAAAAACGCTATAGGCCGTTCTTCTGCATACAGGAAATAAGCTTCCGAGTGTTCCAATTGCGCATGGCCATGAAATGAGTTAAACTTATGAAACTATGAAGACTTTGTTATCTGCTGTTAAATATGAAGAACATCAGTGGAATCTGTGTGGGGACCTGAAGGTAATCTCCTTGCTTCTAGGACTCCAGTTAGGTTACACTAAGCACATGTGTTTTCTTTGTTTGTGGGACTCTAGAGCGGACAGCAAACATTACAAACAAAAGGAATGGCCAGCACGACCGAAAGACTCACCTGGCAGGTTCAACTGTATGTACAAACCTCTTGTTGACAGTGAAAAAAGTGTATATATAAAGTCAAAATTTACTGTGATTTGGCATATTTTCGGATATTTCCAAGATGTGGCACATTTTCGGATATATTTGGAACATAATTTAAGTATATTTTTTGCCAGATATGTGCATTAGGTCCTAATAAAGCCACAGGCACCACCAGAATTTAATTACGAGTAATATATATTAACGTAGGGGGATTGTTTCGATTAATTATATAATTATATATACGTATATAATTATAATAGCTGTTAAAATTTAAAATGCCGATATTTCAAAAACTATACGTGCTAGAGAAAAAGCAATGCCATTTTTTAAATCAGCAGCGAAAATGCTTTCCAACCCACACACAATGAACTCAGAACCATTTTTGGTGTCGACCAGTGAATCGACGCATCCAGGACGAAGAGGAGAGGTGCCAGCGTGATGAGGAGAGACGGTTACGTGACAACGAGGCCAGGAGAAAGGAGGAGGATTCACGGCTTCAAGTACCTGTCACACTTCAGTCTCCTCCGCACAGACCACAGTCTGCGGCCAGCGCGCGGGACTTTCCTTCACCTCCAGCTTTCCACGAAGCCGGTGCGAGCGGCGCATTACCCACGGTCGCGGCTCCCGCGACAACCACCCCGTTCGCCGCTTCTCCTGTGGCTGCCACGCCCACCGTCGCGACTTCCGCTGACAAGCATGTGGCCCACAGTCCACCGACGTTGCTGGCTGATTCTTCCTTCCAAGTTTTCCGGCAGTGGCGTCGTCTGTGGGAAGATTTCTCCACCATGCACCATTCACAGAGGCTGCCACGACATAATCAACTCATCCAGCTGCCGATGGCTGTGTCACTGGACGTACAAAGGATCCTAGAACATACCCTAGGGATCGCATCTGACACTTCCTTGACTGTGACAGAGGTCTTAAGACACCCTACAGTCCCACTTCAAGAGTCAACGAAATGAAGCACTACGCCGTCGAGAACTCCTGTGTTGTAAACAGGTTGACGGCGAGTCATTCCGATTTCTTCGTACGCCTGAAGAACCTGGCAGAGGAGGTCAATTTGTGTACTGGTAACGCTATGACGTGCGCAGAGATCCAATTGAAAATGGTTCTGCTGATGGGTGTGCGAGATGAAGAGCTGATTCAACGCCTTATCTCCTAGACACAGGCGCTTCTCTTCAAGACGTGGTCACCTGTGCCGTTCCTTCGAAGCCACCCTCATACAGCCTCCGCTATATACTCGTCTCCAAGCCAGCTTCGCGTCATGTCTACCTACAAGAAAGGCAAGCGCCACGACAAGACGCCCCATTCACCTCAACAGCCACCTTCAGGTCAGCGCTTGAAGACTCAACGTAGACCAGCGGTTCCCAGCCCTGTCCATCCCTGCCAGTCCTGCACGCGGCGTCATGGCCCAAAGTGTCCGGCCAGGGCTGCGTCTTGCTACAACGCGNGTTTTTTATGCACGCAAAAGAGTAAATAAGTGGGCGGAGCTTAAATAATTTTTGGGCATGACAAAATACGCCTTATAGCTTGTGGAGGTATTGTTGAAGATTTGTTTACAGCTTTTGGATGACCAGAGAAAATAAGAAGAAAGAAAAAGTGAGAAATTAAAAGACAATAAGAGAAGACAACTAATTAAAGACCCAGACAGCAAGAAGAACCACGTCAGGCATACCGATAAAAAGGGCAAACTCTAGATCTTGATCTTGATGACCCACAACTGTACTGAGATCACAACAAGTGTCCCTGCGGCCTGACCTCAGCGACCTGTTGTATTTTGTGACCTTTGTGCCGCAACTAAGGGCTTGGCGGCAACCTCAGGGGCTGGGAAGGGTGAGTAAGGGCCGTGTTGTTATGTGTTGAGGCTGAAAACAGGTGAAATAATGGTTGTTGCTGCACGGCGAGGAAAGACAGACCCTTGGGTGGTGGTCATGAGGGCACGCGTGGTTTCGTACACAATTTGTTTCGTACGCAGGTTTTGTTAGTTGTTTCGTACACTGATTTTGAGTTTTTTCGTACATACCTGGTGTCGTTTCGTAACTAGTAATCAAGTTCACTCTGAGGTGAGTGTACGAAACGATTATGGTTTCATATAGACTACGAAAGAACTTTTAGGTGTACGAATCTACTGGTGTACGAAACAACTTGTGTACGAACTGACTGCACCCACGCGTGTGTAAAAGTATTACAGCTTAGTATAGCTTTAGGTCAATATTTAGATCATGACTGCGTCTGGATTCAATACGGCTGGGGCGATAAAACTACAGTAAAACCCTTATAACTCGGCACTGTATACTCGGAATTTGATATAACTCGGCATGGCAAAGACAAGGTTTAAATATTTTTTTTTTTTTGGGGGGTGGGGGAGGCTCACTCGAGGGCTGTGATGGTTGGCCCTCACCCGTGGTGGCGCAGGCAGGATTCTTATAGTGTGATTAGAGGCTCATGCCGCCCCCTGTGTCCTCCCATGCACTCGCAGTCGAAGGTAAGAGTTAATGGACAGGACATAGTGATGCAGTAACTAAGTGCTCTTGAAAGTGATGTAAAATTAAGTTGTAAAGGTCAGTACTGTTACAATACAGTACAGAGTTGTATTATAAATGAATTAAAGTGTACCAGTGTTAAAACGCGACTGAAGTCCCCTAACTGTCCCCAACATCTCTCCATGTACAACATCTCCCCTCTCCTTGGATTACATGCCTGCTGCTACCGTTCACTGAAAGTGTAGTTTTTATGCTTTACAGTACTGTAAATTATTATTATTATTAATTATTATTATATTATTATTATTATTTTATTTTATTAGTATTTTATTTTTTTTTTTTTTTTTTTTTTTTTTTTTTTATTTTTTTATACCCATATCAGAGGAGGACTTGCATACTCGGCCAAGGGCCAGAGCCCCTATCGTGCCGTGGTTATAAGCTTTACTGTACTCTTAACTGCCGATTCTTACATGGGATATAAGGCTTTCTAAAGCGCCGTATCTCTGGACGCGGGCGTCAATAAATCGGCCGCCGTATCCTAGCCGCAGCCACCTCCCTCAACAACACTAATGTCGCCAGAGGCGCCATATCTAAGGATGGTTTGCATCACTACAACTTATTGTATGTTCCACTGAACACAGGTACCTCATACAAACTACTGTGCATGCCTCTTCAGTGGACATACAAGTCTGTAGTGATGTAATATTCGTAATATATGCAGTTGCGGCTGGCGAACATTGTATTATTTTACGACAGCACCTAGTCCCCCTAGTGACGAAGACACGCCACAATCAAGACACGGAATGATCAATGGTGGCCGCCCTCAGTTCACGCTCAAGGAGAGCGAGGGGTATATAAGCGCCGCACAGCCACAGCAGCCTGACCCGACACAACGAGAATCTCTGACATTCACTATGCAGATGACGTGAAACACTACTAGCACGCTCCAGACATTAGACCAACTACTGTCGATCCATGGGAAATTACTGCAACCAGCCTGTGGGACTCAAATGAGATTCACTCACGACCCTCCAGAAAACCAAAGCCACGTACTTTAATATAAAAGGAGATAGCCGATACTAATATCTCTATACCTTTCTCACACAACCCACACCAATCCCCCGAAGTAGAACTAATACAGTACTCGGCCTTAACATTGTACAGAGACTCAGATTCTACATCACACAAAGCCAATTAGGTATCGCGGCCACAGTACAGAGCAGCTGGGCAGTTCCGCTACAGCTGCACGCGCAAAAAAATTGCATCTTTCAAGCCCTTGTCTACCACATCTTACCCTCCTGACTGCCCTCTCATCTCTCGTCCTAGTGGCAAAAACAATCTTCTCAAACTACAGATGATCCAGACAAGTCCACTACGCTCCAGTCCGCCTTAGGATTAAGTGGGTTACGACTTCCGTCCTCTGTCTCCCTTCACGAGAGACCGACATCCTTCCATCACATCACACTATACACAGAGCACAAAACGACTCACCTGTTCCAACACACACATGACACAATGTACCCTTCATCGACACTCGTCCCGCGAGCTTATCGTCTTCCGAACAAACTTACTAACACCAAACCCCAACCCCCACTTCCAATCTACACATAATCACTTCCTGTTTTCCCACTAACATCCTCTTATTTCCACTAAACCCTTTTTTTTTCCCACCCGCTCCATCCGGAGGGCCAGCGCTTGGCCAGACCTTCCTTACACACTCTCTGTGGTATTGTTTTAGAATGTGCCAACCGCTGCAGCAGCGTTCGCGACAGCACCCAGGTCGAGGACCACGTTCGCCAACAACGATTCTCAACAGTGTTCACAACGCCAATCTCTATCCTTTCCCCTGTCCTGAAATACCACCCTTCCAACAGGTTTCCTCAGGCGGAGGCACGTCCAGTCGGTCCCGGCTGGTTTTTTTCTCACTTATTGTCTTATAGCTTTGTATTCATATTTTTTGTTTTAAAAATATTTTTTGATAAGGCTGGTGCTGGCGTGCAACGCCCTGCACCTCTTCCCACGGTTCAGGGCGAGGGTTTTCCATCCAGGCGGGGCCAGGACTGACAGTCCATGGGTGGCCACGGCTAAATTGACCGTGACCAGCGCAGCCGCCGAACGCCCGTCTTCCGCATGATCCCCCCCCTACCACACTCTCTAACCATCTGTCCTCCCTCCGTGCGAGTCTCTCATGAAAGCCAAGACGATGGCATGGCGCAAGGCAACCAAGTTTAAATTTCGAGACCCCTGACCCTTGCGTCCTCACCGACGGCCTCCACAACCCCGCGGGGGAGCAGCCTTGTATCACCACACACACAGCGGGGATGAGACTGGTTGTTCTTTCGGATACGTCCGTCGGGTTGTAAACTTTGTCGTCGGTGGGGAAGCAATTCGTCGCAACTCTCTCCGTTGTCCTTCTCACCACTCTCCTCTCCTTCCCGTGGTTCGGACGAGGCACATACAATCCAATGACCCCCCTTCGCTCTGACGAAGGTATCCGTCCCCGCCTTTTATTCTACTAGCAAACTTTTTACTCCTAAATCCACTCCCGTTCCACTTCCCCCCCCTCCCCTCCTTCTATCTCACTAACTACTATCCTAACCGTGGTTCGGACGAGGGCACATTAAATCCATGACCCCCTCTGTATACGGAGTAATCTTACCCTTTTTTTACGCTGCTGCAAAACTTTAATACTCCTACAATCCACTCCCCCCCCCAAAAAATTTTTTTCCGCTCGCCTGTCCCCTCTCTATCAGTGGTTCGGATCCCACGAAAAACTGTAGGTCCCTCCGCTCTACGGAGTCCTTCTTCCCCTGTCCAATCTCTGAAAAAAATAAAACAAAACAAAAAAACACTTTTAATCTCAGACTTCTTTCACTAAATTTTTCACAATTTCCTTCCTCCTGTTTGTATATGTTGGAACGCGAGAGATGTGGTGGAGAAATGACGCCAGCCGCCCGTGCGGGGTGCCGAGGAGTATCGGGGTGTGCGAGCGTACATGGCAGTGACAGAAAAAAGCAAAACAAACCCAAAACAAGACAAGAAACAAACAACAACACCAACAACAAAAACAAGATAAGAAGAAAGAAGAGAAGAAGAAAGAAGAACGAAGAGAAGAAGAAAACAAGTCAAATCTGAAGAAAGAAAAAAAGAACAAAAACCAAAACTGAAGAACTGGTGGGCGGCGGGGGTGGGCGCGGGGTTGTCCTGGGTGTGTCCGGAGCACCATCTTCCGAGGCCCATGTCCTGCTAAGCCGCCCCAGAGTGGTTTCTGTTTGCTCGTGCGAGATGGGAAAGCGTGTCGTTAGGTCGAGATCGACTCACAACAAAAACATACAAACACATACAGCACCTGGGTCAAGCCCCGGAGACTTTTTCTCTTACCAGCCTCCTTTCTCTCACCCATCTATTCTTCTCCCTGTCCCCACTTCCCCATCTCCTGCTTTCTCTTTTTATATTCTGATTCTTCTGGTTCGAACGAGGAGGATAATCCCATGGATACAGACTTTCAAGAAATGGCAGACAACAGAGAGCCCAAATTCATCAGTCAGGAAATGCTACATAACCTTGCTAGGGACCTAGATCTACCCAAGGAGAAAAGTGAAGTCCTTGGATCTCGTCTCAAGGAATGGAATTTGCTACAAGAAGGAGTTCTCATCACCACGTTTCGTCGTAGACATAAAGAACTTTCAAGCTTCTTCAAGATGGAACACAAGCTCTGTTACTGCTTTGATGTTGACACACTCATGGAACAACTTTGTGAGTCTCACACTTATGATAAGAGTGAGTGGCGGCTGTTCATAGATTCAGGAAAAAACACGCTATAGGCCGTTCTTCTGCATACAGGAAATAAGCTTCCGAGTGTTCCAATTGCGCATGGCCATGAAATGAGTTAAACTTATGAAACTATGAAGACTTTGTTATCTGCTGTTAAATATGAAGAACATCAGTGGAATCTGTGTGGGGACCTGAAGGTAATCTCCTTGCTTCTAGGACTCCAGTTAGGTTACACTAAGCACATGTGTTTTCTTTGTTTGTGGGACTCTAGAGCGGACAGCAAACATTACAAACAAAAGGAATGGCCAGCACGACCGAAAGACTCACCTGGCAGGTTCAACGTTATGTACAAACCTCTTGTTGACAGTGAAAAAAGTGTATATATAAAGTCAAAATTTACTGTGATTTGGCATATTTTCGGATATTTCCAAGATGTGGCACATTTTCGGATATATTTGGAACATAATTTAAGTATATTTTTTGCCAGATATGTGCATTAGGTCCTAATAAAGCCGCAGGCACCACCAGAATTTAATTACGAGTAATATATATTAACGTAGGGGGATTGTTTCGATTAATTATATAATTATATATACGTATATAATTATAATAGCTATTAAAATTTAAAATGCCGATATTTCAAAAACTATACGTGCTAGAGAAAAAGCAATGCCATTTTTGAGATCAGCAACGAAAATGCTTTCCAACCCACACACAATGAACTCAGAACCATTTTTGGTGTCGACCAGTGAATCGACGCATCCAGGACGAAGAGGAGAGGTGCCAGCGTGATGAGGAGAGACGGTTACGTGACAACGAGGCCAGGAGAAAGGAGGAGGATTCACGGCTTCAAGTACCTGTCACACTTCAGTCTCCTCCGCACAGACCACAGTCTGCGGCCAGCGCGCGGGACTTTCCTTCACCTCCAGCTTTCCACGAAGCCGGTGCGAGCGGCGCATTACCCACGGTCGCGGCTCCCGCGACAACCACCCCGTTCGCCGCTTCTCCTGTGGCTGCCACGCCCACCGTCGCGACTTCCGCTGACAAGCATGTGGCCCACAGTCCACCGACGTTGCTGGCTGATTCTTCCTTCTAAGTTTTCCGGCAGTGGCGTCGTCTGTGGGAAGATTTCTCCACCATGCACCATTCACAGAGGCTGCCACGACATAATCAACTCATCCAGCTGCCGATGGCTGTGTCACTGGACGTACAAAGGATCCTAGAACATACCCTAGGGATCGCATCTGACACTTCCTTGACTGTGACAGAGGTCTTAGACACCCTACAGTCCCACTTCAAGAGTCAACGAAATGAAGCACTACGCCGTCGAGAACTCCTGTGTTGTAAGCAGGCTGACGGCGAGTCATTCCGATTTCTTCGTACGCCTGAAGAACCTGGCAGAGGAGGTCAATTTGTGTACTGGTAACGCTATGACGTGCGCAGAGATCCAATTGAAAATGGTTCTGCTGATGGGTGTGCGAGATGAAGAGCTGATTCAACGCCTTATCTCCCTAGACACAGGCGCTTCTCTTCAAGACGTGGTCACCTGTTGCCGTTCCTTCGAAGCCACCCTCCATACAGCCTCCGCTATATACTCGTCTCCAAGCCAGCTTCGCGTCATGTCTACCTACAAGAAAGGCAAGCGCCACGACAAGACGCCCCATTCACCTCAACAGCCACCTTCAGGTCAGCGCTTGAAGACTCAACGTAGACCAGCGGTTCCCAGCCCTGTCCATCCCTGCCAGTCCTGCACGCGGCGTCATGGCCCAAAGTGTCCGGCCAGGGCTGCGTCTTGCTACAACTGCGGCCGTCAAGGTCATTGGGCGGGGACTGACAAGTGTCCCGCCAAGACAGCCCAATGCCGCCTCTGCACCAGGACTGGCCACTACGACAAGTTCTGCCGCAACACACCTAGCCACGATGGCCAGGGTGGCGCGTATCACCCACCTCACAGCGTAAATACAGCAACTGTCGTAGCCTATCAGATGTCTCACCTTCCAGTGCCATGACTCCCACCCCGGTCTGCGCTCACCTGGTGCACGGCGAGTCTACTTCAAGGCTCCAGATGTTACCAGGCGCCGACGTCACTGTCATCGGCACGAGACTTGATTGATTGATTATAGTTTTAAGGCGCCGCAACTGCGGGGTTATTGACGCCTGCTTACATAAGATACATGTAAAGTAAAACTAAAAAACAAATTTAAGATAGAATAAAAATATTTAATACAATACATTAAAGAACAAGAAATAGAAAACAATAATAAGGACATTAAAAACATATA
>JACEEZ010013986.1:0-28114 GCA_016584305.1 Chionoecetes opilio
AGAGGTTTTCCCCGGGGACATAATCCAACTTTTAAATTGAGAAGGCTGGCCTTCTAAAACAATTTAAATGATGTTTTTAATTTTAACTTATGATTGTTTTTAATGTACTTTTGTTCTTTTATGTATTTCGTAATTTTCAATATTTTTTTTCTATCTTAAATTTTTTGTTTTTTAGTTTTACTTTACATGCATCTTTTGTAAGCAGGCGTCAATAACCCCACCAGTTGCGGCGCCTTAAAACTTTAATCAATCAATAAATTTCTCTCTTCCTCCCTTCTTCCCCCCTCTCTCTCTCTCCTTCTTCTTCTTCTTCCTTCTCTCTCTTCTCCTTCCATCCTTCTTCCTCCTTCTTCTCTCTCTTTCCTCTTCTTTTCCCTTCCTTCTTCTTCCTTCCCCTCTTCTCTTTCTTCCTCCTCTTCTCTCTCTCTCTTCTTCTCTCTCCTCTCTCTCTTTTCCTCTCTCTCTCTAAAAATCTCTTCTTCTCTCTCTCTCTTCTCTCTCTCTCTCTCTCTCCTTTTTCTTTTCTTCTCTCTCTCTCCTTCCCCCTTTCTTTCTCCTGACTATAAGGTTGTAGTTGTGGTTATATATAGACAGTATGGGACAGATTATATAACTAAGGGAAGGATTATAGCTAGAAGAGACAAGATATTACGTTGTGAGAGACAGTGAGATGAAGAGATAATGAAAAGGAAAGATGTGTGTGTGTGTGTGTTGTGTGTGTGTGTGTGTGTGTTGTGTGTGGGGGTGTGTGTGTGTGTGTTTTGTGTTGTGTGGTGTGTTGGGCAACTCTAACCCACTGTCTCTCTCTCTTCCCTTTTTTTTTTCTCTCTCTCTTTTCTCTCTCTCTCTCCTCTCTCTCTCTCTCTCTCTCTCTCCTCTCTCTCTCTCTCTTTCCTCTCCTTCTTCCCCTCTCTCTCTCCTCTGTCCTCTCTCTCCCCCTTTTCCTCTTCTTCTCCTCTCTTCCCTCCCTTCTTCCCCTCTCCTCTCGCTCTCTTCCTCCCTTCTTCCCCTCTCTCTCTCCCCTCTTCCTTCCTTCTTCCTTCTCTCTCTCTCTCTCTTCCCTTCCTTCTTCCTCCTCTCTCCCTCTCTCTCTCTTCCTCTCTTCTTTCTCTCTCTCCTTCTTCCTTCTCTCCTCCTCTCCCTCTCTTCCCTCTTTTTCCTCCTTCTCTTTTTCCTCTCTCTCTCTTTCTCCTTTCTTCCTCCTGACTATAAGGTTATAGTGGTGGTTATCAGCGCGGGAAGTGGAGGCTTCCTGCTGTGACGTCACCGAGCCGTGCTGCGTCGTTTGCAAGCCTTGAGGAGCGTTTTGAGAGCTCGGGGAATTTACAGATTTTTATTGCGGATTATTTAAAAAGGGGGAAACTGGATGCAAAAAGTGACAACATATTGTTTATATACTCGCTAATGGCTATAATTGATTGCATTAAATCAGGAATGATGAAATGGTCTGGACGATTACTTTAACACTATCTAGCACAGTGCTCCTTAACCTGGTTTCGATCGAATCCCAGGGGTTCGGTGAGCCAGTCTTGGGGGTTCGGCGGAAGCCCTCCGAAAAACATTGCAATTTTGCTATTATTATAATTCCAGATTATTCACCAAAGTAAATTATACGCGAAATTAACGAAATTTATGCAACGCGGCGGGGAAAAGGGCATGTTAGGTGTTTATAATTGCGTGGGGCGACCCCCCTGTCCACTTCAACGTAAAACTGATATATACGTGTAGGGGGGGGGGGTATGGCCTCGTTTGGCCATTGAATATAAAATTAGTGCAAAATCCCTCCTCGGGCCCCAAAAATGCCCCAAAAAATGCTTTATTTTCAAAAAAATTTCCTAACCCCTTTCCCAGCCCCCCCAGCTGTAGAGGCTATTTCGCTCCCCAACCCCGCTTAAAACAATCCTGGATTCCCCTCTGTCCCCCCCCCCACCCTTTCCCGAGGCCCCTATATATGCCACGTTCAGAGTTTTCCCTTCCTTCCTTTTTTTTCCAAATAAACACTTAAAAATTTTTTTTTGGGCAATTTTTCCAATTTTGCAAAATTTAAAAACAAAATGTTTTTATTATTCCATATTTCTTAAAATTTTAAGCAATTCATTTTTATTTTTTTATTAAAACCCCTTTTTTTTTTCCTTCCATTTTGAGGGGTTCGGCGGGGGTGCGGGGTTTTCTTTAGGGTTCGGTGCCTCTGAAAAGGGTTAAGAACCACGATCTAGCACACCCAACGCGCAAGTCCAGTTATGCTTTCGAAAGCTATAAAGGACCGCGGGATGATAATTGCATTGTTCCCAGGCACCGGAGCACAGGAGACTGGATTAGCCTCTCTAGTACTGTCCCTGAGGAAATACTGTCTGCCCTAAAACACCGATGAGTAAAAAGGAAGTGTGCCCCTTACTAAAATCGCTGGGACCACATTATGGGTGCTGTTGATGAAAAAACTGTGGCTTTTAAAAAGGTGCTTTCTCTTAAAAACAATCCCAGTAGTAAAATTTAAAAAGGGTTTATAATCTTTTTTTATTAGTGATTTGACGCGAAAAAAATGTATGTATATTACTTTGGAAATCAAGAGAGGTTCGTCTGATAAGGACCATTACTGACACCCCAAAAAAGGTTTTTCGAGGCTAGAAACTTTCACTCCCATCCCCAAAACCCACGATTTATATCCATTCCCATGTTCATTTTTTTCAGCTAAATGCTAAGGTATAATATTCCTGCGTTTTAGTTTTAATATGCGAATATTTTTACAATTTTGATAATTCCGGGATTCCGGGGGCCTCCCGAAATTCGTTTTAGTGTTAAACTGGTTCGTGCTTATTGTTCAGTCAATCGTGCTAATCAGGGATGGGCCCCTGATGTATAGTTTCACTTCTTAAATTCGTTTGGGAACCGGAAAATACACGAACCCACGAAAAAAAATGTGGTTCGGGACACAACCCAAAAAGAACGCCACCCCCGCACGACCCAGCACGCCTTGCATGACAACCATACGATGTTTCACACGAAATCGCCAAGGCCCCGACAAAAAAATCCCAAAGTTTTGAGCATGCTCAAAATTTTTTTAAGCCTGAATCACACATTCACGAAAAACGTCGTGTTCCACGACAATTCAAAAAAATGCTCATTCGTCAGGCCGGAATTTATTGGCTCTCCCAACGACTTGCACATCCCGCTCCCCCCGAACCTCGGTTAGCATGCGAAAGAAGTGGGGAGGCACAAACCCTCGGGGAGGCAGCCCCCAAATGCATGTGTGTCAAGATGGCCCAATTAATACATGTATTGATTCGCATTTTACGGCAGTATCGTAAGGCATCGTTTTTTATGATATGACGTCGTATGCTATCTATGCTATGTTGTCGTTTTTAAACGTGGTACAAAAACAGTTTGGGATACTGTTCGGTATTATTGCGTGCTGCCGGTAGTTCGTATCTCGGGACTTAAAAACTCATATAGATTCAGGATTAAGATTAGGTTTAAGTGAAACCAGGGGAGTCCCTACTTTAGGGATATTGCAGAGTACGGAGGCGGACTACCGGACGTGGCTAAGAAATCTGCCGCTGGGGCCCAAACTAGTCCTACCAAAATGTATGAAACGCCATGACAAATTTTGAACCCCGAATGGGCACTCGTACCCAAACAGTAAATCGATTCCCAGAATAGAACATTCAACAAGTTATTCAATCCTCCCCCCTTTATAAACCAACACAGTAACTTATTCTCAAAAAAAAATTCCGAAACAACAATCCAAATTAACTCACAAAAAAATACGGAAATATTCTACAAAGATTATAACTATTCCCCACGCTATCTGAAAACGACCGTTTTTTTTTTTAAATAACCCCAAGTCGTGGCTCCCCGCCCCTGGGGTTTTTCCAGCGGCGAAGGCTCCCACTCCACATTCGGTTCTGACGGCACGACCTCGTCCCGATTCGATGGCGGAATGTGATGATGTGTGCTCCGTGACCCTCGCTGAAGAAACCACAACATCCAAGGGGGTGCCACCACATCATCTACGTCATCCTCGTTGTGGAAATTTATGTCACAAACACATATTTATTTGAGGTCTTACCTATACAAAACCCACTGCCTATCTCATCCCGACACAATACCCCAACTAGTCATATAACTAGGATACTTATCGGTGGATAGTAGGGTTGAATTGATTGTAGGCTTAATCAATACTGCAATGTCTTGTTTTTCGAAGTGGTCGCGCGTGATCAAGGCCGCCGGTGAAGGGCGGAGTCGAATAGCTAGAGGCGGTGTTATTGTTATGGGCGTGAGGAGGTTTTCACACCTAGTTATCTTGGCGCGGCTGATATAATCAGTGTGTCGTATTTTAACACGTCCTATTGTTTTTATCACTTATATGTACAAAATGAACGTATGTACAGTTCTTCTCGTTATAATCAGAGAAGATATGTTAATCCCGTGAGGGCTGGAATGAAACTAACCTCTCCCGGTGGGCGGCGGCGAGAGACCGCTACCATGCCACGTGTACAATTCCCGGTGGCTTGGATCTAATGGGCGGCAGCCAATGGGGCCGCTTCAACTAAGGTGCTAATTATTTAAGGTGCAATGCTTAATAACCACTGGGAAAGTTAATTTATAATAGCCCAGTAGTTATCATTTACTTAAATTACCTAAATTAATACCCATTACCATTATAATTATATATATATACATCCCTACGCACCCCTTATGATGAGCGGACAATACATCCCTCACAAGGGGGGGGAACAAACCACCACTCTGCCAAATATTGAGAGGGTGGTTGGTGGATAATTTCCACACTCGTCTTCCTCAAGCTTAAACAATTGACTCTTCTCCGAACATGGTCCTAATGACGCCGCACTGCTCTACCATCCAACAACTCCACCTTGAATGATATTGGCCCGTATTCTTGAACAATTATATCAGGCAACCGCTGTGGACCAGAACTAAAATTAACAACATATACATTATTTCCCACTCCCAACTCACGAGTTTTTGCTGTCCGATCATGATAGTATTTCTGTAATTCCTGCTTTTTACAAACCACCTTCCTTACATCTGGACGTAACAGGTCTAAACAAGTTCTTAATTTTTTTCCGTTTAAAAGTTCAGCAGGAGAAAACCTGTAGTTGTTTGTGGAGTAGCACGATAGCGTAACAAAAATTTCATTACCCGCAACTCAATTGGGAAAAGCCGGATAAGTTTCCCTATTGAGCTTTTAAAAATTTGCACTGCCTTTTCGGCCAAACCATTTGAAGCTGGATGATAGGGAGATGTTTTAATGTGAACAATACCATTATGTTTCATAAATGCTTCGAATTCCTCGCTGCAAAAATTCGTACCATTATCCGTAACTACTGTCTCCGGAAGACCTTGAGATGCAAAAGTCCCCTGTAATTTTTCAATGGTGATTGATGAAGTGGGAAAATTAGTAGGGTGAACATCCAACCATTTAGAATGAACATCAATAATTACCAGAAACATTTTACCCATAAATGGTCCTGCGTAATCTAAGTGTATCCTTGACCATGGCTTCTCTGGCCATTCCCATGGTTGAAGAGGTGCTTCGGAAGGCAGATTTCTCGACTGCTGACACTGCTGACACTGCTGCACTGTTGTTTCAATTTCTTGATCCATTTTTGGCCACCACACATAACTACGTGCAATACCTTTCATACGTGATACTCCCGGATGCATTTCATGCAGCTCAGCCAAAACACTCTCCTTCCTGGCTTCGGCACCACAACTCTTGATCCCCACAATATCACGCCATTGTATACTTAGCTCATCTTTCCTACTAGAATAAGGTTTCTCTGCTTCTAATATCACGACCTCAGGCCACCCATACAGGAAGTTCCTACTTTGGATTCCCTTACTCTGAGATTGAGTAATGGCGAACTCCCGTCCCACCACATCTCGCCTGTTNCTTAATACCTAAATTAATTACCCATTACCATTATAATTTATATATATATACATCCCTACGCACCCCTTATGATGAGCGGACAATACATCCCTCACAAGGGGGGGGGAACAAACCACCACTCTGCCAAATATTGAGAGGGTGGTTGGTGGATAATTTCCACACTCGTCTTCCTCAAGCTTAAACAATTGACTCTTCTCCGAACATGGTCCTAATGACGCCGCACTGCTCTACCATCCAACAACTCCACCTTGAATGATATTGGCCCGTATTCTTGAACAATTATATCAGGCAACCGCTGTGGACCAGAACTAAAATTAACAACATATACATTATTTCCCACTCCCAACTCACGAGTTTTTGCTGTCCGATCATGATAGTATTTCTGTAATTCTTGCTTTTTACAAACCACCTTCCTTACATCTGGACGTAACAGGTCTAAACAAGTTCTTAATTTTTTTCCGTTTAAAAGTTCAGCAGGAAAAATCCTGTAGTTGTTTGTGGAGTAACACGATAGCGTAACAAAAATTTCATTACCCGCAACTCAATTGAACAGCCGGATAGTTTCCCTATTGAGCTTTTAAAAATTTGCACTGCCTTTTCGGCCAAACCATTTGAAGCTGGATGATAGGGAGATGTTTTAATGTGAACAATACCATTATGTTTCATAAATGCTTCGAATTCCTCGCTGCAAAAATTCGTACCATTATCCGTAACTACTGTCTCCGGAAGACCTTGAGATGCAAAAGTCCCCTGTAATTTTTCAATGGTGATTGATGAAGTGGCAAAATTAGTAGGGTGAACATCCAACCATTTAGAATGAACATCAATAATTACCAGAAACATTTTACCCATAAATGGTCCTGCGTAATCTAAGTGTATCCTTGACCATGGCTTCTCTGGCCATTCCCATGGTTGAAGAGGTGCTTCGGAAGGCAGATTTCTCGACTGCTGACACTGCTGACACTGCTGCACTGTTGTTTCAATTTCTTGATCCATTTTTGGCCACCACACATAACTACGTGCAATACCTTTCATACGTGATACTCCCGGATGCATTTCATGCAGCTCAGCCAAAACACTCTTCCTTCCTGGCTTCGGCACCACAACTCTTGATCCCCACAATATCACGCCATCTTGTATACTTAGCTCATCTTTCCTACTAGAATAAGGTTTCTCTGCTTCTAATATCACGACCTCAGGCCACCCATACAGGACATGGTTCCTTACTTTGGAGAGTGTGGGATCCCTCTCCGTCCACCGTCTGAGATCCTTCACTGTAAATGGCGAACTATCCAGACGCACTAACACACACACCACATCTCCCGGCACTGGTGTATTCCTTGAAGCTTCTGGATGAGGCAAACGACTGAGAGCATCAGCATGTGCAATATGTTTCCCAGGTTTGTGTGTGATGGTGTAATCATACGCTGATAAGGTAAGTGCCCAGCGTTGTATGCGACTTGAAGCCATCACAGGTACTGGGCGATTTTCACTGAACAAACTCTTAAGGGGTTGATGATCAGAAATAATCTCAAAAGGACGGCCAAATAAATAATTATGAAATTTCTTTACCCCAAAAACCACTGCCAAGCCTTCCTATTCTATTTGAGCATACTTTCGTTCAGCTGAACTTAAGGTCCGTGACGCATATGCAATAGGTCTTTTCTCCCCAGTTTCCATGCGATGGGAAAGCACCACCCTTAACCCATGTGAAGAGGTATCACATGTTAGTAAGAGTGGCTTGCTGCTGTCGTAGTGCACCAGTATTTGGGAACTCGCCAACATTTGCTTGGAAGACGACAGGGCCCGTTGTTCGCTGCGCCCCCACTGTCACAGAACATCCTTCTGAAGTAGCCTATAAAGGGGCGAAAACACAGTTGAGAGGTTTTGAATAAATCGTCCATAATAATTGATCAGTCCTAGATACGATTTCAGCTCTGTCACGTTCCTAGGTGTACGACTGTACGTGCATCCAAAATGGCTCTAACCTTCTCATCTGTAGGGTGCAATCCTTCTGCATTTATTTTAAGGCCTAGATTTCAGGCCCTGACTTCAGGTGCCTGGAAAACTTACTTGCTCAATTTTAACTTCACACCAGCTTCATCCATACGCCTCAATATTTCCATTAAGTTAAGCATGTGCTCTTCCTCAGTCTTTCCTGTTACTAGAATGTCGTCTAGATATACTACAACTTAGGGAATACCTTGCAGCAGGTTTCCATCATCCATTGGAAAATCCCGGGCGCAGATGATATCCCGTAAGGTAATCTGTTGTATCTGAATAGACCCTTATGAGTGTTTATCGTCACGTACTTCTTGGATTCAGCATCTAACGCTAGTTGTGAATAAGCGTGCGAGAGGTCCAGCTTCGCAAAAGTCTTGCCTCCTGCCAGGTTGGATAGTAAATCTTCTATCCTTAGAATCGGGTAACTATCTACTTTAGTTACCTGGTTGACAGTAATCTTATAGTCACCACAAAGACTTATAGTCACCTTATAGATTTGTCTTCCTTCACTATAGGAACGATAGGCGCTGCCCAATCGGAATATTGTACTGGTTCAATTACCCCGTCACTCACCAGTCGTTCCAGCTCCGTCTTGACCTTTTCCCTCAAAGCTTAAGGTAACGGACGAGCGTTGAAAAACCTGGGTCGAGCGTCCTTAGCCACGTGAAGCACAGCCTTTGTAGGGGAGAGCGGTGATGATTCGGCCGCTTTTTTCAAAAATATTTATAGAAATTTATTTTTAGGAAGCAGTGTAATTTTGTTTATCTCAAAATGCTCCCTCATCATTTGGCTTTGTAGCCTGGTGATATCACACCCGTAGCTGTTTTCGATTTTTACCAGTGAATGACGAAACACAAGTTTCTAAATCGTCCGAACCATCCTTACCCGTGGTGATGGTCCGGCCAGATGGGTGGGATGGTACGGACTCATGTATTACTAGGCAAAATCTTAAGATAATGTGAGCTGTATTGGCTAATAAACAAGAAATTATCAGTTCAAAACATTTTGATTATACTCAAGTACAAAAAAATTGCCTCTATATTTTGTAGAAAAATAAAATATATAATTAACCAAATTTCTGACCGAAATCCAAACTTGACATTCAATGGAGTTGATGCCTTTTCCCAGGCACTGGACATAATAGGGGGTAGATCATAGATTGAAACAAAGCCCTGAAACAACGTGGGTGTTGAAGCATCCATGCATTTAATCCCTGAATATAGAAGGTCTTTAATGGCCCATAAACACACCTATCAAGCGGTTGGAGTTTGTTTGATGTGTGAGGGGGCAAGGTCAGAATCACAATTCCATTTTCTTTAGCATAAGTGATTGCATCTATTGAGAGGTGAGAATCATGGTTATCCATGATGAGTAGAACTTTGTTGTCCTGAGAGCACCTCGTGTTAGCAACAAAATGTTGTAGTACAGAAAGACAGTTATTGCTTGTCATCCAGCCACTATGATGAACAAGACCTTTGCATGCTGAAGGAACACCTTTCAACATACGTGCCTCATCAAACCTTACATTAGGGAATATGAAGCATGGAGGCAGGGCATTACCATTGGCACATATAATCCCTACCATTGTAACCAACTCTCCACGCTCTCGTGATGTCACTTGCCCAACTTGGTGAGCTCCCTTCTGTGCAATAACCTTAGGGAGCCTCTGAACGGTTGTACATCCAGTTTCGTCTAGATTGTAGAATGATCCTTGACTCTTGTCAGGTTGTATCGCAGTAAGATATCTTCTAGCTTCGACTGAAAGACACCAAGGTTTGTTTTATTAAAGCTAGTCATTCTAGCCAGACTATTGGCTTCAGGGCTTCTAAGAGAGAGCTTGCTATTCCTCTCCATGAAACCAGTGAGCCAGTCTCTCTCTGCTGACTTATCCCTTTTCCGTGATTCAGGCACATCAATGTTTTTAGCAACTGCATGTTCATAGGCAAGCCGCCTTGTTATCTTGGTAGTTAAACCATGAAATATGTTAGAGCAATGCATTATATAATCTGCCACTTCGTCTTCCATATTTTGTGTGAGGACTTGCCGTACTGCGTAATTGCCTAACTTAAATCCCTGGTTTTCTTTCTTGTCCCTTGACAAATACACATTCAAACATAAAAATTATAAATATGTACTCCCTGGTTAATAATAACCATTCTGTTTCACGTAAGTGTTCATAACATACATGCTTCAAAGAATAATTTCATGATGTAATTGCTTACTGATGGTTTGGACAATGACGAACCATCCCCCTCATCAAATTTCCGAATCATCCCAACACTATAAAACATATAGATGGCTACACTCGACTTCCAAACACGAGAGGTAAGCATTCGTATTTTACGGTAATATCTTCCTTAGGCATCACTGCTTCACCATAATAATACACAATCTGATACTTGTCATATTCATGGAGGTATAGCCTACGACACACATGCAAAATATAACATAGAAGGTGCAAAAAAAGATAAAAACTAACCTGCATCAAAAAGTATGGCGCCGGTGGCTTCGTTGTCCCGCGTGGTCCTGGTAAACAAAGTCTCACATTTTCACGCCAGATCTCGCGGCGCTAGATCCCATACATTTTTCAGGGAATGCAATGTCCAGACCATCCAACCGTCCGAATCATCACCGCTCTCCCCTACCCTTAACGAGACCCAGCTCATCTTTGAAAACATTAGTAAATTTCCGAATAACACTATCACAACTATTTTCACAGTTATACACGGCCCCCCTATTCAGTTTGATTTGACGTAAGCAGTTCTGGCCCAGTAAGTTAGGTCCGTCACCTTCAACTACCACCAATGATAGAGTTCGTAACTGGTTGTTATACTCTACATCCACATCCAATGTCCCCATTACCTTAATTATCTCACCACTATAAGTACGCAACACAACATCAGACGTTTTCAAAGCAGGTTTCAACATTCCTTTCCAACTACAATCATATGCCTTCTTACTCAAAATTGATACTGCAGCACCAACTTCCATAGGCACTGGGGTCTTGTTTAACCTTGGATGAACAATTACGGGTGGTTCACGGGGCATTCTCACGTTATACATGGCATAGTCTTCTACATATATACTGCCAATGCCTTCTTCACCCTCACTTTCCTCTACTTTATGCATTTTACTATTTTTCCTCTCTTTACTTCGGCACACTTTTGCTAAATGCCATACTTTCTTACACACATAACAGGTGGAGCGAACAAAACGACAGTCGTGAGCCATATGCTGACCCCCGCACCTGTAGCACTTATGCCGAGGGCCAAACTGCTTTCGCTGACTGTCCTCGCTTCTCTCCTCACTCCACCACTCCTGAACCTTATTCACGTGATGGGCTTGCTGCTCCCCTGTATGTTGTAAGTCGTGCGTGTCCCTCGCCGCTGCCTCTATCGCCAGCGCCGTTGCCTCTGCTTTCGGGAAGTCCAAATCGCCGTCTGCCAACAACCTGTCTTGTATTTTCTTGTCGTCGATCCCGCAAACCAGGCGATCTGCTGATCGACAGCTGAGCTCCGTATTCACAGTGCTCAGCCAGCTTACGTAGACCGGCAATGAAGGTCGACACACACTCACTTGGTTGCTTGAAACGAGAGTTGAACTTGAAACGTTTCATGATGACTGATGGCTTCGGACACATGTGATTCTCCAAGAGTGTCTTCAGGTCACTTTAGGATTTATCGGCAGGCTTGACAGGTAGGCACAAAGACCGAATTAACTCGTAGGTTTTTGCCCCACACACGGCTAACAATGTGGCTTTCTTCTTTTTTTTCTTCCACAATATCGTGGCTTCTAAAAGCCGACGTCACATATGGCGTCACACCTCCGTTTCTGATAATCTCGATTGCTGCCCAAGACGTCCCAAATCATGGGTCACCACCGTACTTCTGAAGTAGCCTATAAGGGGCGAAAACACAGTTGAGGAGGTGTTCTGAATAAATCGTCCATAATATTGATCGTCCTGATCCAATTTCAAGCGCTGTCACGTTCCTAGTTGTACCCTTTACGTGTCCATCTCAAAATGGTTCGAACCTTCTCATCTGTAGGGTGCAATCCTTCTGCATTTTTTTAAGGCCTAGATTTCAGGCCTGACTTCAGGTGCCTGAAAACGTACTTGCTCAATTTTAACTTCACACCAGCTTCATCCATACGCCTCAATATTTCCTTAAGTTGAGCATGTGCTCTTCCTCAGTCTTTCCTGTTACTATAATGTCCGTCTAGAGATACTACAACTTAGAATACCTTGCCTCAGGTTTTCCATCATCCATTGGGAAAATCCCTGGCGCAGATGATATCCCGTAAGGTAATCTGTTGTATCCTGAATAGACCCTTATGAGTGTTATCGTCACGTCACTTCTTGGATTCAGCATCTAACTCTAGTTGTAATAGCGGGCGAGAGGTCCGCTTCGCAAAGTCTTGCCTCCTGCCGGTTGGATAGTAAATCTTCTATCCTTGATGAAATCGGGTACTATCTCTTTAGTTACTGGTTGACAGTAATCTTATAGTCACCACAAGCTTATAGTCAACCTTTAGGATTTGTCTTCCTTCACTTAGGAACGATAGGCGCTGCCCATCGGAATATTGTATAACTGGGTATCAATTACCGTCACTCACGCCAGTCGTTCCAAGCTCCGTCTTGCCCTTTTCCCTCCAAGCTTAAGGTAACGGACGAGCGTTGAAAAACCTGGGTCGCGCGTCCTTAGCCACGTGAAGCCAGCCTTTGTAGGGAGAGCGGTGATGATTCGGCCGCTTTTTCAAAATCTTTTATAGAATTTATTTTTAGGAGGCAGGTGTGATTTTGGTTTATCTCAAAATGCTCCCTCATCATTTGGCTTTGTAGCCTTGGTGATATCACACTCCGGACTGTTTTCGATTTTTCCCAGTGAATGACAAACACAAGTTTCTAAATCGTCCGAACCATCTTACCCTTGGTGATGGTTCCGGCCAGATGGTGGATGTACGGACTCATGTATTACTAGGCAAATCTTAAGGATAATGTTGCAGCTGTATTGGCTAATAAACAAGAATTATCATTCAAAACATTTTGATTATACTCAAGTACAAAAAAATTGGCCTCTATATTTTTGTAGAAAAATAATATATCATTAACGCAAATTTCTGACCAAATTCCAACTTGACATTCATGGAGTTGTGCCTTTTCCCAGGCACTGGACATAATAGGGGGTATATCATAGATTGAAACAAAGCCCTGACACAACGTGGGTGTGGCATCCATGGCAGTTAATCCTGAATATAGAAGGCTTTAATGCCCATAACAACACCTATCAAGCGGTGGAGTTTGTTTGATTGTGTGAGGGGGCAAGGTCATAATCACAATTCCATTTTCTTTAGCATAAGTGTTGCTCATTGGATAGGTTAGATCATGGTTATCCATGAATGAGTTAACTTTGTTGTCCTGAGAGCACCTCGTGTTAGCAACAAATGTTGTAGTACAGAAAACAAGTTATTCTTGTCAATCAGCCACTATGGATGAACAAAGAACCTTTTGCATGCTGAAGGACACTTTCAACATACGTGCCTCATCAACACCTTACATTAGGGAATTGAAGCATGGAGGCGGGGCATTACCATTGGCACATATAATCCCTACCCCAAAAATTTTGGGGGGTAAAAAAAAACAAAACCCCCCCCCAACTCTCCACGCTCTCGTTGATGTTCACTTGCCCACTTGGTGAGGCTCCCTCTGGGCATAACCTTAGGGAGCCTCTGACGGTTTACATCATTTTCGTCTAGATTGTAGAATGATCCTTGACTCTTGTCCGGGTTGTATCGCAGTAAGATATCTTCTAGCTTCGACTGAAAGAACACCAAGGTTTGGTTTTATTAAAGCTAGTCATTCTAGCCCAGACTATTGCTTCAGGCTTCTAAGAGAGAGCTTCTATTCTCTCCATGAACCAGTTGAGCCAGTCTCTCTCGTGACTTATCCCTTTTGCCGTGATTCAGGCACATCAATGTTTTTAGCAACTGCATGTTTCATAGGCAAAGCCCCCTTGTTATCTTGGTAGTTAAACATGAATTGTTATGAGGCATGCTTATTAATCTGCCACTTCGTCTTCCATATTTTGTGTGAGGACTTGCGTCCTGCGTAATTGCCTAACTTAAATCCCTGGTTTTCTTTCCTTGTCCTTCTCACAATCACACATTCAAACAGAAAATTATAAAATATGTACTCCCTGGTTAATAATACCATTCTGGTTTTTTTTTTTATTTCAAGAAACGTAAAAAAAAAAGTTTTCGAGTTTTCTTTTTGTCATAACATACATGCTTCAAAGAATATTTCATGATGTAATTGCTATATGTGGGTTTGGACGTGACGAACCATCCCCCTCATCAATTTCGATCATCCCACCACTATAAAACATATAGATGGCTACACTCGACTTCAAACCGAGAGTTAAGCTTCGTTATTTGACGGTAATATCTTCTTAGCAGCACTGCTTCAACCATAATAATACACCATCTGTATTGTCAATTCAGGTAAGGTATAGCCTACGACACACCTCGCAAAATATAAAAATAGTTGGTGTGCGAAAAGAATAAAAACTAACCTCATCCAAAAAGTAGGGCGCCGGTGGCTTCGTTGTCCCGCGTGGGTACCTGGTAAACAAAGGTCTCACTTTTCACAGCCAGATCTCGCGGCGCTAGATCCTACATTTTTCAGGGCATGCAATGTCCAGACCTCCAACCGTCCGAGTCATCCCGCTCTCCCCTACCCTTAACCGACCCCTCTCTTTGAAACTTAGTAAATTTTCACGGAAATACACTATCACACTATTTCCATAGTTATACACGGCCCCCCTATTCAGTTTTGATTTGACGTAAGCAGTTTCTGGCCCATTAAGTTAGGTCCGTCACCTTCAACTACCACCAATTATGGAGTTTCGTACTGTTGTATACTCTACATCCACATCAAGTTCACATTTACCTTAATTATCTCCCACTATAATTAACTCCCACACATCAGACGTTTCAAAGCAGGTTTTCAACATTCCTTCCAACTACAATCATTGCATTCTTATCAAAATTGATACTGCAAGCCCAACTTCCATAGGCACGGGTGTGTCGTTGTGTTTAACCTTGGATGAACAATTTTACGGGTGGTTCACGGCATCTCTCACGTTATACATGGCATAGGTCTTTCTACATATTCCTGCCAATCGCCTTCTTCACTCCCTCACTTTCTCCTCGTTATGTGTTTTAAACTATTGTTTCCTCTCTCTGTTACTTCTCGGCACACTTTTGGAGGGCTCTACTCAAATGCCATACTTTCTTACAACACATCAAAAGGGAGCGAACAAACACAGTCGTGAGCCCATATGCTGTCCCCCGCACTGTAGCACTTATGCCGAGGGCCCAACTGGCTTTCGGGCTGACTTCCTCGCTTCTCTCCTCACTCCACCATCCTGAACTTATTCACTGATGGGCCTTTGCTGCCACCCTGTATGTTGTAAGTCGTTGGCGTGTCCCCTCGCCGCTGCCCTCTATCGCCGCGCCGTTGCCTCTGCTTTCGGGAAGTCCAAATCGCCGTCTGCCAACAACTGTCTTGTGTAATTTTCTTGTCGTCGATCCGCAAAAACCAGGCGATCTGCTGATCGACAGCTGAGCTCCCGTATTCACGTGCTCAGCCAGCTTGACGTTAGACCGGCAATGGAAGGTCGACCACACTCCTTGGTTCTTGAAACGAGAATTGAACTTGAACGTTTTCATGATGACTGATGGCTTCGGAACACCTGGTGATTCTCCAAGAGTGGTCTTCAGGTCCCTTTAGATTTATCGTCCGAGTCTTGGACAGTAGCACAAGACCGATTAACTCGTAGGTTTTGGTGCTGCCACACACGCACGGCTAACATTGGGCTTTCCTTCTTTTTGTTCTTCCACAATATCGTTGCTTCTAAGAGCAGCCCAGACGTTCCAATATGGCGTCCACACTCCGGTTTCTTGATTAAATTCTTCGATTTTGCCAATGGTCGCCATGTTTAGATTATCCTCGTCCCCAATGTAATCTCAAGATTCAGGGTTTAAGTGCAAAACCAGAGAGCCGTACTTGTAGGTATAGTTGCGAGTACAGGGCCATACTTATAAGATTTAGGATTCGTCCTAGGATTCGTCCTAACCCCTGCGTCCTAAGGTTCGAGGAAGTCTAAGACCTTCCTAAGACGGTGGCTTAGGACGATCGCTGAGCGCTACATTTAGCAAGAGTCCGATTTGGTTTCTAATACACTACTAAGTAAGTCTCAGAAAAGGTATAAAAATATCGAAAACACAAGATAATAGTTAACTATGATAATTGCTGAAGACTACAACGAATGCAATGCATCTATACGAATATTGTACCAGATATGCAAACGTTCCGTTCAAAAGACCAAACATTGACATTGTCTTCGCTCTATCGACGAGAAAAGATAATATTTTCGGACAAGACTTTTCAAGCAAGGCAAAATTCTATTCCCTGCGAGGGGAATTTTCCATGCCGAGATGATCGTGGCGAGAGCAGGTCATACTGCCTCAGGCCAATCGCCACCACATGACGCCGCGCCGCCTTCCATAGCGAGAGTCGTTAATGACTACCGGTTATAATGGACACGGACTTCGCGGTCGTTTTCAAAGACCCGACTATTTTTTTCCTGGGCCTACAATAGGTGCTTTTTTCTAATGGGATAGGGTTATATGGACGATAGTTTCGCGTCGTTTTCAGAGCCATCCGACTATTTTTTCCTTGGCCTACCATGGTGTTTGTTCTAATAAGTTTTTTTTTGCGCAAACCATAAAAAAAAAAGATTAAAAAAATGTATAACTTTTGTGGTTAAGGTTAGGTTAGGTTTCATTAAAACCATATGTTTAGGTTAGTTTTCTTAAAACCCTTACCGTTAGGTTGGTTTCATCAACCTATAGGGTTTAGGTTAGGTTTCATTAAAACCTTACAGTTGGTAGGTTCATTAAAACCTATAGTTAGGTTGAGGTTTTTCATTAAAACCCTTACAGTTAGGTTAGTTTTCATTAAACCTATATGGTTAGGTTGTTTCATTAAAACCCTACAGTTAGTTTAGGTTTCATTAAACCTATAAAGGTTCCGTTTACGTTTCATTTTTTTTTTTTTTTTTTTTTTTTTTTTTTTTTTTTTTTTTTTTTGCGCAAAATAACTTTCCATTAGACACGCACCTTTGTAGGCCAAGAAAAATTAGTCCTGTTTTCTGTAACCGAGCCGTGAACGCTCGCCCTTATTACCGGAGATGTTTTTATTTTGCGCAAACCCACAGTTAAAAGAAAAAAAAAATTATCACCCTCATATTATGGTACCATTTCCATTCAAACCTATCCCATCAGAAAAGCCACTAAAACTTGGCCGGGAAAGATTTGTCAGAGTATTATAGGTTTTTAATGAAACCCTATAATTGTAGGTTAGATATACTTTGTGGTTAAGTTTTAGGGTTAATCTTAAGAACAAAGGCTCCACCCGTCTATCTTCTTCTTCTATAGGCACAGCTTGGGACATGGTGGGAAACCGGGGGTTTTGGTGGGAGCACACACATAAAGGAAATATGGCCCCCCCACAAAAATCCCTTAACACTAGGGATTTCCCTAGTTCATGAACCTTTAGTCGGGGAATATTACCCCGATTTAGTCTATGTACTAGGAGATTTCCCTAGTTTAGGATTTTGTGGGGGCCATATTTCCCTATGAGTTTGCTCCTTTTGGTGGGGGAAGCCACATATAAGGGAATATTTCCCCGATAAGTCCATGAAATAGGAAAATTTCCTAGTTTAAGGATTTTTTTTGGGGGGGGGCATATTTCCCTTATGTGTGTTTCCCCCACCATAACCCAGGTTTCCACCCATGTCCCCAAGCTTGTTGGCCATAGAGGGATAGGAGTATTGAGCCTTTATTCTAACGGATGACAAATTCTACAGACCTAACCTAGCACCCCTACTTCGCGCCCCTTGTGCTGTGCACTAACCTAACCTAACCTCACCTAACCTGACCTGACCCTAACCCTACCTAAGGCCGTGTCACCACACGTTTTCCGGCATCTTTGGCATTTGCTAAAAAGAAAGAAAATTTTCATATCACGGGTTTTGTGGCCGTGGCCGCTTCGCTTAAGTTGTCCTTGCCTTCAATCACGCTAAAGGAGGAGCACGTCGCCGCGCCTCACCATCATGGCCCATCTGGAGACACAGCCGCGTTGCGCAACCGCAATATGTTTTGCGTGTGTGTGGCGCGGCCGTAACGTCTTATGATGTAATGCCTCGCCGCCCCGTATTGTTCCGTATTATTCTCGAATATGAAAGGACAAAGTTTGATGGCGCTCCTCGGC
This sequence comes from Chionoecetes opilio, assembly GCA_016584305.1. Lineage (NCBI taxonomy): Eukaryota > Metazoa > Arthropoda > Malacostraca > Decapoda > Majidae > Chionoecetes > Chionoecetes opilio. The sequence goes on from JACEEZ010013986.1 coordinate 18,252, forward strand.
GGTCATCGTGTGTCATCGCCTCGCTTTAATTTGCTATCATTGCCGCTTTTCCTAGTCTACCCGTGCGTCCATAAGCCACCCGCACTAATGAGTCCCAGGTCACCGCGGAATCAGTACGCTGTATTAAACATTTCGGGGCGACGTGCATGTTTTGATGAGTCTCGTAAAGAGTAGTTGTAACTGTGACTGGAAGTAGAGAAAGGATTTTGGTGAGGGCAGAGAGATTTGGTTACGGTGGAAGTATGGGGTGTGGAGGAAAGAGACAGGATGGATAGGAGGAAGTACAGTATAGGATTGAGGGAGATATAGGATGGTAGGGAAGTATGGGATAGGGAGGGGAGTAATGGGATAGGGAGGGAAGTATGATAGGGAGGGCAGTATGGGGTAGGCGAGGGGAGTATGGGGTAGGGAGTGGAAGTATGGGATGGTAGGGAAGTATGGATAGAGAGGGAAGTATGGATAGTAGGGAATATGGGATAGGGAGGGGAGTATGGGGTAGGGATGGAAGTATGGGATAGGGAGGCAAGTAGGGATAGGGCGGGAAGTATCGGTGTATGGAGGAAGTATGGGCTAGGGAGGGAAGTATAGGATTATGAGGGAAGTTGGGAATAGGGCAGGGACGTAGGGACTAGGGAGGGAAGCTCTGGGCTCGGGAGGCCAGTATTGCTAGGGAGGGACGTTGGGAATAGTAGGGGAATTCTCGGTATACGGGCGGGAATATGGGATAGGGAGGGAGGTTGGGCTTGGAGGGAATATGTTCGGGAGGGACGTTATGGGATAGGGAGGGACGTATGGGATATGGAGGGACGTATGGGATAGGCGGGCCGTATGGGCTCGGGAGGAAGTACTGGGTATGGAGGGAGTTGGGATAGGGAGGGAGTATGGGATAGGGAGGGACGTATGGGACATCGGAGGGCGTATGGGCTCGTGCGAAGAAGTATGGGCTCGGCGTGAACTATGGCGATAGGGCGGGATATGAGTGGATAGTGCAGGTACGTGTGGGTAGGGCGGGAAGTATGGGATAGGCGTGGAAGTATGGACTCAGGATGCAGTCATGGGTATGTAGGGAGTCTGGGATAGTGAGGCAGTTTGGCAGGGGGGGATATGGGATCAGGGAGGGACGTATGGGCTAGGCGGCAGTATGGGAAATCGGGCGGGAAGTATGGATAGGAGGCCGTCTGGTCATGGGCGAGAAGTATGGGATCGGGGAGGGACGTCTGGGCTAGGGAGGGCAGTATGGCTCTGGGGGGGAAGTCATTGGGGCTGGGAGGAAGTATGGTATAGGGCGGGCAGTATTGGATCGGAGGGCAGTATGGATAGGGGGGAAGTATGGGATAGTGCGGTACGTCATGGGGCTCTGGGCGGGCAGTATGGGTATAGGGAAAAAAAAAGGGGACAGTATGGGCTCGGGCGGGAGTATGGGCAGGGTAGGGATCAGTATGGGATACGGGGGGGAAGTATGGGAAGGGAGGGAAGTATGGGGCTCGGGGGAAGTATGGGATGGAGGGAAGTATGGGTTAGGGGGGAAGTATGGGTATAGGGGGGACGTATGGATCGGGAGGAGTATGGGGTATGGAGGAAGTATGGATAGGGTAGGGACAGTATTGGATAGGCGGGACAGTATGGTATAGGGAGAGAAGTATGGGTATGGAGGGAAGTATGGGATAGGAGTGATATGTGCTAGGGAGGAGAAGTGGTGGGATAGGGAGGGAAGTATGGGATCGAGGGAAGTCTTGATGGAGATGGCAGAGTGAGAGAAGGAGAGGATGGTTGGGCGCGAAGGATCTAATTCTGGCTGAGGTTGATCAGGTAAATTACTTTTTACAGGCCCGTGTGAAATATGCTGCCTGGGCGAGGCAAGGCTTTACAAAATGTCCAGATCATCACGCAGGACATCACTATGCTTTGCTATGGCTATATGCTATCGCTATGCTGAGCTGTGTTATTCTTGTGTGTGTGGTGTGTGTGTGTGTGGTGTGTTGCTGTGTGTGTGTGTGTGTGTGTGTGTGTTGCGTGCGTGTGCGTGTGGTGTGTGAGGGGGGACGTGTAATATGTAAAGGCAATACTGATACGCTGTGTGTTGGGAGAGATCATATAGTCAGTCAGTATGATTTTGGGTCCATGGCGGACTATGCATACTTGTATTGTGATGTGATGATGATGATGATGATGGTGGTGGTGAATGTAATGTAAATATATGGAGAGAGAGAGAAGAGACAGAGAGAGAGAGAGAGAGGCTAGAGAGAGAGAGAGAGAGAGACAGAGCGAGAGAGAGAGAGAGAGAGAGAGAGAGAGAGAGAGAGAGAGAGAGAGAGAGAGATGAAGAGAGAGCGAGGAGAGAGAGAGAGATGGTGAGGGAGAGCACGAGCGAGAGGCTAGATAGATAGTAGAGATAGTAGATAGAGGATAGTGATTATGAGAGAGATATAGAGAAGAGAGAGAGAAGGAGAGAGAGCGAGAGAGGATAGAGAGAGAGAGAGAGAGAGAGAGAGAGGAGAGAGAGATAGAGAGATAGAGACCGAGAGAGGAGAGAGATATAGAGATGCTATTCCATTTTCCGATCTGGTTTTTCGTTCCTCTCTCGTTTTCTGAGTAGTGGCACAGACGGCATGGAATGAAGGCTTTCTGCTGATGCGATGTATAGGAATTTGCAGACGCTATGTATCACATATAGGTTATATCTATACAAGTGTAAGTGTCATGTACTACGGTGTTATATATACGATTTCGTAGGGCTTGAGGCAAATGCGTCTTTGCTCAAGTTATTTTGTATGTTATAATACCTTATGTATATCACTTTATGTATAGGCTTTTGGAATATTTTCACATACCACGTGTAATTTTAAGCCTTATTGTAGTTTTTGTACATAAACGAAAAATATAATATTCGTACTTCCATCTAAGAACGCAATATTTTATAACACAGCTTATGCTTGTTGTTAATAATATATTTGCAACACCTAACACTGACTATACAGCGCACACCTAACACTGTCACTTATCCGCGGCAACACCTACGCAACTGCCCTATACAGCGCAAACACCTAAACAACTGGACACGCTATACATTCCGCAACCACTTTACACTGCACTATACAGCGCAACACTAACACTGCACTATAACAAGCGCAACCACCTAACCAACGACACTTATGTAACATCGCAACACTAACACTGCAACTATCCAGCGCAACACCTACGAACTGCACTAATACATCGCAACACGCTAACACTGCACTTCATCGCACACCTAACACTGCCCTATACTCGCACATACTCTAACACGCACTATACACGCCACACCTAACACTGCACTATCATCGCCAACCTACCACTGCACTATCATCGCACCCCTTCAAACACACAACACATACATAACAACACACCCGATAACGCACTTGAACACGATCTCTCATACACAAACACCACGTACACACCGTACACGTACACACACACTCTCACAATCACACTCACACACACACGTACACGTACACACACACACGTAACGTTACACGACCCACACCCACACACGTACACGTACACACACACACGTAACACGTACATCAAGACACAAACACGATACACGTACCGTATACATCGCTCGACACCACCACGTACACGTATACGTACAACGTACACGTCCACATACACACACACGTACACTACCACGTACAGCACCACACACACGCCACACGTCCACCACACACTACACAAACCGACACACACACACCCAGCGCCTCACCCATAAAATAATAGCTATTAATGTATTTGTGTTTCGTCCATAAAGACTCAGATTTGTTAGACGTCAGCGTAAATGAACCTTCCTCACTGCGTACATAAACAAACTGCTTCCTACTACGTCTTTTTTCAAGGCCTATGAGGTGATTGAAGCAATATCATAATAAAATAATAAGGATAATAATAATAATAATGATAATTATTATTATTAATTATATCGGGCTGGATATTCGACAGACCAGCAAGGTCGGGCTCATACATCCTAACCCAGACACGGGTGGCGTCGGTCTGGTTTCTCCACAATAATATACAGACATCCGGAGCGATAGATTTTCATACACAGACCCGTAATACATCACGCTTCCGCCACACTAATTAAGCGGGTGATCTCAATTGAAAGGTAAACTAGTTCGGTACTACAATTAATAGATCGTACTACTTACACTAAGCGTTCAGAGCGATGGATATTCGTGCACAAGAAATACATTATCCTTGTTCGTCTGCATTTCTGACGCGATGTAACACTACTGAAACGCCGAGACCTGAGAAATTAAAAGAACAAAATGACGACTGAATAACGCCCGGCATAACATCAATAACGCCACAATGACGGTATCAGGACATACATGGGTCTATAACACGTGACGCGAATTGTACACGTATCCTACCCTTGTGTTCCGTATTAAGTCCCGTCTTAGCCTGCACGTGGGTTAGTCATGCAACAGGTTAAATTCGAGGGTCAATGTTTACACTAGGACCAAATTTCTACACACTTTGGGGCATGGATTTATGTTTTTATCTTAATGATTCTGGAAACATTTTTCTCTATAAGATCCCGTCGCAATCACTGCTTCTGGAGATATAAGATGTTTGCGTACGGAGGAGAGTGTATAGGCGATAATACAAGTTCACTAACCTCCACCTTTTGACTCACTAACCTAACCTACCTAGCCTAACCTAACCCACGTGTCTAACCTCCTAGCTAAAGCCAAATCCTCATTAAAAGTGTCCGCGGCAAGGGAAGACAGAGGCGAAGGAGGCCACAAAGAGGAGATAGTGAGGCGCACGTAAACACTTTTCTCTCTCCTCCGATAACACCTGTCCATTTCTCCAAAAGTAGTGACTTGCGAACGGAGTCTCATAGGAGAATGTTTCCTCGAATCCATAAGTACTAGAAACCATACTCCCAATTGTGTAGGGAATTATGGTCTTATTGTAAATAAACCAAGTCGAGTGCTTAACCCCTTCACGCCCATATTGTTTCCTTTGCTATAAAAAATTTGTGTGTTGTTAGCTATAAATTACAAAAGTAACTACATATACAATTAGTTTCTTCGACAAGGATATTAATCCTCATATTTATCAAATATTGCTTATATTTCCTAAAAATCTTCCTAATTGGTAACACAATTTACAATTAGAAAAAAATTACGTTCTGGGGTCTCAAGGGTTAAGAGACCATGTGTGTGTGTGTGTGTGTTAGTGTGGGTACGTGTAAAGACCCAGTATTGGAACGTGTAAGAGGCCGTTCCCACTAGCCATGCTTGCTAAATACGGCCGCGATGCCGTTCACCGCCAAACATGACGTCACAACTAAAGTCGACCGCATCGCCGTACAGCTGTACGGCTGCCGTACAAAGTTAAAAAAGTCATCTCTCCGCTCGGCGGGTCCGCTCGAGCGGAGGTGCAAAACTGTGCCCAGTATTTACCCCACAACAACCACTCAAGCAGTGATGATGGTGGACGTCTTGTTGGGTGGTGTCCGGCAACGGCCGCCGTAGCAGCGGGCTAGTGGAACCGGTCTACCCCGCACTTCCGCACTACACCCGCCGACCGTTTTGGCGATCAGCCCGACACTCCCTCGGACATCCACGCGACCTCTCCAGTTCGGCCACATGAAAATCTAATCAGTTATTGCTCACCCATACCTGATAGGGATAAATGAATAACACGTGAGTGAGTTAATAAGCTTAAATGACGGATCGTGAGTTTCATGGATACATAATGGGATTAATATATCATTTTGAAAGTGATGTTCCAATAAATGACCAAAAAAAAACGATAAACACGCTTAACCCCTCTCTCTCTCTCTCTCTCTCTCCTCTCTCTCTCTTCGTCTCTCGTCTCTCTACTCTCTCTCTCTCTCCTCTCTCTCTCTCTCTCCTCTCTCTCTCTCTCTCTCTCTCTCTCTCTCGTTACATAATTGATAACAATAAAAGACAATTGATAAACGACGATTCTCACACATGTATAAGACCTAAAGAGATTAAAATGATTGATTATAATGAATGATCTCGATAATGAAAATATGAAAGTAGAGAAATTTCCACCTCTCACTTTTTCTTTGTTCCCTGTACAATGATCATGGGGAAGTGAAAAAAGGCGAGTGTGATTAATAGAAAAGACCGCGGTACATCACACACGTCAAAGATATACTAACTACGCGGTGTCTGGGTGGCTTTGCGGGCGCGCGTCGTCCTGTTTGCTGACCTGCATTTTACCACCGCCGCCCCGCCACCCAACACACTCCTCCTCCACCGCCACCCCCCGAGCCTGCAGCTTCTTATATCTAAACACCTACATAACACAGTCCTTATTACCTTACTCACCACGGACTCACGGAATAGTTCCTCGTCACCACAGATGGTCCAGATCATCACGATAACGCAACACACACACCACACACACAAACACACACCCTCGCGCCTGCTGGAACTCAATGAGCGGCGGGGCCTGCGGGGACGGCGGGCTTTCACTGCGCGCTCTGGTCGCGGTGGTTCGCGTCATCCGTGACAGTGCGCGAAGCACAGGCCTCGGCCACTCATGTGCAACCAAGGCAGCAAAACAGAAGCGTCTTGTGGCAGCATGACAGTACATCAGCTCAGGCACTTCACATCACGCATTAGTATATATAGGTTATGGCCAGGGTATAATAGGGACCGTAATACAAGCCGCGATTCGGATCTCAGCTCGCCGTACGTAAGCGAAGGAAATGCCCTGAGACACGATACTGCTCCGAAATGACTCGTGTGTAACCCTTTGAAGTACAACAGCAAACGTCACACTAAAACCTTGCCATGAATTGCACCAACATTCCTGACTGTTACGTGACGTGTGACTGTAAGTCTGTGCTCATCGCCTCGCCACGCCGCCTCTGCCCTCATGGCGACAGGTGTGAATAACAGTGTGAGTCGCCGCCTCGCCTGCCCTCATGGCGACAGGTGTGAATAACAGTGTGATGTCAGCCGCACTCGCACTGCCTCATGGCGACAGGGTGTGAATACAGGGTGGATGGTCGCCGCCTCGGCATGCCTCATGGCGACAGGTTTGAATACAGTGTGATGTGCCCGCCTCGCAGTCCTTGTGGCGACACGCGCCCCGCCGTTGCGACCGAAAGCTCCACTTCGTATACCCACCGAACCTGCAACCCAGGAAGTCTGATCAACGAAACTATAATAATTGCCTCTCGCCACCGCTACCGCCTGGCCGCGATGTTTTTTTCCATTTAGGGTTTGTAAAAGTGGGTGGGTCCTAGCTACGATGGGCAGGGCCACCTCTCTCGCTCGTCTCTATCTCACCACCCACACGATCAACCACCACCACTCACCACCACGGATTCCCACCACCACCACCACCACACCACGATCCCCCCACCACCACCACCCGATTCACCACCACCATCACGATCCCCACCATACGATCACCCCCCACCACCCCACGATTCCCACCACACGATCACCACACCACCCATAACGATCCCCACCACCAGCGAGCACCACCACCACCACGATCCCCACCCCACCACAACCACGATCACCCACCACCACCATGATTCCTACCATCCACCACCGACCACGATCACCACCACCACACGATCCCCCACCACCCCCCACCCCACCCTATCACACCACCACCCACAGCCATGAGGGGAGGGGGGGCGATCCCCACCACCCCCACCACCACGGTCACCACCACTCACCACCCCCACCATCACGATCATACCACCCCACCACGATTCCCGCACCACCACCACCACCACTATCCCACCACCACCACACATCCCCCCCCACCACCACCACCACGATCACCCACCACCACCACATCACCACCCCACCACGATCCCCACCACCACCAACCACCCGTCACTCCCACCACCACCACCATGATTCCCCCACCACCACACCGCGATCCACCACCACACCACGATCCCCGCACCACCACCACCACCTACGATCACCACCACCACCACACACACCAACACGATCCCCTCCCCGCCACCACCACAACATCACCACACACCACTTCCCACCACCACCACACCACGATCACCACCACCACCACTATCCGCCCCACCACCACCACCAACGATCACCACCTCCCCACCACCACCACCGACACGATCACCACCCGCCACCACCCCACGTATCACACCACCACCCCCCACCACCACCCACCACCACCACCACCCCGATCCCCACCACCAACCCCCCACCACCACCACCACTCACGATCCCAAAACCACCACACCACCACTATTCACCAACACACCACCACCACCACCACCACCAACAACGATCACCACCACCAGCCACCACGATCACTCACCCACCTACCACCACCACACCACCACCACCACCACTATCACAACCTACCACCACCACCAACCACCACCACACGATCACAACCACCACCACAACGATGCCCCACCACCACCACCAACCACACCACCACCACCACCACGATCACCACCACCACCACAACCACCACCATCCACGCCCACCACTTATCACCACCACAACCACCACCACCATCCAACACCACCACCACCACCACCACCACCACGATCACCACTCACCACCACCACACCAACCTCACCACCACCACGATCACCAACACCACCACCACCACCACCACACCACCACCCCATGATCAACAACTTATTTCTCAATAAGATTTATGATTTTCTCACTCAGTACTTTGTATATCTATTTATCTAGAATGTAACATTGCTTAAAAATACGTTAATACATTCCCCTCTCTCTTCTCCTCTCTCTCTCCTCCCTCTCTCCCCTCTCTCCTCTCTCTCCTCTCTCTCTTCTCTCCCCTCTTTTCTCTCTCTCCTCTCTCTCTCTCTCATCTCTCTCTCTCTCTCTCTCTTCTCTCTCTCTCTCTCTCTCTCCCCTCTCTCCCCTATCTCTCCTCTCTCCTCTCTCTCTCTCTCTCTCTCTCTCTCTCTTCTCTCTCTCTCTCTCCTCTCTCTCTCTCTCTCTCTCTCCCCTCTCTCTCCCTCTCTCTCTCTCTCTCTCTCTCTCTTCTCTCTCTCTCTCTCTCTCTCTCTCTGGGTAGTCAATACTCATCCTCTACAGTAGAAGTAAAAAAACAAATAGCTTTGTGTTTTCTCTTCCTTCTCTCCGGGAATATTCTGCCGCCAAAACTTTAATGTGAGAAAGATAGACAGAGGAACGAGAAGTAAAGGAGGGAAGGAGAGCAGCAGGGAAAGAAAAAAAGATGTAATGCACACACACACACACACACACACACACACAAACACCACACACACACACACACACACACACACACACACACACACACACACACACACACACACACTCGGTTCGGTTCGATCCCAGGCCCCGCTCATTCCCAGGGATTCTTCCACTGAAAAATTCGGGCGGTTACTATCCCCCTTGAGCAAGGGGATGGGGGTGTGAAGTGTGTGAGGTCCCAGGATTGCCCAAGGATCGGTAATTATGAGTTCCAGCCTCGCACCGGGAGGGTGAAACTGGCGATCGCGAGTCTGACTCGCATGAATAAGACCATGGGTGAATAGCACCCCTCTCTCTAACACACACACACACAACCCCACACACACACACACACACAAACACACACACACACACACACACATACACATACACACACACATACACACACACACACACACACACACTCGGCCTATGTATGTGGACCTATACAACAGCGGTGGCTGGGTCTGCTGTTTGTGCAGAATGTGGGGTAGCACAGGTGTCCCTGTATGCTTTTCTATGTACTTTGATACTATGTCCCCTAATGGGCCTGATACTTTGTTCCTGTTTTTTTTTTATTTATCCTAGTATTTAAGTTTC
>JACEEZ010013987.1:0-37952 GCA_016584305.1 Chionoecetes opilio
GTGGCTCACCCCAACACACTATCGGCGTGTATCACCCTACACACGCCACTCCTTTCCGTGTGCAAACTTTTCTCGAAAGGCACAGCTGTCTTGCTGCACCCATAAAGGATGCATGCATGTGGCATATCGCAAAAAATATCTATCAGAAACACCCAAATATCTTCAAGTACTATATTTATCTCTGTGTTTACGTGCCTCTGATCAGCGCGGGAAGAGGAGCCTCCCTTTTGCTACGTCACCGAGCCTGAGCGCATCGTCTGCAAACCTTGAGGAGTGTTTTGAGAACTCGGGGAATTTGCAGATTTTGATTGCGGATTATTTAAAAACGGCTGACTGGATACAAAAAGTGACGACGTATTGTTGATATACTCGTTAATGGCTATGATTTGATTGCATTAAATCAGGAATGATGAAATGGTCTGGACGATTACTTTAAGGGATAGACATGTCCGTCTGTGAGAGACGCCATGGAGGTAGAAAATGTGTAGATCTACACTTTATACAAATAACGAAATGGGCAGGAATCCCTGTACCAACCTCCGTTACCTCCCATGGCAAAGGCTATTGCTCCTCTCCCTGTCTATCGTCGAGGGCGGCGGTTAGCCGCCGCTGCCTCTCTCGCGCAGGTGCCAAGAACTCGTTTATCTATGAGACATATACATCTGCTCCTTTACTAAATATATAGCACGTATCAAGTAATGTTTCTACCATAGAATAAACTGATAATATAACTACTCTATATTAATATATATTATGTTACCATTTATTTATAAGAGATGCATAATAAGCTACGTGACATCTCTCTAACCTTGTCGACTTCTCTATCTTGCTGATCCTGTAGTAACTGGGTGAAACCGGCACACTGAGTGCCACACCCATACATACATACATACATACGTTTCTACCCTTATGTATATATATATATATATATATATATATATATATATATATATATATATATAATATATATATTTATATTATATATAGATATATATATATTTTTTATATATTTTATATATATATATATAATATATATTTTATATAATATATATATATATTATATATATATATATATATATATATATATATATATATATGCCTGAACACAGTAAGCATGGAAATTACGGTAGAAGATAGCAAGATAAACAATATTGCGGCGGTGATTTGAAGATTGAAGAGAGTTAGTAAGAAGAGGGGAGTTGATGAGACGAAAAACTTTTTACTCAAACCTGTTAAGAAGAGCTGTATGAGTGGATCCACTTAGAAAATAAAATAGCAGCAGTCTCCCCTTCCATCCCCTCCCATGAACGTACACACACACAGTATGGAGGCATACTCCATACCTCGTCGATAATGCCCCTATACAGAGCAGGCAATGGGGAGGGAGAAAAAAATTGGCGCAGACATCACGGGACACCTAACTTCATAAAAACATATTTAGCAAGATATGAGATGTGAGATTTCCAGTTCAGATTTTTAGCAAAGGATAGCCCTTGAATGTTCATTGTAGAAGATGGAGACTGTTGAGTATCGTTAACCTGTAAGCTTCGCCTTCAATTGAAATAATATTGGTGCCATGCACGTGACGTCACAGCCCTCGTTTTTGACTGCGACAGGCGCGGGAGATGCGAGCTGGAGGACCAACAAACTCCACTTGCCGCCCGTGTTTGCCAGCTTAGGGTAATTTTCCCATACAAAATATATGTTTATCAGCATACAAAGATATACAGTTATCTTCGAAAATGTTTGTTCTATAATATTATCAATAAAACCGTAAAACACACTAAAGAAAGGCCATTATGAGACTCAAGAAATATGCATGAACTTAATATTCACTTAAACTCTTCGCCATTCAATATTTTGCGCGATTTTTTTTTACATGGAGAATATCAATAGAAGAAGAATTTCATTAGCTTTCCATTGATATATTTTGTTTTCTGATAAATGAATTAGAACTATTCATAAATTTGCGTTAACTAAATAAATAACATCATGAAATCGGGTAATTTTTCCCGATTGATGATGTTATTTAGTTAGTTAACGCTAATTTATGCATGCTGCTAATTCATTTATCAGAAAACGAAATATATCAATGGAAAGCTAATGAAATTCCGCTTCTATTGATATTCTGAATGTCAAAAGTTTCATCGCAAAATATTTAATGGCGAAGAGTTTAAGTGAATATTAAGTTCATGTATACTTCTTGCGAGTCTCATAATGGCCTTTCTTTAGTGTGTTTTACGGTTTTTTATTTGATAATCTTATAGAACAAAACATTTGTGAAGATAACAGTGTATCTTTTATACTGATAAACATATATTCGGAAGGGGAAAATGACCATCTCATCTTCCACGCGAGACACACCAGCAGGAACACAGCTGCAACCTCAACCAGGCGCCACACCACAGCGGCCGCCACAGGCCACAGGGGGACTTCCTCTACCCTTTGGCCCGCCTCAGAGGTAACCACGGCCCAGGCGTCTTCACACTCCACTGGACCTCCGCAGCTCTAACCCGGCTCCACTGCTCCAGTCTCCGCGGGAAAGGCGCCACGACTTCCCGACCGACCATGCCCTCCACTGCAAGACGCCGGTGACGGTGCGACAGGGCTTAACAGCAGCACGCTGTGGCTGGCTCTGCCTGGTAGCGGGCACGGTGCTTCCCCCCACCGTCGAAACAAGCAGTTACTACCACCTGTATAGGGGCGGATCCAGGGGGGGTGACAGGGGTGACTAGTCACCCCTCTATTTTGGAATAGCAATGTTTTAACACAGAGAAATTTGTTTTTATTGGTCTTTCAGATACACCAAGAAGAGTTCGAAACGTCATCAAAAATCATGTCCTTGCTTTTGGTCAGTCTCTAGCAGCCACAAACAAGGCCATGGCTTGCGATGATTCCATCGTGCTTTATTATCAAGACGTTATAGATTGGTATCCGGTATGCAACGTATATGGGGGGGGGGGGGCAGCTGAATTAATAGATTATCAATTTATTTCAGATTTGAGCGTGCTTTTGAAAAATGGACAACCCAAGGAAGAAAACACGTCGCCAAGGAACCCTGGACGCTTTCATTAAAAAGCCTAGTTCCAGCGAAGGTACGACAACGTCTGAAGCCCCTGAGGCGATTGATATGGTCACGGAGTCAACGGCAGAACACACAGAACTGATAGCTCCAAGAGAAATTCAACCTCAGCATGGTGTTGTTGCGAATTCTGTTTCTTCTGATGGTACAGCGGCAGTCATAGCTGTGGCATCCTCGACAGTTGAAGTGTCTGTCTCGCCGTATGACGTCGGACAAGTAATTCGTGAATCATCAACATTAAGTGACTCGGATAAGATTCGGTTCATAGACAATTGCTGGAAACCTTCAACGTCTGATGCCCTGGATTCCCAATATTGCGAGTCGAAAAGGTGGTACCTGACATTCCAATGGAAATGGCTTGATCACCACAAATGGCTTGCATACAGTGCGCACGTCAACCATAGAGGCGGTTGGTGTTTACCGTGCTTACTGTTTTTAAGTGACCGTGAAAAGGAAACTCTTGGGGTCTTTGTTAAAACTCCATTCAGAAACTACAACAAATCCAAGGAATCGCTGAGTGGACACGAGGATAAGAAATGCCACAAGATATGCATCGAACGGGCAGGTATTATCCGAGCTCAGATGGCAAACGTCGAGGGTCGCATTGATGTACAGATCAATCAAATGGCGGCGCAAAATGTCAAAAGAAATGAACAGATTACACTGCCATATATCGTCGACGTGGTGATGCTATGTGCCACACAGCAGCCCCACACAGTGAGGCAGATTTGTTTCACAGAATGCAGGAAATTGCATTTCAGAACAAGCAAAATTGAAAATTTCCATCCCCCCCCGGACCCCCCTAGTGGGCTCGGCACCATCGGGGCCTCGAGGAAGTCACCCCGTGCAGGAAATCCTAGATCCGCCACTGCTGTACCAGCTTCGGCGGGGGCCACACACTGCAGGAGTAGCTCAACTGCTCGTCAACCTCCCGAAAGCGCGGCAGAGGCGGGTATGGGTGCGTCCACTTCGTCATCCTGGCGCTCGGAGGCCTACCTCGCTTGCTGTGAGGCCTCCCACGCTCACTCCGACGGCGCCTCTTCTTCCGGTGGTTCCATGCCGAGGCGAAGTGAGCGGGTTTCTGGCCCTTCCACAGTGGGCTCTTGACCCGCACCCGTCTGGGCGTCAGGCCAACAACAAGGCCTTTCCTGCCGCGCAGGCCTTTCACGCCGCGCAGGCCACCAACCAGGCCTTTCCTGCCGCGCAGGCCTCCCACAAGGCCTTTCACGCCGCTCGCCAGCGTCACGAATTGGGCCCGACAGGCCTTCCACGACACAGCCGCATCCAGCTCCTGCGGCCTTTGTCGCAAGTCGCCACATTCCTGACGTGCATTCGGCCCCGCACGACGAGGCCGAGACTCGCATGAGCTAGGTGGGGTGGGTAACGGGAGGGGTAGGCCTACGCTCTCCTTACACTCCACAACACGCTCCCCGGTCACCACCTGACACTCACAAGACGCGGCCGCGCTCTCAAACCCAGACTCGTCATGCACAATCACACCCACGACTGGGTCACAAGCCGCGGCCCCAGCGCTAGCCACATGCTCAGACATATCACCCACAGCCAGGTTTTTCTGCTCACTCATCACTGGCTCTAACTCTTTCCGCTCTGCCTTAGTAGGTACTTCACTTGGCACCTCACTTTTCACTTCAACCATACGCTCAGTCACTACCGCGTGGGGCTTACCGAACATTGTCTTTATTTCCTGCCTTATCGCCTGTTGTTCTACATTCAATTGGTGACACAAAGTAACACTCATGGCTTGCATCACCGCCATAAGGTCTGCCAAGGACGGCTGTGCCGCTGACTCAGCACTGCCCGCCATCTTGTCTTCCCCCCGAAGCCAGACAAAGGAGGTTCACGATTCCTGCCTTTTTCACTTCAAACTTCCAGCAACATCCCATCGCTGACACCAGTGCAACGAACCCTTCCTTACCTTCACTGTCCTCAGCTACACCTACTCCGGGCTGCTCTCTTGAGATGCAGGGAAGCAAGCAGGTGCTTAAGACAGAGGAGGGGACGCATAGCTCGTAAATAGGGCTCGTGCTAGGAATTGAGGACTCACCAGGCTGGGTTCTCCTCTGGCTGTTCACACACTCAGGGGGGAAAGGGTTTAGGCAAAAACAAGGGGTCCTTTCACGGTGGTATATTGAAGTAACTCACAGTACAAGTTGCAGGGTCACTCACTACAAATCTACAACTCCTGACACCAATGCAACGTCATAACCCCCGACCTCTTCCTCGGCCGTCGTAGGGAGACGCTACAACAGTCACAATACAACCCCAGTACCTCTCACAGGCACACTACAGTGGCCGCCTCGTCCAGGCGCCACAACCCACCGCGAAACCGTGCCACCCCAGGCACACCAATGTGCCGGCCGCCTCGTACAGGCGCCGCTACACTACCATAGGGGCAATTCCTCTCCCAGGAAGTCCCCCGTGCCTCTCACAGGCATACTACAGTACCGGCCGCCTCGTACAGGCGCTGCTACACTACCACAGGGGCAATTCCTCTCCCAGGAAGTCCCCCGTGCCTCTCAACGCCACACAGTGCCACCCCAGTGCCAACCGCCTCGTACAGGCGCCGCTACACTACCACAGGGGCAATTCCTCTCCCAGGAAATCCCCCGTGCCTCTCAACGCCACACAGTGCCACGGGGAACGTCACATCGCCTTACCTCACCACACACAGCTAGAGCAGTCCATTTGTCACCTCCACAAGCTCCTCAAACCACAGGGAACTTTCTCTACCCTTGGCTTACCTGACCCTGAGGTAATTACGGGCCAGGCGAGTCTCTAAACTCCCCTGGGGACCGCATTTCCCCCTCTGTTCCCTGCTCCTCTGCGCCTCGTGGCTTCTTGGGTCTCGGCCTGAATCTGGGCCACCACAACAACCGGCTTCCTTCTCGAACTTGAGCTAGAGTTGTCTCTCAGGAGCACGTTCTTTACAATACTTTTCTACTACTTCTAGGACATTATACTGAAGCATCCACTGACTCCTACCTTCACGGTTAAACTCCATGACTTTATATTCCCTTTCACTTAACTACAGGTCCCATTCCATTCCGTATGTGTTTGTTATGTGTAAAATTTCCTCCATTTCATCCTTACTTTCTGCCATCAGTACTACATCATCAGCATAGGCTAGACATCCTAACTTCTCTCCTCCAATTGCTACCCCTTTACTTGACTTCCTGATTCTCATGATCAGTTCCTCTAAATACAGGTTAAATAATAACCAGCCACAACAAAATGGCAGACAAGGGAAGGGAGAAGGAAAGTTTTCTTCTTCTTTTTGTGACCTTTTCTGCTTAAGATCAAGTATCGCTTTGTAGGTCGTCTGTCAAGCTCGAGGTCGAACTTGACACATATCTTCCTTCTTTGCCACTCTGTAGCCGACTAGCCGTTTCTTTTTCCCTGTGGGGAGAGAAGGGGCACACCAGGGCAGTATAAACACAGACATAAGTCCCTCCCATCAACTACAGGGCAGTATAGACACAGACATAAGTCCCTCCTATCAACTACAGTGCAGTATATGTACACAGACATAAATCCCTCCTATCAACTACAGTGCAGTATATTCACAGACATAAGTCCCTCCTATCAACTACAGGGCAGTATATTCACAGACATAAGTCCCTCTTATCAACTACAGGGCAGTAGAGACACAGACATATATAAATAAGTCCCTCCTATCAACTACAGGGCAGTATAGACACAGACATAAGTCCCTCCTATCAACTACAGGGCAGTATAGACACAGACATAAGTCCCTCCTATCAACTACAGGGCAGTATATATAGACACAGACATAAGTCCCTCCTATCAACTACAGGGCAGTATATATAGACACAGACATAAGTCCCTCCTATCAACTATGTACCCTCCTATACGTCTTCTACATTCCCTCACAATTTTTTTTCCCAAGCCTGCTTTAAACATACCTGAGTTATTTCTACTATTTTCCTTCTCTCTTCACTACTCCCATACAGTCCTACCGTAGATAATACTATAGCCGCCAGTCACTCGCCACTGCACTAATGTCGCCAGGCACAATATATTACTACTGTTAGCATCACTACAGACTTTTATGTGCCACTGAAGACATGCAGTGTGATGTACTACCTCCATTTTTCAACATAAGGTTATAGAATATTGTAAATTGTATATATATGAAATGAATGCTCTTGGTTAGGTGGCTGTAACACAAATGCAAAGGAGACACAAACGTGTGATTTTCTAAGAAAGATACTAGCGTTTGTAAGACTCTCTTCCCCAACAGTGCTTTCTCCAAGCGGCCACGGAGCATCGCCTCCACCTCTGAAAAGTGCTTCAGCACATTTTCAGTGGGTATGGAGAGCCCCCAAATTAATTTACAATACATTTACTCTCAGCTTTAACAAAACAAAACTACTGCTGCTACCTAACTGATGACTTATATCTAATAAATTATCCCTGCAATTTTGACAATCATGAGTTTTCAAAAATCTTTTGCATGTCCCACCAGCATTTACTTAGCAGTGGCATGCTATCTACCACTTATCTTCAGAGTCCGAGTCTGAAGTAAAGGTCAGGGGTCATCTGATTCCCAGTTTAGATTAGGTCACGGAATTGTGAGTCATCTGCCTCATAATTATCAGATGAGGGAACGAAAAAAAGATCATGGGTCGTTATTGACTTAAAACCATTCATGAAATTCTAAACACTAGGATGATCACAGTTCCCAAATTTAATCCTCAATTTGGCAAGCAGATTTTCTAGGCAATCCTGTTTGAGTCTGTGCGTAAGTAGGTGCTTTACTTTAAAACTCTGGAGGTCTTGCCAAAGAGCTTGAAGCGCTGCCAAGTTAATGAGCCAGCAATCGTTTTTTTATTTCTTTTATTGGAGCCTATAACGCCTGAGTTAAAAAAGAAGAAGTTATACAGTGTATGTGCACACGAGGTGGAGAACCACTTCCCATGACATTATGTATGTTGTTATACTCGTTATGAATTCCATAGAACAAGTTTTTGAACTAAACCCTCCTCGAACATTTTTGAAATGAAAGCAACTAAATATTAAGCCATCAAATAGTCTATCCAACCTCATATACAAATTCCGCTGTATAAACAGTTTCCTGTGGCACCAAGCCTGCAATGGAATGCGTGTAAATGCTTGCTGTCACAGTTCGACTCATTATATTTGAGCAGCAAGACTTACCCAATGCTTTGAAAAGCTCTCTTCACACATGTTTATTTGTTAATTTAGGAGCAAGTTTAATCTTATGCTCATGATCTTTCAAAAAAATTTGTTCACATGGTCCCATGAAATGATATTCCCCTAACTTATATTTATACTTCAAAATTGCGTTCCTGAGGCTTTTCAAAAGATGGTGTGTCATAAAATATGTAATAAGTCATACAATATTGTACCCTTTCTCCATTGACTGTAAAAGACGGATTTTCTTTGGTGATGCCAAGAGTCTGAAACGGAACGATGCACTCCTTACTGGTCTCAAACAGTGAAAATCACTCTAAATCCCGGTTCTTTTAACTTCTTTATGGCCATTTTTTTTATAATTCCCTCATTCTGCAAGTGCTAATCCCCCCCAAATAAAATAAATATCCTATGTCATGGTTTATGACTTATTTAGGCATTGAAGCTTCATGGGGCCTTGCGCATCAATAGACACCTCTGTATCCCTAGATATTGATTTTCTGCTGGGGGAAAGGATTGACAAGAAGGTAATATGGGGGAAATATTTATAGGCTGAAATTGCCTCCCAAGGAATAGCTGGGTAGGTTAGCATTAACGCCCGATCTAAATTGCATGTGTGGTTAAAAAAAGAATGCCATATAAGAAGAAAGGAGGTATAGAAAATCTGTTAGGTGTAGAAATGTGGCAACGCCACCAGCCGCCATGCTGTGGCCAAGCAGGCCGCCTTGTCGCAGCCACTCCACGACTCCACCCCACCTCGACGTCAACACCTCGAGCCGCAGAACGTCTCCAAGACCCGTCGCCACCTCTTCCAGTTCCCCGCCTTGCCCAGAGTTTGCACTACTTACGGACGTAGGTGACGAGACGCAACGCGTGGACAGGAGGAGGCTTTTTGGACGAGGCAGACGCAGACTGAGACGCTGAGTGTGAGGAGGTCAAGAGGGAGCGAGCGAGGTGCCAGGACTTCCCCACGTGTCGAGAGAGCGGTCTCGACGAGAGGACCACAGCTACAGGTTCATCAGCAGAAAGTGTGAGATACCATAACCATAACCCCTGTCTCTTCCCCAGCTAATACCATAGGCGATAGGTATCATAGGTAATAGGGATAGACATTTAGGCGAGTAAGAAGTGCCTGAGTAAAAGTGGCCCGAGCTCGGACGTTTAGCCCGGGGACTGCGGGAGCTGTGATTTTTTTAGGGCCGCCAGTGCGGTAGAGGGATAACACATTGACCATTACATAATTGGATGAAATCCCATCACGTCAAGGTACCGTAGTAAAAATCCGGATACGGAAATATATCTATCTTTAATCCAAACATATGGGGTTGTGGTGTGGTTGTGGTCCGGAGTTAAAATATCTGGCGAGAATGGCACTAAACCTCTTGCGAGTGACTGTACTGAGGTGTCAGGGATGCCACTCCTTGGGATTTTTTCCCAAGATCTTGGGATTTTTGAGGGGATTATTCGAATATAAGCGCTCTACATTTCGCCTACAAATCACTTTGATGGCTCTTTATGTGTATAAACTTGTATCAGAAGGCCCTTGTGAGGAATATACACCACAAAAGAAGACGTGCGTAGGAGTAAATATACAAAGTAAATGAAAATAAAAGCGAACGGGAGAAGGCGCGAGGGTGATAAGGAAGGTTGGTGTCAGATTACCTCTCTGGCTCGGGGCTATGTATCTATGTACGCCGTAGGTCCAATGAAAAGTGAAATATAGATTATTTCAAATTTGGCAGGGTGTTTTCTTATGTAAAATTGAATTTTAAGGGTGGTTTCTCCTCTTCAACTTTTTGGTTTGAGCACTTCTTGTAATGCAAAAATGGACTTTTATATTTATATGCAAAACATAGCTTAAAGTGCGATTTTGCATAGTAAGAATTTCTCAAATGCAAAAATGGAATTGGATAAAATCGTCTTAGAATTCCATTTTTTACATAGGAAATTGACATGCCAAAGTTGAGAAAACGAATTTTTGTTATACGGCGTACCCTAACCAGGGTACCAAAATAGTTGGATTGGGTTGCGATGGGACAAGACCAGGGCGATGGTGCCCGACAACTATGGGAAACTGCACCCAAGGTTGATCAGGGAGGAGCATGTGTCAGTGACAGAGGAGCCATCTGGAAGGTACCTTTGGCACTTTGTACCAGAGGACCCGGTGCCACCTGAGAAGTCTGCGTTCAAGGTGGCTCAGGCTCTCTATGATCTGCTGGTGACACACGACTCCACCGACTCACTGATCGTACTGCAAGGTGACTTAACTAGGGCCAACACGGGGTGGAAGGGTGGTACTCACGCCCATTTGGAGAAGATGCTGGGATGCAAGCTCTTCTGGAGTATATGCGTGTTGCACACAAACGAGTTGCCCCTGCGCCACCTTATCACCAGCATCGACGGGCCTACCTCATCTGACACTGGCTTCACGGGTCCAGTGTGCAGTCTGCTGTCCAGCGTGAATGAGATGCAGTACAACGCAGAGTTCAGAGGAGTGCCAGGCGGTGAAGATCTCACGGAAATACCGGAGTATATCCTGGTCAACATGTCTACTGACCAGCAGGTCTCCTACCAGCTGGTCCAGGCTGTGAAGCGGGGCGTTCTCCCGTCCGAGCTGCAGGAGATCAAGTGTGGCAAGGTGTCCCACTCCAGATGGTTCACTACAGCCCAGTCGCTCGTGTACATGTGGACCAGAAAGCATGGACTGACTGGCAAAGAACTGAACACCCTGGAAATCCCAGTCAAGTACTGCCTGCAGGTGTACTTCAAACTCTACTACGACATCAAGGTTCACCACAGACTAGAGGACGGCCCCAAGCACATCCTCACGCAGCTCAGAGTGATGAGGTCGCAGCCCAAGAAGGTCCAAACAGCTATGCCCTTCTACGTGCGGACAGGAGCATGGTTCGCACACTCAGAATGTGTCCTCCTCTCGCTGATGGCGAGTCAGAGTGAGGACGACCGCAGGTTCGCCGTGACGCAGATTTTGAAGCTGAGGGCTGGCGAGGAGTATGGGGACACCAGTGTAAGACCTCGCATCACACCCAAGCTGAACTTGTCAGCCACCAGCTTGCAGACACTGATCAGCTGGCAGCCTGGCCAGGTGCACGAGCTGGCATTCACCTGTTCACTGTCCGGGGATCAGATCCAGGAGATCCTGGTCAAGCCGTACGAGGTTCCGGAGTTCTCTATCCACACTCAGAGCACCGAAAGAGTCGTGAAGTAGGTGACAGAGGCTGCGGCAGCAGTGGTGGGGCAGCAGGCCAGAGACGGGTTCATCCGGGCTCGGGCCCACCACCGGGAGACCATGCCCTGCTTCAGGTCTAAGAAGGACGTGATGGACACGTTCTAGGCCAACGTAGAGGCTGTGACACTGATGTAGTGCCTGATGAACCAACTGATCAGAAAGAGCTTACCACGCTAGTCATTTGGAACTCATATTGGTGCATGATGCAATACACAGGACCAACCGGACACCGTAGTCATTTAAGCATTATTCGATAAGGGTGCAATATAAAAGTGCGATTTTGCATAGTATGAATTACTCAAATGCAAAAATGGAATAAGATAAAATTGTCTTAGAATTCCATATTACATAGGAAATTGGCATGCCAAAGTTGAGAAAAAGATTTTTTGTTATACGGCGTACCCTACTATGTATTCCTCATACGCAGTTGGTGCTGTTGTTGAACACATATGCATTCAAATTATGCTTGCTAGGCATATTGTATGCATTTTTTGGGGGAATATCCATGACATATGTCAGTATAAGTAGGTATAACATTATGTTGGATATATTCATGCAACTATCCTTATTTCCGTGCTTGCACCATTTATATAAAACAAAACATTGAACTGATCCTAAATATGGTACATATGCTTACCTTGAGATAAAACTACAAGATACATACTTGAATAATCCCCCCAAAAATCCAAAGATAGACACAAATAAACCAAGGCCATGGCCTTTTCCCAATATCTGGGAAAAAACCCTAGGAGTCCCGTATTCCCTGCGTACAGCGTCGTTAGGCTAGTGGGTTGTCTGTTTCGAGAGCTGACATCTCAGCTACATGTGACACAGTTTTGGTGGACTTTCTACGAATGTTGACGCGGTTTTTTGTATTGATTTGAAATGCGCGCATCCGAAGGCATGCCGCATCGCCTCAGGAGAGCCTTACGGAAGGCATGCCGCAGCCCCGGTTAATTGGCCTCCCTGTTAACCTTTGCTATTAACTAATTAATATAGTTTTATCCTGCGTTTGTTGTTTACAGTAGTATGATCCTGGGCTATCGCTTCCCAATGAGTTCTAGAACCGTCGTTAGTTTTTGAGTTGTGGGTGTTTTGCAGTGGAAGTTGAACACACACTAGCCCCATTAAACAATTCAAACCTCGCATCCTAAAACCCTCTTCCATTTCTTGACCAACCTTTTTAATACATGAACATAAGTGCATTGTTCTGCTGGTTTGGAAACGTCTGCCGATGTGTCCACCAAATTCCACCCTACAATAATGGTCTCCAGATGCTGGTCAAAATGAAGAGATTCCTTGATAAATAATTATCATGATTCATGATCATACATGAATTATATCATTGCATCAACACATGCCACAAAGTCTCTTTCTTTGGCATTGCCTCCTGCTTCCTCCTTTTGTCAGGATTCAGAAAATCAGCACCTTCGGGCCAGAAATTTGAAGCACGCGCTAATCACCATCTGTTATGTTGTTTCACAGCCTCCCTCCCCCATTTGATGTATTCGTCTACGCAGCCTGTATCTGGTGTTTCATAGGAGCTTTCTATAATGGGTGTCCCTGAGAATGATGGAAAGTGTTTACACATTGTTTCAATCATAATCATTGGGGTCATACTCACGTGGGTTTGGGGCGCATCGCCTCACCATCCTTCGGAGAGTTTCCACGTCCTCGGGGGGGGATGCTACGCGAGAGTGGCGTGGGTGTCGTGGGGTGGGGGGGTCTGCGGCAGCGGCGCCATCAGTCCCGCTGCAAGGCTCCTTCCCATACCAAGCAACTGCTCGACAGGAAGCATCACTTTGCCCCCAGCCAACGAACCTTGTGGTTCCGCCCCCTTGGCCTCCTCCAACATCGATTGCTCTTACAGATACAACCAGATGGCAGGATCGGTTTCATGGTCGTGCCACATGCCCATATAGCCGAGTTTGCCTGACGGACTATGCAGGTAATAGGCTTCGATTCAGTCTCAACGACTACAATCGCTGGTTTTGACACGTAATCATCCCAGCAATACCGATGATTCTTCGGGGGAAAATACAACTTATTACCAAAGGCCTCTTCAAAGGCCAATTACAATTCGCCTCTCAAATGACTATTTAGTGTCCATATCTCACAACCATAGATTTTTTCTTTTTTTTTTACATCACAAAGGACGGCCAATGGCACAACCAAAATAGGTAACACAAAAGCCCTCTTCAGTGATGCCATCCGTAATAAAGAGGACAGAAGATATAAAACAAAAGAGGGGTGTTCAATTTAGTTTCGGGAAGTGTCTTGTTTACTCTTCTCATGAAAAGATTTAAGTCGTAGGAAAGTGGAAAGATAGAAACATGAAGAAAGTTCCGAGTTTTACCATGAAAGGGATGAAAGAGTAAAGAACTGATTAACTCTTGCATTAAGGAAGGGACAGAATACTGGATGATAATGAGTAGAAAGTCTTGTGCAGCGAGGCGCGGAGAGGGGGGGGGAGGCCTGAGTTAGCAAGTTCAGAAGACCAGTTAGCATGAACATAACGGTAGAAGATAGCATAGAAGCAACATTCTCGGCGGTGATTCAGATTGAAGACATTCAGTCAGAGGAGAAGGAGTTAATGAGACCGAAAAAGGCTTTTGATTCAACCCTGTTTAGGGAGCTGTATAAGTGGATCCCTCCCCAAACATGTGAACATACTCATACATTGGGGCGGATAAGGCCCCGTAGAGAGCAAGCAGCTGGGAGGGAGAAAAAAGGACGCAGACGCCACCGACACCGAACTTCTTAGAGAAGCTGCTTTAGCTCGAGATGATGATGTGAGATTTCCAGTTCAGTTGATGTTTATAAAGGATGTCCTAGATGTTTAATTGTAGAAGCAAGGAGGATAGTTAAGGTGTCATTAAAGAAGAGGGGATAGTTATCTGGGTAGTTTTGTCGAGTAAGAATAGGTGTGGAAAAACAGGGATCACAAGCGACCTGAGATCGGATCTTTGTCCTCCTGCACAAGTACCGACAACGGCCAAATACTCCTGCTGAGCGAGTCCATAACAGCGTGGGCTTTGCCAAGCCGCGTAAGACATCTTGACTGACACGCCTCATTATGAACTGCACTACCGAAGGTATGTAAAACTTTTTCAAAGATCTCATGTCCTCTCGCCGTAGCATGACAGACTGCAATTCTGTTAACGCAGAACAATATATTACTTGATGTCTGTGCGGAAGTATCTACGTTTTATCATTCATTGTTAAGAGTGCTTTTTCTTTAATTGGGGGTTATCATTATATTTAACTTCCCCGGGAGCTAAGCCCTGACAGTATCCACATTCTCGAAGCTAGCCATTTTTTTAGCCACACAACGCCGTGTAGACCCGTAACACAACGGCAGGTCCGGGAACCTGTCCTAGAAAGGGGTGCTGAGGTGGTGGAGTGGTGAGGTGCGGTGTCGGAGAGGGGTATGTGTAGTTTGCTCGTATCCTACTGCGCATTAGCTCGAACTCTGGCCGGTGGACCATGTTTAAGAGGACATAGGCGCAATTTCTTCTTCTAAATATTCTAGATCCTTACCACCCTCTAGTTAATTTCCTTCACTACAGCCCTCCGAACTTCATATACCTCTACAAACCCTTGGTACGCTCACAATGGCTGGTATTTCCTCCATAAATTGGTTGCAAACAGGAACTTTCGCCACACGGAAGTGTTTACACCTCACAGCCAACTCACTAACTCAATCAACCTCACCAACGAGCCGAGAGAGAGAGAGAGAGAGAGAGGAGAGAGAGAGAGAGAGAGATAGAGAGAGAGAGAGAGAGAGAGAGAGAGAGAGAGAGAGAGAGAGAGAGAGAGAGAGGAGATAGAGAGTGAGAGAGAAGAGAGAGGAGAGAGAGAGAAAGAGTAGAGATAGAGAGAGAGAGACAGGGGGGGGGCGGACTGGTAGGAGGCTGCTTAAACACTTGGGGATCTTATTTAGAGCTGCACAGGGAGTCATATAATGAAAATCCAGTACGTCATTTATACACCACAATTTCTCCCAATAATAAAATATACGTCCCCTTAATTCTCATACAAATCTGCCTCAATTTTTCCTACCCGCGGACAATTTGTCTTATCACCCGCCACCCTTCCCCCCCCTCTCTTCTCCTCCATCTTCTGTGACTATCCTCCTATTCTGTAATTGTTTATTCTCCAATTAACTCCTCTCTCTCTCTCTCTCTCTCTCTCCTCTCTCTCTCCTCGATTTTCGACTTCTCTCTCTTCTCTCTCTCTCTCCTCTCTCTCTCTCTCTCCTCCTTATCCGTTTTTTTTCCCCGTTGCGTCCGACTGAGAGATGTGTGTGTTGTTTGTTTGTGTGTGTGTGTGTGTGTTGTGTGTGTGTGTGTGTGTGTTTTCCCTTCTGCTATCAAGTGACCTTTTTGATAAGGCATTAACAAGATAAGTAAGTGACACTGCCAGGTGTTTAGGGGGAGTTTTTTGAGGGATAGTTCAGAAAGGTCTGTGAGTGTACATAATATAAACTACTGTGTAATCATCTTCAGTACGTGGCCACAATAAAAGCTCTGTATGATGCTTATAATTCGTAATATATTGTGGAACTGGCCATAAGTGCAGTGGCAAGTGACTGGGGACTATAGTGTTATCTACGTAAGGATTCCCCCCTCCACCTCGTATTCCTTCTATCCCCATTCAGCGTCTCTATCACTCCTAATATGGACTGTATCAGCCTCCTCCTCTCCTGCTCATATCTGCCACACTTTATTATCAAGTGTTCAAAAGTTTCCCTTGTTCCTCTACAGAAGCTATAGGATTTACCCTCCATACCTGCTCTCCACCTATAGTCTATTTTATTTAATATGGTCAAAATGCACTAAAGAGACCACGCCCCCTGCCTTTCTCCCATTTTCTACGGGGCAGCTGATGGGGCACTCAATGGTCATCATGTGTACAGATTACTCGTACCATCATCACTATCAGACACACTATCCTCACTACATAATAGCACATGACCGCTGGGATTTTTGACCATATTAAATAAAATAGACTATAGCTAGTCCATTGTCTGCTACTCTACAACGTTGCCATGACAACAGTATTTTGTTGACAGTGTAGTGCCCCCGCCCTTTTGGCTTGATGTTAATTTGAAGGGCTCCACAAACCTGGCGATTACGCTGCTACCACCCACAATAAGTGGGGAAAAAAATTAAAGATTTAGAGAATATATGAGGATAGCTGGGACTTAATAAATGACTCGTTAACAGGGTTTCTGTATACCCGAACGTTGAGGTGTGAACTTGGCCGAGGCAGGACGTGCTCCTAACAAGCTGCGTGGGAGTGTGTCGAGTGAGGTCAGACCTGAGTCAAGATGTCAGCTGCAGAAGGGATTAGCGCCGCGAGTGTTGTGGTCGAGGCGGGTAGAGAAGTGGCTCTGAGTGCTTCTGCTGTGGTTGAGAGTGGTAGTGTGGTAGTAGTGAAGGAGGCTGAGGTGGAAGCGAGTGTGGTTGAGGGAGAGAGAAGGGTCGAGTGTAGTGAAGGGTGTGGTGGGGCGCTCAAGTCTGCTCTGGAGGCGATCGATGACCTGAGAAGGTACTTCGTAAGTGAAGTGAACGATTTGAAAAGCGTAGTGAGGAAGCAAGAGATAGAGATACGATCTCTTAAGTATGGAGGAGGAGTGAGTGGAGGGGCACATGCAAGGGATGTACCTGGAAAGGTACCAGAGGGAGACGTGCCTCGTGCTACTACTAAATGAGTGATCTCTAGTAAGTCACCAAGGAATGGAGAATGGCAGGTGGTTGAGCACGATGGAGCACGCTCAAAGGAGAAAAAGGTAAACAATGACCATGTTGTGTGCACGAACGGAAGTAAGGACGGTAGACGATACATCATCACCCGAAGGTAAAATCTTGATTGTTGGTGACAGTCAGGTTAGGCATCTCGACAGCAGGTTCTGTGACAGGGAAGGGATGCGCATGAAGTCGGTGAGTTACCCAAGGAAGGGGATAGGTTATGTTAGTGCAAAGACTACTCTATGCTGGACTTGCTACTCATTTTGGGCTATTTCCAGTGGAGGCCAATGGCATTTCTTTAGTGTATTTTACTGGTTTTTTTTGATAATATTATAGAACAAACATTTACGAAGATAACGGTATATCATACATACTGATAAACCTTAGGAAGGGAAATAGAGGTGATGTTCTAAAATGGCAGGAATCGCAAAACTGGCCTCCACTGGTCATGGGCGGGTTGGCGCGGGCACGAGTAGCAAGTCCAGTATAGAATAGTCTTTGGTTAGTGATAAGATAGTTGAGTGCATGGCGGATCAAGGGAAAAAGCCCATCGTCTGCCTGAGTGCCGGGTGAAATGATGTTGAGTGTGTAAGAATTGAGGAATTGCTACGGCGGTTCAAGGAAGCTGTAGGTAAAGTTAGGGACAGAGGTGGGTTCCCTGTGGTGTGTGTTATCCTTCCAAGACGCTTTGTTGACGACTTGTGGTACTCCAAGGCTATTGCTTTGAATTGCCGGCTGGCACTTCATTGCAAAGCCAATGGTTGGGCCTTTGTCGACAGCTGGGACCTCTTTTTCGGGCATAACCACCTCTACCGCAGGGACGGGGTGCACTTTTCGAGGAAAGGAGTTCAGATCTTGTCTGAATCCCTTGAAAGGGAGGTAGGTGCACTGCAGGCTTTTTTAAGATAGAGAACCGGGGAGTAGACACGGGGGTCGGGGTAAGGGAAACTTGCGACACTAAGAGGAGTTTCAGAAGGCAGGGAACTAAAGTGATTCGTAAGAAGAGAGAGAGGAGGGGTTGAGTTACATATAAAGGGAAAATGGACAAAAATAAGAGGAGTTGCTTAACCCGTAAACTGCGGATACCTGTGTGACAATATCTCTGTGTACGCGGGACTTTTGCCAGAATTCTTATAGTCGCTAACAAACTTGAATGTGTATCAATGTATTCGCCATATATTTGTGCAACCGCAAAACAAATTTTTTTTTGCTAAAGTCTTGTGGTTATTATATGATTGTACTTGCAAGATGAAGACCGTTGAGGTTTATGGAATCCATGGTACAGCTCGTTCACAGAAAACAGACCGCAAGGGTCTTCCTCTCTAATCTCTCTGCCCGCGATAGGGAGAGACCTGTCAGCACCTTCACCTTCCATGCTGGTCACTGGGTCACTGAGCCCATGTGTGACCCCTGGATCATTCTCAGGTAAAGTAGAGCTGCCAGATTTCACCTGCCGAAAAATTTGCCCACCTTTTTGAATTTGGCGGCCGCCCAATTGGGCATACTCGCGGTTTCTTAGTGAGAGACCAAATGGGCATAGTCGCGCTTTACGGGTTAAAGGTCTACTATACAAACTGTAGGAGTATTTTAAACAAGATAGATTTCCTGAGAGGAATAAATAGTGTAGAGGATTTTGATATAATAGCTTTAACAGAAACATGGTTGGATATGTCAGGAATGGTATTTGATCCGGAAGTCGAGATAGCTGGGTATAAGTTATTTCACAAGGACAGAGTTGGCAGGCGAGGTGGAGGAGTTGCGCCTTATGCAAGAGATGCATTGCAGTGTTGTGTCAATAATGTTATAAAAACAGATGACAGCATAGAGTCTATATGGGTAGAGGTTACGGAGGGAACTGAGAAAATGGTTTTGGGTGTAGTGTATAGTCCTCCAAACTTATGTAAAGAGGATTCAGCTCCTATATGGGAAGAAATAAACAAGGCCTGCAGATATAATCGACTATGCGTGGTGGGAGATTTTAATCTTAGGAATTTAAACTGGGATTTAATCATAGGTGACAGCGACGCAGATGAATTGTTAAATATAATCCAGGATAACTTCCTAGGTCAAGCAATCAAGGAGCCTACTAGAGGAGATAATATTCTAGATCTATTGCTGACAAATAGAGATGATTTAGTTACAGATGTGGAGGTCGGGGGAAAGTTAGATAATAGCGACCATTATGAGATCAGATTTAGCTTAAAAATGGGAAGTTGGAAAATTAAGTGGCAATAAACATAGAATACCTAATTTCAGAAAGGCCAATTATGCAGGATTAAGAAGACACCTGGAGGTTATTAATAAGAGGTGTGGGATGGAGGGAAGAAATTTTCCCAGGGTAAGGATAGGGCGATGACAGCTGGAAAGGCCAATTATGAAGGATTATGAAGGCACCTGGAGGTAATTAGAGTGGTTAGACATGGAAGTGAGGTCGGGGCTGAAAAGGTAATTAGAGCGGTTAGACCTGGAAGTGATGTCGGGGCTGAGGAGGTAATTAGACCGGTTAGACATGGAAGTGAGGTCGGGGCTAAGGAAGATTATACCTTATTTGTAAGGAATATCATTGACGGACAGAAAAAAAATATGCCTTATAGGGAAATAAGGTCCAGAAAGAATAATCCAAAATGGATGACCACTAATTTAAAACACAACATTGGAGTAAAAAGAAACATTTATTTAAGGTTCAAGGCAGGATTGATAAGCAAAGAACAGTATAACGTGATGGCAAGGACGGTGAAGAAATTAACTGGAGTTGCTAAGAACAATTATGAGACTAAAGTAGCAGGACAGGCGAAAAGTGACCCAAAGGGGTTCTATCAGGTATATAAAACCAAGACAAGGGAATTAATTGGGCCGTTAAGGTCAGAACAGGGTGAGGTCATAAATACGGATGAGGATATGTGTAAAAGTCTAAATGATTATTTCTTAAGTGTTTTTACAGAGGAGGATACACAGACGATACCTGATAGTGAACAGATGTTCAAAGGAAGCGATGAGGAGAAACTCAAAGATATGGTGATAACTAGGGAAATGGTGGAAGAGGGTATAGATAAAATGAAGAATTTTAAATCGCCAGGACCAGATGAAGTGTATCCCAGGGTATTAAAGGAATGCAAGGAGGTTGTTAGTGAGTCGTTAGTGCACATTTTTAGGAAATCGGTTGTGGTAGGCGATGTGCCATTATTGTGGAGGAAAGGAAATGTTGTTCCCATATTTAAGAAGGGAGACAGAGGACTAAAGTCAAATTATCGACCCGGAAGTCTAACGTCAGTGGTGGGTAAATTATTGGAATCTATCATTGCAAAAAACATTAGAGACCACTTAGATAAACATGGTTTGATCAATGATTCACAACATGGATTCACCAAGTCTAAGGTCATGTCTCCCCAAATTATTGAGTTTTTATAGGAAAGCTTATGCGACGGCAGATAATGATAAAGATTATGATATAATATATCTGGACTTTAGTAAGGCATTTGACAAAGTACCACACGAGCGACTCTTAAATAAGGTTAAGGCTCATGGAATAGATGGGAAGGTTCTTCATTGGATCAGAGCTTGGCTAAGTAATAGGCAACAAAGGGTTACAATTAATGGTTCTAAATCTGAATGGGGACTGGTGACAAGTGGAGCTC
This sequence comes from Chionoecetes opilio, assembly GCA_016584305.1. NCBI lineage: Eukaryota > Metazoa > Arthropoda > Malacostraca > Decapoda > Majidae > Chionoecetes > Chionoecetes opilio. The sequence continues at coordinate 20,914 of JACEEZ010013987.1, forward strand.
CATAAGGTTCTGTTTTGGGTCCATTACTATCTTTGATTTACATCAACGACTTGGATAGTGGGATTAGCCGTGATATCAGCAAGTTTGCTGATGATACTAAGGTAGGTAGGATTATTGGATCAGTCTGATGTAAACATATTGCAGGGAGACTTAGATAAACTTAACGAGTGGGCAGTCAGATGGCAGATGGACTTAATATTGATAGGTGCAGCGTTATGAATGTTGCTAGAAAAAAACCTGGTAATAGATACACCATAAGCAATGTATCGCTGATAAGATCATAAGGTGAAAAAGATCTTGGAGTGAGGGTGAGCCCAGGACCTCCGACCTAGGAAACAATGTATTGAGGCCAGAAATAGAGCTAATAGAGTATTAGGATTCATTACCAGAAGTGTTAAAAGTAGAAGTGCGGAAGTTATTATATAGCTTTATCTGGCTCTAGTTAGGCCTCACCTAGACTATGCGGTTCAGTTTTGGTCTCCATATTACAGGATGGATATAGCCTTGTTAGAAACAGTGCAGAGAAGGATGACCAAAATGATACAAGGGATGCGTAACTTTAGTTATGAGAAGAGATTGAAGTTATTAAAATTACACTCACTCGAGAGATGCAGAGTAAGGGGCGATCTGATAGAAGTTTTTAAGTGGATAAAGGAATTTAATAAAGGAGAGGTAGGAAAAGTTCTTACGGCTTTTAACCAGGGTAGAACAAGAAGTAAAGGATTCAAGCTGGAAAAGCGTAGATTTAGAAAGGAAATAGGGAAAAACTGGTTCACAAATAAGGTGGTGAATGAGTGGAATGGTCTCAGTAGATAGGTAGTTAGTGCGGAGTCATTAGGGAGCTTTAAAGATGGGCTGGATAGGTTCATGGATGGGGATGAAAGGTGGATGTAGGTAGAGTTAGGTGACAGGAACTACCACGTGTAGGCCTCGCGGCCTCTTGTAGCTTCCTTATTTTCTTATGTTCTTATGTTCTTATGAACAGTAATCACATCCCAGCTCTAATGGTTTCCCACAGAAACTATACTTCAAAGAATATAGTTGACCGAAACGCCTAATTACTCCTCCGGGCTTAACACACAAAAAGGTTCCTACTCATGAGTTACTAGATACTATAGCTATCTATCTAAAATGATAATAATGGAGTCACTATAGGGCTCTTAGCTCTATATTAGATAAGGGAATTCCGTGGTGTAGGGGAAGCACGCTTGGTTCACAACCAAGAAGTCCCGGGTTTGATCCCCGGGTGGAGCGAAAACAGTTGGGCTGTTTCCTTAAAACCCGAGCCCCTGTCCACCCAGCAGTGAATGGGTACCGGGTGTTAGCCGGGGGATTGTAATCCGCCTCCCGGGGTGCTGGCTTCGGCCAACAGTATAAGCACTAGCAGACAGCTCTCTAAGGGTAGTCTGAGAGAGAGCTGTCTGGTTACAGCGGAGATCCATCTCAGCTGCGTTGATAACTGACGAAATTCTTCAAACATCAAACATCATATACACTGGAGTCCAAGCTGGTCCCAACGTCTGTTGTCACTCAACTGGCCTCAACACCCAACAAGGACCACGTGTTCCAGGCCCACATCTGGTCGTCTCACCACTCCGCTTCGCTTCCTGGACCAAACCCTGAATATACACATAACCCCAATTACAAGTCATGTAATTTAAGATTATGAACTAATCAATGCACTATACATCCTTATGAGTACACCGCCAAACACCTACCTTCGAAAGGATTTTAGGACACGACTCTCTCCGCGCGTGTCGTCCCGGCAAGGGTTGGCGAGAGAGAGCGAGAGCGAGCATACTTTCTCCCTTCCTTGCCTTCTTGCCGTGACGTCACCAGCGACCACGAGTATACAAATATTGCCGGAAACCTATATCTAAATCATTAGGGACTGAGGAGTGAAGAAAAATTGTCAGCATTTAATAACAAGCTATATATGTATTACTTTACTCTCACCACTCAATGTAAACTTTTCGTCAATCGTGAGTCACAGGATTAACCCATTTTCTCGCGTTACATGGCTTCTTCCCTCCCCCCCCCCCCAATTTTTTTTTTTTTTTGTTCTTCAGTCCTTCATCACACATCCTACCAGATATCTAGCTAAGTACAACAAGAAAACAGTAACATATATACAACAACATATCATGACTCCTCTTCTTTTAAATTCACATATGGGTCTTCTATCCACCCACAAAAAAAAAATACTGAAGTTGGACATTACAATTCTGAGATTAACTTTACAAAAAACTATAATTAAGTGGTATTGCGATCTTAATTTCTTCACCTACCTCACCAAGAGCAGATTTAACCAGTTTGGGGATACATATAATCAATGTAATGACTTTACTCCACCTTCTCACTTCATCTCTTACTTACTTAGGCCGAAGCCATATAAAGTCGCGACTGGACTCATCCCTCTAGTCTGTAATGGTTATTCCTTTACCCCACTAAACCTAGCCCTAGGCACGTAGGGAGGAATCACGACTGGATTTTCTCCATACCCTTCCGTAACTTGGGATAAGGCTCACCTTCTTATTGAGGCATACACTCCTGCGTCAATCACCAAACGAGCAAAGCTCAGAGCCAAGTACATCCTCGGGTCTGACGAAATCCTTTGCGGGTCTATACAGTGTTTAGTGTAATCTATGTACACCCTCTAAAGTAATTTTTTTTAACCTTTACAAGTCTGTCTAGGGGACTTTTATCAAAATATCGCTTTCTCACTAGAGATTAACACTTCTTGCCACCTGTCATTAACATTCACGTATCTCCTCACTGGCCTTCTCTGTCTGTTCAAGTTCCTCCTCCATTATTACCACTTCTGCTGGCTCCAACAACCATCTATCCTGCCCTACATTAGTGTTATTTTACGTTATACTACTTGTTACCCTAACCTAACCTTAACCTTACCGTAAGGTACGGCAACGTAATCTTACCGTACCTTTTACATGTGTTAGTGTGGATTACAAGCCCTCTATCCACACATTCATCATCCATCCACATCCACTCGACATCATTATCCACATGCATACTGTGACGAAAATTCATATTTCCCGCGCACGTGTTGAGACGGTCAAGATGGCTGGGGCAGAGCGTAGCTCCGCCCCTTTTTGGTAGGAAGCATGGTGTGACGAGGGGTTGCCGCACGCCGCCAGATAGGTCACCCATATAAAACAGGTCGTGACCTCGCCTCGCCTCCTACCGTGGTTCGGACGAGGCCACATTAAATCCAATGACCCCTCTGCTATACGGAGGTAATCTTACCCTTTTTTACGCTGCTGCAAAACTTTATACTCCTACAATCCACTCCATTCCGCTCGCCTTCCCCTCTCTATCAGTGGTTCGGATCCCACGAAAAACTGTAGGTCCCTCCGCTCTACGGAGTCCTTCTTCCCCTGTCCAATCTCTGAAAAAAATAAAACAAAACAAAAAAAACACTTTTAATCTCAGACTTCTTTCACTAAATTTTTCACAATTTCCTTCCTCCTGTTTGTATATGTTGGAACGCGAGAGATGTAGTGGAGAAATGACGCCAGCCGCCCGTGCGGGGTGCCGAGGAGTATCGGGGTGTGCGCGCGTACATGGCAGTGACAGAAAAAAGCAAAACAAGACAAGAAGCAAACAACAACACCAACAACAAAAACAAGAAAAGAAGAAAGAAGAGAAGAAGAAAGAAGAACGAAGAGAAGAAGAAAACAAGTCAAATCTGAAGAAAGAAAAAAGAAGAAAAAGAAAAAAACTGAAGAACTGGTGGGCGGCGGGGGTGGGCGCGGAGTTGTCCTGGGTGTGTCCGGAGCACCATCTTCCGAGGCCCATGTCCTGCCAAGCCGCCCCAGAGTGGTTTCTGTTTGCTCGTGCGAGATGGGAAAGCGTGTCGTTAGGTCGAGATCGACGCACAACAAAAACACACAAACACATACAGCACCTGGGTCAAGCCCCGGAGACTTTTTCTCTTACTAGCCTCCTTTCTCTCACCCATCTATTCTTCTCCCTGTCCCCACTTCCCCATCTCCTGCTTTCTCTTTTTATATTCTGATTCTTCTGCCTCGCTCTCCACTCCTGACCTTCACACGCTGTGTCGTGTGTGTTAGGGGCCGCTGTGTCGGGCGTAGGCATCACGTGGGAGGCTGTGTGAGTCCTCCTTCCACCCTTGATACCAGCCAGGGTCTTGTAAGTATTTTGTGAAGCTTGTTTTTCTGCATTATTGGTTCACCGATGTCGAGTTGGCTGTATTTACGGAAAGTGAGAGTAGGAGGGAAGTATGGTGTATGTCTAGGATGCGGCTCAGTAGAAGTGCTTTTTTTGTGATGGTAACGTTCAGTTGAAGCGTTGTGTTGTATATTAACGTTCAGTAGAAGCGTTGTGTTATGTGTAGAGGCTCAGTTAGAAGTGCTCTTAAGGTGTTTGTGTGTAGAGGCTCAGTTAGAAGTGCTCTTAAGGTGTTTGTGTGTAGAGGCTGGAGGTTAGAGAGAGAGAGGGAAAGTGAGGGTGAGATTTTGGCAGCGCTGCGCGTGGTATCTTAACTGCGAATCTTCTGTGACTGTGCATTCAAGTGTTTATCTGTTGTTGTACCAAGGAATTGGAGTTAAGTGTTAATTATATAAGGATTTCATATGTTGATCTTGTTTTGAATATCCTGAATTAAGTTAATTAGACCCACGTGTCCCTGGGGCATGGCCTGGGGTGGCGACCTCGTGTCACCGACCGTGACAATACCTTTAACAAAACAACAATTCCCTTATCATCCATTCACATCCACCCAACATCCACACACATCCTTATCCACTACCACACTGCATACACGCTACCCATATCACCCACATCCGCACTACCTTCACTTCCCATTTTACCTTCATGTTCAACTGCGGGTCTTGGGCGTGCGTGTTTCATGCGGCACCCTGTCACTTCCCCGCCGCGGCATGTGCCAGGCCATCACTACTGTCTTTATCTATGTCCTTATCTGTTAGCACGTGTAAGGGGACCCCTGAAATGGATCCCTAACCAGCTGCCACCAATTTGTAGTGCCCGCCCTTTTGGCTGGATGTTAATTTGAAGGGCTTCACAAACCCGGCGATTACACTGCCACCACCCACAATAAGTGGGAGAAAAAAAAAAAGATTTTGAGAATATATGTGGATAACTGGGACTTAAAAAACGAATCGTTAACAGGGTTTCTTTATACTCGAACAGTAATCACATCCCAGCTCTAATGGTTTCCCACAGAAACTATACTTCAAAGAATATAGTTGACCGAAACGCCTAATTACTGCTCCGGGCTTAACATACAAAAAGGTTCCTACTCTTGAGTTACTAGGTACTACATCTATCTCTCTTAAATAATAATAATGGAGTTACTATAGAGTCTTAGCTCTCTCTATACACTGGAGTCCAAGCTGGTCCCAACGTCTGTTGTCACTCAACTGGCCTCAACACCCAACAAGGACCACGTGTTCCACAGGCCCACATCTGGTCGTCTCACCACTCCGCTTCGCTTCCTGGACCAAACCCTGAATATACTCATAACCCCAATTACAAGTCATGTAATTTAAGATCATGAACTAATCAATGCACTATTACAATACATATATACACCCTTATGAGTACACCGCCACACACCTACCTTCGAAAGGATTGTAAGACACGACTCTCTCCGCGCGTGTCGTCCCGGCAAGGGTTGGCGAGAGAGAGCGAGAGCGAGTATACTTTCTCCCTTCCTTGCCTTCTTGTCGTGACGTCACCAGCGACCACGAGTATACAAATATTGCCGGAAACCTATATCTAAATCATTAGGGACTGAGGAGTGAAGAAAAATTGTTAGCATTTAATAACTAGCTATATTTGTATTACTTTACTCTCACCACTCAATGTAAACTTTTCGTCAATCGTGAGTCACAGGATTAACCCATTTTCTCGCGATACATGACTTCTTCCCCCACCCCCCCCAAAAAAAAAAAAATTGTTCCTCAGTCCTTCATCACACATCCTACCAGATATCTAGCTAAGTACAACAAGAAAACAGTAACATATATACAACAACATATCATGACTCCTCTCCTTTTAAATTTACATATGGGACCTCTATCCACCCACAAAAAAAATACTTAAGTTGGACATTACAATTCCCAAATGAACTTTACAAATCAATAATTAAGTGGTATTGCGTTCTTAATTTCTTCACCTACCTCACCAAGAGCAGATTTAACCAGTTTGGGGATACATAATCAATGTAATGCCTTTACTCCACCTTCTCACTTCATCTCTTACTTACTTAGGCCGAAGCCATATAAAGTCGCGACTGGACTCATCCGTCTAGCCTGTAATGGTTATTCCTTTACCCCACTAAACCGAGGCATAGGCACGTAGGGAGAAATCACGACTGGATTTTCTCCATACCCTTCCGTAACTTGGGATAAGGCTCACCTCCTTATTGAGGCATACACTCCTGCATCAATCACCCAACGAGCAAAGCTCAGAGCCAAGTACATCCTCGGGTCTGACGAAATCCTTTGCGGGTTTAGTGTTTCGTGTAATCTATGTACACCCTCTAAAATAAGTTTTCTAACCTTTACAAGTCTGTCTAGGGGACTTTCATCAACATATCTCTTTTTCACTAGAGATTAACACTTCTTACTATCTGTCATTAACATTCACGTATCTCCTCACTGGCCTTCTCTGTCTGTTCAAGTTCCTCCTCCATTATTACCACTTCTGCTGGCTCCAACAGCCATCTATCCTGCCCTATATTAGTGTTATTTTACGTTATACTACTTGTTACCTTTGCCTAACCTTAACCTTACCGTAAGGTACGGTAACCTAATCTTACCGTACCATTTACATGTGTAAGTGTGCACGTGGATTATAAACCCTCTATCCACACATTCCCATATCCACATCCACTCGACATCTTATCCACATGCATACCTTTAACAATACAACAATACCCTCATCATCCATCCACATCCACCCGACATCCACACACATCCTTATCCACTTCCACACTGCATCCACGCTTCCCACATCCACACTACCTTCACTTCCCACTTCACCTTCATGTTCAACTGCGGGTCTCCGGCGTGCGTGTTTCATGCAGCACGTCCTGTCACTTCCCCGCCGCGGCATGTGCCAGGCCATCACTACTGTCTTTATCTGTTAGCACGTGGGTAAGGGGAACCCTGAAATGGATCCCTAACCAGCTGCCACCAACTTGTAGTGCCCTTCCTTTTGGCTAGATGTTAATTTGAAGGGATCCACAAATCTGGCGATTACGCTGTCACCACCCACAATAAGTGGGAAAAAAATAAAGATTTAGAGAATATATGAGGATAACTGGGACTTAATACACGACTCGTTAACAGGGCTTCTTTATACTCGTCACGAACAGTAACCACATCCCAGCTCTAATGGTTTCCCAAAGAAACTATACTTCAACGAATATAGTTGACCGAAACGCCTAATTCTCCTACGGCTTAACACACAAATAGGTTCCTACTCATGAGTTACTAGGTACTATATCCATCTATCTAGAATAATAATGGAGCTACTATAGGGTCTTAGCTCTGTACACTGGAGTCCAAACTGGTCCCAACGTCTGTTGTCACTCAGCTGGCCCTCAACACCCAACAAGGACCATGTGTTCTACAAGCCCACATCTGGTAGTCTCACCACTCCACTTCGCTTCCTGGACCAAACCCTGAATATACTCATAACCCCAATTACAAGTCATGTAATTTAAGATCCTGAACTAATCAATGCACTATACATCTTTATAAGTACACCGCCACACACCTACCTTCGAAAGGGTTTTAAGCCGCGGTCACATGAGCAACTTTCCGTCAATATTCAGGTTGCAATTATTCAGCAAAGGCAACACCTTGCCGTGTTTTGGTCACACGGATTTTCAGAGGTAGCAATAATTTGAATGGCAATTTTGGCTTCTCAAGATGTATCTGAAGAAGCGTCTTTGGAAAAATAGGGAGAAATAGGGAGAAACTGGTTCAAAAATAGGGTGGTGAATGATTGAAATGGATACTTGTGTATGGCAAGTGCGTCAGACATAAAACATTCAACAGTCAACATCAAAGTGATTAATAATAAGTTGGTATCCCCTAAAATTTTAGTTATTAATAGACCGTCACCAAAGAAAATGTATACCAGCCATAACTCATTTAAATTTTTCTTTGTGTTTTGTATCCTTCAAATCGCTTAAAAACACGTACAAGAGTGTACAGGGCTTCACAATTCGTCTGGTAATCGGTTCTTGCCACTTTGTAGCTATGTATTTCAGCTTCTGTATATTGAATTAGAGTGTGCATTAAAAATGAATGTCAAATAATATGCATTGGTGGAAGGATATTGCAGCAATATGTCTTGCCGAAAGACCGACACGTTGGTCATCATTAGAACTCGCAATTATATCCGAGTTTGGGCCGCGTTTGCGTTGCCGGGTGTAATATTGCCAGAAAAATTGTCCGTGACCGCACCTTAAGACACGACTCTCTCCGCGCTTGTCGTCCCGGCAAGGGTTGGCGAGAGAGAGAGAGAGCGAGCGAGTATACTTTCTCCCTTCCTTGCCTTCTTGCCGTGACGTCACCAGCGACCACGAGTATAAAAATATTGCCGGAAACCTATATCTAAATGATTAGGGACTGAGGAGTGAAGAAAAAATGTTAGCATTTAATAACTAGCTATATATGTATTACTTTACTCTCACCACTCAATGTAAACTTTTCGTCAATCGTGAGTCACAGGATTAACCCATTTTCTCGCGTTACACTACAAATATCACACTTGAACTCTCGCAAGCCAGTGCGTCTAAAGGTGTGTTTGGTGGGTTGTGAACGGGTGTAAAACCTTTTTCCCACACTCTAGGCATTCTTGATTCCTAACACCACTGTGTGTCAGGGTGTGTCTGGTGAGGTGACTCTTTGTAGTAAATCTTTTCCCACACTCTAAACATTCATAATTCTTAACACCACTGTGTGTTAGGGTGTGTGGTGAGGGAACCCATTGTAGTAAATCTTTTTCCACACTCTAAACATTCATAATTCTTAACACCATGGTGTGTCAGGGTGTGTGTGGTGAGGGAACCCATTGTAGTAAATCTTTTCCCACACTTTAAACATTCATAATTATTAACACCACTGTGTGTCAGGGTGTGTGTGGTGAGGTCACCCTTTCCAGCAAATCTTTTCCCACACTCTAAACATTCATAATTCTTAACACCACTGTGTGTCAGGGTGTGTTTGGTGAGGTCACTCTTTGTATCAAATCTTTTCCCACACTCTAAACATTCATAATTCTTAACACCACTGTGTGTCAGGGTGTGTTCAGTGAGGTGACTCTTTGTAGCAAATCTTTTCATACATTCTAAACATTCATAATTCTTGACACCACTGTGTGTCAGGGTGTCTCGTGAGAGAACTCTTTCTAGCAAATCTTTTCCCACACTCTAAACATTCATAAAGGTTAAAGTAATCGTCCAGACCATTTCATCATTCCTGATTTAATGCTGTCAAAATATAGCCATGATCGAGTATATCAAAAATATGTTATCACATTTTGCATCCAGTCACCCGTTTTTAAATGATCCGCATTCAAAATCTGTAAATTCCCCGTGCTCTCAAAACACAACTGTTGATCAGCAGACGACGCACCATGGGTCGGCGACGTCACAACAGTGAGCCTCCCAGCGCTGCCTGATACAGATGCGCGGAGACTCTGAGAAAAATGTAGTACTTGGGGAGTTTTGGGTGTTTCTGATATATTTTTTGTGCGATGTGGCATGTACTTGCATCCTGTGTGGGTGCAGCGTGGGGGCTGTGCCTTTACCGAGAGCTTAGCACCCATTTGCAAACTGTTGGGCGACGATATATGTGTGCAGATGTGTGCAGCGGCGGGGAGCGGCGGGTAGTAGCAAGGCCACCGAGATGAGAGGGCTGCAGTACCCTGGCTACTACCAGCCGCTCCCCGTCGCTCCAAAGGTCTGCACACATATATCGTCGCCGTGTGGGTTGTGAATGGGTGCTAAGCTCTCGGGAAAGGCACAGCTTTCTTGCTGTACCCATGAAGAATGCAAGTATATGCCATATCGCACAAAAAGTATATCAGAAACACCCAAAATTCTTCAAGTACTATATTTTTCTCCGAGTCTCCGTGTGTCTGTGTCGGGCGGGGCTGGGAGGCTTACCTCTTATGACGTCGCCAGCAAGTTTTGCGCCACGGCTGGAATGTGGCTGTTGTTTTTTTCCCGCGCTTTTTACAAAAGTCATGTTTTTAGGGAAATAAGGCGTGAAAATGAATAATTTTTTGTGGATTAGGTATTTTGAATGAACATTAAACATAATTATGCAAAGAAAATATGGGTCTGGACGATTACTTTAACACCACTGTGCGTCAAGGAATGTTTCTCAAGCTGACTCTTGTATTTGAATGCTTTGTCACACTGCTGGCACTTCAGCTCACTGTGTGCCTTATGGCCTGAGCTGCCTGCCTCCAGGTGATTCTTGCCATCACACCTGTGCCTCCCCGCCCCTGAGGCAGACTGATCCTGCTGCTCCCGGCCACTCATGCTGCTGCCAGGCCCTACAGCCTCCACCGCAGCAACACTCCCGCCACACACGCGACGACCGGTCCTGCGGGAACCCTCGGGGATGCCACAACGAGCCATGGCAGGGATGCTCGAAAATCCCTCGTAAGGGACAACTTATGAGTGTATGGCTACAATAACCTTACGAGGGTGGGCTGAGGTTGATGCTCGTACCGAGCAGTCACTCCCGTACGGTGATCGGTGGCCTCTGGGTGGGGAATATTAGAGATATTCTAGGGATATGTGTGGGGAAATTCTGCTGACCAATCACAGAGCAGCGCCTCGCATGACGCGGCCTTATCTAGCCAATCATCTTGCTCTCAGCTGACAGGGAGCCCGATAAATAAATTTAAAGACAATCCAAATGTCGCTGTTGAGCTATAATCGGCTCATTTCAGAAATCGTCCCGCGGACGCTTATTCAACCTAAATAACTCTACAAAACTTAACACAAACCTATCATAAACCTTACCTAACCTAAACCAGACCTAAACATAACTTAAATATAAATTAACCTAAACCTAAAAACTATGTTTGCCAGTGTTGAGCTAAAATCGGCCGATTTCCGAAATAGGGCCGATTTTAGCTCAACACCGCCAGAACGTTACGATAATAATTGCCGCCATATTAGCTTTTCAGCGTAATATTCTCCCGCTGAATACTACAGAGACGTACCCAGGGTATACCTTGATGCACTGAATCTAGGTTCGAGTCCCGCGTGCCCGAAAGTAGCATTTATGGGCCACTGCTGGCCCGCTCCGTACCTGCCTGCCGTATTCGTGGCCACGACGGTCTCTGTTATAGTGGACGAGAACTGTGCGTTCGCTCTTTAGGTCAGACAAGACACACTGGGGGACTACACCACTCTCACACACGTGACACTTGTGTGCAAGGATAGTATAACTTTATAATATCCTTGCTTGTGTGTATACGTGTGTGTGTAAGTCAACCATTTGATACCACCACCACCGACCGCATCATTATAGCGGCCAAACTTATATGATGACCTATACGTTTTGATTCAAGAAGTCGACCGATATATATATTTAATATATTAGGTTTGCCCTAATATAACTTTATTACAAGAATAGGTATTGTATGTTAAATATGATATATATGGAGTCAATGATGCAATAAACACATCACATTTCAAACAGGCAAGCATGAAATGGCTCTATAATACACAATAAACATAAAATATAGTGATACAACTTGTAATTTATTGTTTGTTGAGGTCTTGTCGCTTCAAATTTCACTCCCTTAGGGAGTTAAGGGTGGTCCCGAGCACCCTTAGCCTCGCGGTCCCGTAGCAAGTGAGAAAACGGTTTGAGCATCACCCGTAGAGGCGCTACGAGGTAAAAGTCCCCTAGGGTAATACTTACGGACCCGTAACTCTTTCGAGCATCTCCCCCCAGGAGATCCTGGCGAGAGCTTTTAGGCCGAGGTCAACGGATGATGACAGGGAGGTGAATGGAAAACAAACCGTGAAGGAAGAGGAAAGGAAACAGTTCAAGGAAATGTAAGAGGAAGTAAGACAGAAAAATGAAGAAAGAACGGAGGAAGAGAAAGCAACATGTTTTTTAAGGTAGTATTAGAGGAATGGGTGAGAAAATTATATATAAAAATAAAGACTAAAGGAAAATAGTGTGAGGAAATATGATGTACAAAACGGAATGGCAGTGATGTACACGAACACAGATAGTGCTGCAACCGTGACCCCGAAAGCCATCATTTAGCTGACCCAGGGTGCACGGCAGTACCACATTATCTATCATACCTAGGTATGTTCATATATGTCTGAATAACATGAAATGATAGCCCTTGCAAAACCTTGTGCGAGCTGAAAAATCAACACATATATATACAGCCGACAGGCTAAAATTCCGCGCGTCAGTTTCAGTCACTTCGAAAACTTTCCCGCCACAACCATTGAAGGCAATACACTGCTAAGGGTCTCAAAATAAAGCCAGATAAATGTTCTATCGATTGGTGGTAAAAATAATACTATAGGTTGTAAATTAAGGAAATCACAGCTACCATAACTTAAAAAATATAGAAATTTGACTTTTTTGAAAATGTATTTCTTTTTTTTAATGGGAAATATTAATTATAGCTATTTCGTTCACTTATAATTGAAGAAAGGTACATAATCAAGCTTTACAATGCAACAAACCGTAGTTCGTTACCGTTTTTTGCAACCGAGTAAGGATAAAATAGCTTTGATGAATTAAGTGCAACCGTGCCCGCAACGCATCTGACATGTCAGTCGCGGTTATCACTAAGACCACACACACACAGTAGCACAAATTTGAGTTTTATGTGAAACCTTCATGCCATTCATGTTTAAATAGTTTTATATAACTATATTATTTAGATTTTTCTTTTCAGGAAAAAATGGAGTCCTTAAGTCAGAGGTCAAGAAACAAAGGTTATACATTGATCCAGCAAAGTGCATCTTCTGTCATGATACATTCAATAGGAAAAATGAAAAGGGAGATCCTGTAACACCTAATCTACAGAGAATAGACACTTTGTTTCAGTCTGCTCATGACAGGCAAGATGCTACTGCTATGCTCCTATTAGAAAATTAGTGTAACATTAGAAATGGAAGAACCAAAATGAGTTACCATCGAACATGTAGGTCAATATACACTATGCCCAAAGACAGACAATCATGTGTAGAAAAATGCCAGAAAGAGTGAAAAAAATATAAGTGACGGAACACAAAGTAATAATATGAACAGTCCACCTCATACTTTACCAAGGAGACGAGAGTCTTTCCAGTGGAAAAGTGACTGTTTTGTTTGTGGAAAGCCTTGTCATGCAAAAAAACGGAAAACATGGTCTATGGTAAAATCTTCTATTGATGACAAAGCTGAGAATTTGTACAATAGAGTGTTAGATGCAGCTCGAAGAAGGGAAGACCAGGTAATGCTTAATAGGCTCCTTGGTGTTGTAAATGGTTATCTAGTTGCTGTGGAAGCTCGTTACCATAGAGATAAGAGTTGTGTAACAAATTATACTAATGAACGGAACATAGCAGTTTTATCACCAGCAGACAGCAATACAATCATCATTATTCAACAAGTTATTCATGAGTTCAAGAAAGCTATTATTGAAGACAAACAAGTCATTCCATTCACCAAGCTGAGACACAGATATATCGAACTAGAAGGGTCCACAATGACAAAAGGATTTGCAAGAAACATTAAGAGACTGTTGCAAACTGCATGGCCGGAGGTGGCCTTCATACCACAGCCAGGAAGATCAGATTTGGTCTGCAGTGGAACAGCCAGTGTTGGGGATGCTATCAAGAAAGCTTATCTGCTCAACGAAACTCTTGATGATGTTGAAGAAGATAACTTGAAAGATCTATGACAGCAATGCAGTAATAAGAATGCTTCCATTTCCAAAAAAAGAGGAAGATGCCACCTTCAAAGACCTAGCATCAGACTTCACAGCTTTTGTTCTTCAGAAAGCCAGTCAAATTGGAACTCCATCACAAATCCACCTTATATTTGATCGGTATTATGAAGAGAGTGTCAAATCACAGGCAAGAATAAATCGTGGAGGTAATGACCAAGCTGTTGCGTATAACATAGCTGTTGGTGGCAGAGTACAGTACATGTCAACAAGGACACATTTATCAGCAATTCAAGCAATAAAGCAGCACTTGCAAGAGTCTACACTGAGTACTTGTCAAGCACAGCTGATTTACCACAAGGCCTTGAAGTGTACACTAGTGGATTCAATGACAACCATGCACCAAGAATTATTGCCCAAAAAATTGAGACTGTCCCTGAACTGGAATCCAACCACGAGGAATCAGACACCAGGATCATACTGCACTGCATACATGCTGTTAAGCAGGGTGCTACTAAAATTGTGGTCCATAGCCCAGATACTGACGTACTTGTACTACTTGCACATCATTGCCAAACAATTAACAGTGAAGAGCTGTATTTGCTTACAGGCAGAGAGGGAAAGCATACAAGTCTGACTAGATACGTCCTAATACATGAGCTGTTTAGAGCGCTTAGAATAGAACAACATGCCATTCTCCTGTCTGTCGGTTATCTGATTGTGACACAACAAGCTCATTTGTTGGTCATGGAAAAAAGACAGCATTCAAAGTAATGATGAAGTATTCAAAGCAGATACAAGCATTATCATCTCTAGGAACAGGGAAACCCACCACTAATGAAGTAAATGCTGCTCATAAATTTGTTGTTGCATTATATGGAGGACGAGAGGAAACCCTCCTAGAGTTACGATGCAAGTTAGCTCTCCGAAAAATTGCACAACAAAAGCTGCCACCGACAGAAAACAGTTTGTACCAGCACACCCTGAGAGTAGCATACCAGTTGTTTGTGTGGAAGGAAGCTGCTACTGGAATGTTGGAGGTTAAAGATGTCACGAAATTTGGATGGGAGAGGAATGTTGCAAAGTTGCAAAGTTGCAAAACAACACAAAGGACTGGCCAAGGGCACAAAAAAAATGGGTAACACAAAGCCCGCTTAGTTGCCAGTCAATATAAAGAAGACAGTAAGAGAATAATATAAAAAAGAGGGGTGAGCCAATTTACTTCGGGAGGTGTCTTGTTACTCTTCTTTTGAAAAGATTTAAGTCATAGGAAAGTGGAAAAATAGAAACAGGAAGAGAGTTCCAGAGTTTACCAGTGAAAGGGATGAAAGAGTAAAGATACTGATTAACTCTTGCATTAGGAAGATGGATAGAATAGGGATGATAATGAGTAGAGTCTTGTGCAGCGAGGCCGCGGGAGGGGGGGAGGCATGCAGTTAGCAAATTCAGAAGAGCAGTGAGCATGAAAGTAACGATAGAAGAGAGCAAGAGAAGCAACATTGCGTCGGTGATTTAAAGATTGAAGACAGTTAGTCAGAGGAGGAGAGTTGATGAGACGAAAAGCTTTTGACTCAACCCTGTTTAGGAGAGCTGTATGAATGGATCCTCCCCAAACATGTGAGACATACTCCATACATGGACGAATAAGGCCCTGTAGAGAGCAAGCAATTGGGAGGGAGAAAAAATTGGACGCAGACGCCACAGGACACCTAACTTCTTAGAAGCTGTTTCAGCAAGAGATGAGATATGAGATTTCCAGTTCTGATTTTTAGTAAAGGATAGTCCTAGAATGTTCATTGTAGAAGAAAGAGACAGTTGAGTGTCATTGAAGAAGAGGGGATAGTTATCTGGTAGGTTTTGTCGAGTAGATAGGTGAAGAAATTGGGTTTTTGAGGCATTGAACAAAACAAGGTTTGCTTTGCCCCAATCAGAAATTATAGAAAGATCAGAAGTTAGGCGCTCGGTGGCATCTCTCCGTGAATCACTTAGTTCCTGTTGAGTTGGACGTCTAATAAACGACGTTGAAAAATGCAGGGTAGAATCATCAGCGTAGGAGTAGATAGGGCTTTGAGTTAGACTTAGAAGATCATTAATGAATAATAGAAAGAGAGTGGGTGATAGGACAGAACCCTGGGGAACACCACTATTGATAGATTTAGGAGAAGAACAATGTCCGTCTATAGTAGCTGCAATAGAACGGTTTGAAAGGAAACTTAAGATGAAGTTACAGAGAGAATTATAGAAACCGAATGAGGGTTGCTTGGAAATTAAAGATTTGTGCCAGACTCTATCAAATGTTTTTGATATGTCAAGGGCAACAGCAAAAGTTTCACCGAAACACCTAAAGGAGGATGACCAAGATTCAGTTAGGAAAGCTAGAAGATCGCCAGTAGATCACCCTTTACGGAAACCGTACTGACGATCAGATAGAAGATTGTGAGCAGATAGATGCTTAAGAATCTTCTTATTAAGTATAGATTCAAGAACTTTAGAAAGGCAGGAGGTCAAAGCTATAGGACGGTAGTTTGAAGGACTAGAACGGTCAACCTTCTTAGGAACAGGTTGGATGTGAGCTAACTTCCAGCAAGAAGGAAAGGTGGAAGTAGATAGACAAAGACAGAAAAGTTTGACCAGGCAGGGTGCAAGCACAGAAGCACAGTTTTGAGAGCAATAGGAGGGACTCCGTCAGGACCGTAAGTCTTCCGAGGATCTAGGCCAGAAAGGGCAAAGAAAACATCATTACGAAGGATCTTAATGACAGGCATAATATAGTCAGAGGGTGGAGGAGAAAGAGGAACAAGCCCTTCATCAACCAGAGTGGAATTTTTAGCAAGGGTTTGAGCGAGGAGTTCAGCTCTAGAAATAGATGAGACAGCTGTGGAGCCATCTGGGTGAAGCATAGGAGGGAAAGATGTAGAAGAAAAATTGTTAGAGATGTTATTTGCTAGATGCCAGAAGTCACGAGAGGAATTTGATTCAGAAAGATTTTGACATTTTCTATGAATGAAAGAATTTTTGGTAAGTTGAAGTAAAGATTTGCATGCTTCGGCAGAAATATAAAGGGCATGAGTTCAGGAGATGGATGCTTAGTA
>JACEEZ010013988.1:0-13403 GCA_016584305.1 Chionoecetes opilio
CGGGCCTTTATTAAATTTGAGCCTCCCCTCCTTTTCCTCCCCTTTTCCCTCCCCCTCCTCCTCCTTCCCTTTTTCTTTCCTCCTCTCTCCCTCCTCTCCCCCTTTCTTTTCTCCTTTTTTCCTCCCCCCTTTCCCTTTTTCTCTCTCTCCCCCTTCCCTTTTTTCCTCCCCCCTCTTCTCTTCCCTCCTTCTTTTCCTCTCCTTCTTTTCTCTCTCCCTCTCTCCCTCTTCCCTCTCTCCTTTTCCCTCCTACTTTGAAGTGCCAAAAAAAAAATTTAGGGGAATCTGTTGGGGGGCCCCCGGGTTTTTCAAAATCAGGGGGCCCCCGGGGGGAAAGGGGTTCGGGGGGCCGGGGCCCCAAAACCCAGGGTTTGGTACCCTTTCCCCCTTTTTGGTTTTTTTGGGGACATAAATGGGTACCCTGGGGAAAAACATGGGGGAAAAAGGGGTAAACTGGGTCCCGGGGGGGGGCCCCACATTTTGGCCCGTGCCCCCCCGAGGAAAATGGGTTTTTTTTCCCCCCCCCCCCCCCAAAAGGCCTCCAAGGGGGCAAAGCCACGGGGGGGAGGCACCGGGGACCCGGCCAGCTTAGCCCTTTGGGTTTCCCATTTTTTTTCCCTTTTTTTACTATAGGGGGAACCCCACAAAACCTGGGCAACACAGATCACGGGTTTTTTTTGTCTAAAAAGGCTTTAATAAGGGTAAAAGGTTTTTAAAATTTACACCGGGGGAAAAATTCCTTTTCTTTTTTTCAATATGTTTTAAAAAACCCCTTCAAAATTAAATTTTTTCTTTCATTTTTTTTTGGGGAAAAAATTTTTTCCCTGGGGTTCAGGGGCCCCCCCTTCATCCTTATGTAGGGGGGGAAAAAAAAAAATTTTTGGGTAGTTTTAAAACCACATGTGGGGGAAAATATTATGTATTTGCCCAATGCTTAATGTGTTTGTGATTATTTTTATCGCATAAAAGTCTTTTGGATTTTGGGGCATTTTACGTATAAAAGTTTTTTTTTTTTGAAGGGGGCGGGGAAAACCTTTTTTATCTTTTTCTGCTTTCGGGGCTTTGCCTCGTATAAACCCCATGGACCTCCATCATTCGGGGACGGGGGGGGGTGGAATTCACCGGGGAAGCCCCCACTGGAGTGTTTTTTTTAAAACCCCGGGGTTCCGGGGACCGGTTTTCCATTGGCCCCTAGGGAGGTAAATTTTTAAACCCACATTTCCCAAGCTGTTTTACGAATTTTTTTTTTCAAAAAAAAGGGGGAAGGGATGCCACAAAAAATTTTTCCCCCCCGGGGAACAAAAACAAGTCCCCCCCTCTTACCCCAAAAAGGGGGGGGAAATAAAAAAAAAGGCCATAGGTGGGGCACTCCCCGCAATTTTGTCTTTTTAGGGAATTTTTTTGGGGGGAAAAATCGAAAAATTTGGACTTTTTTTTTTTTTTTTTTTTATTGTAAAAATTTTTTTTTTTTGTTTAAAATTTTTTCCCCCAAAATTATTTTTTGCGGGAAAATCTTTCGGGAAAAAAAAAGGCCTATCTAAAAAAAAAAAAATTTGCGGGGGAAATTGCGATTTGGGGGGAAATGGGGGGCAGGGTTTCAAAATTTGGGGCGATTGCGGAAATTGGAAAAAAAAAAAAATTGCAAAACCCCCCCCCTTTGAAAAACCAAGGGGTGCCATTAGGTTTTTCCTGTAGGGGGGGGCGGGGGAAAAACACCTTCGATAAAAAAAACCCCCGGGGGGTTCGGGCCAATTGGGGTCCCTGTAGGGGGGGGGACGGGGGGGCCAAAAAAACCTTTTGAAAAACAAAGTTTGGGCCTTTTTTAAAGGTACCTGTAGGGGGGGGGACGGGGCAAACCCACCTTTTTTTTTAAACGTGGACATTAGGAAAACCTTTTGTAGGGGGGGGGACAGTCAAACACTAAAAAAAGGGGAAAGGGGTTTTCCGTGTTTTCCCAAAAACCATGTTTTTTGGGTAAATTTGAAAGGGGGGACCCCCAAAAAATTTTTTTTTTTGTTTTATGTGGGAAAAAAAATTTTTTAAACCCCTTGGGTAAAATTGGAAACCCAAAACCCTTTTTTTTTTTTTTCAGGTTTTTCTTTTCCCCGGGGGGACGGGGAAAGACTTTGTGTCGTTTTTCGACCCCCCCAAAAAAGGGGGCCCCTTTGTGGACTGTCCCCGGTGTAAGTACCCCCTTTTTTGTTGTATTTTTTGGGCCCAATTATGAATTTAGGGGATTTTTTAAAAAATTTTTTTATTTCGCCTTATTTTTTTAAACAAAAAAAAAAGAAGGGTTTCTCCGGGGGAAATTTGCTTTTTTTTAAAAGCTGTTCTTTTTAAAAAAAAGGGGCCAGTTGAAGTTGGCGCAATAGCATGCCGTTGTCATTGTCATTGGAAAAAAAACCCATTGCCCAAACCCAAGGGACCATTTTACATCGGGGGGGTAAACCCCTTTTTAAAAACTACAAAAGAAAAACAAAATTTTCCAGTGGGTCCAAAAAATCGTTTAAAATAAAAAAGTTTTTAAAGGGATAAAGGGGATTACAAAATTTGGGGGAAATTTTTTTTTTTTTTTTTAAAAAAGAGGGGTAAAAACGAGAAAAAAAAGGGAAATTCCAAGCTGGAAAAAAAAAGCGTAATTTAAAAAAAGGGGAAATTGGGAGAAAAACTTTTTTTTTCACAAATAGGGGGGAAAAAAAGGGGATGGAAGGGGGGGGGAACAAAAGGTCGCCCCATTTTGGGGTTTTTATGGGGAAAAGTCAAAATTGGGGTATTTTTCAAAGGGGGATCGGGGGATTTTTTTTTTCATGGGAGGGGGAAAAGTAAAAAGGGGGGGATAAGGTGAGTTTAAGTAAAAGGGGGAAACCTTTTGTGTGGTCCCCAGGGCCCCCCCCCCCTTGGGTAAGCTTCCTTACTTTTTTTATTTTTTTCTTTATTTTTTTCTTAGGGTATTTTTTTCCGGGGTTTACCATGGGGGTGTATTTTTTTTTTTGGTGTGGTGGTGGAAAATTTTCTAGTAAAAAAAAAAGTTGTTTTTTTTTTTTTCTAGCCCCCGGGGGAAAACCCAAAAGCTAGTAAAATGATTTTGCTCATTTATTTTTTTTTTTTTTAACAGATGGGCCCCACCATCTCTTTTTTATGGTGGTATTTTTACTATTGCAATTTTAAAAAAACGTTTTAAACAACCCCAGGGGGGGGGGGAAAAGGGGGGGAAAGAGGGGGCAAACCCTTTTTGCATGTGTTTTGTGGACAAGTAAGGGACCCTTTTTGTATCCAGGGTTTTTTATGTTAGACCCACTTTTTTTTGCGGGGGGACATTTTCTTTTTTTGTCTCAGGGGGTTGAATAAAAAATTATTTTTTTTTTACATTTTTACAAAAAACCCAGGAAAATAATTTTTTTAAAAGTAAATCGTCCCAGCCCCATTTTTTTTTTTGGCTAGGGGAAAAAAACCAGTTTTTTTTGAAGGGCGGTTTTTTTAAAAAACGGGTTTTGGGGACCTGGATTTTGCAAAAAAAGTGGAAAAAAACATTATTTTTTTGATATTACCCAATCAGGCTAAAATTTTGAAACTGCTTTTTAAATCAGGAAAGATAAAAATGGGTTTCCCCGGGGGGGACTTTTTTACTTTAAAACCCTGTCCCAGCCCCCCCGGGGGGCCAGCGGGGGGTTTCGGGGGAAAAAATTTTTTTTACCGGGGAATCCCCCCCGGGGGAAATTTTTGGCCCCCCCAAAAACCGGGGCCAAAAAATCGATGAATGGGGTTTTTTTTTTTTTTTTTAAAATAAACTCAGGGGTCCAAGCCTTTTTTTCTCGCGCTGCCCATTCCATTTTGCCCTTTGAGCGTGAATAAATTCTACATTTTACCTTTAAAATTCCCTGTGTTTTTTTGGGGGGGGGAACAAAATTCGAAAAAACCCTTTTTTCCAAAAAAAACAAACTGAAAAAAAAAAAAAAAGTTTTCCTTTTAAAAAAAAAAAATTTTAAGTCTTTTAAATTTTTATTTGGGGGGAAAAGCATTTTTGGTGGAAAAATTTTTGGCAAAAAAAATTGAATACTTTGAAAACCAAATTTTTTTTAAAAAAAAATTCGTCTTTTTTGAAAAAAAAGGCAAGTTAAGCAGAATGAGGTTCAGGGAAAATTTTTTTACCTTTAAAATGAAAAAGCTTTCCCCATGGCCTATTTTTGGGGGTGGGGGTTTTTCGGGGTTTGCGGGGACGAAACTTTTTAAACCAAGGGGAAGTCCCATTTTTTAAGGGGCTTGGACCTCGAGAAGGGGTACGGGATGGAAAGGGGGACATTTTGAAAAAGCGGTTTTTTTTTTTTTTTTACATGCAAAAGAGCCTCCGGCCCCCCCCCCCCCCCATTCCCCCCCTTTTCCCCCCCTCTAAAAATAAAAATCAAAAAACCAACCCTTCTCTCTGAATCCCCCGTATGTTCCCTGGTTTTTTTATCCTATTTTTTTAGGGAAGGGGGAGGTGGGGGGGGGGGGGCCCCCCCCCCCCAAAATTCGCCCCAAAAAACATAAAAGGGGGGCCCCCAGGGCTAGGGGGGACGGAAAAGGACGGGAAAAAGGGGGGACTTTTTTAGGGTTTGGGGGGCACGGTTTTTTAACGAAAAAACTTACTATTTTAACCCCCCCAGTAAAAAAATAGTGGACTGCACGTCGTTCACTAATTTCCCCACCGGCCCCCACTCCGTTTTCCCGCCCCCCCAACAAAAAAAGTCCCAGTCAAAGGGGGGGGAAAAAAAAACCCCAACAAAGGGGGGGGGGAAATTTCCAAAAAACATTTGGGGAAAAATAAGGAAATTCCCCCTTTTTTTTGGGGGAAAAAAACGGTATTTTTGGGGAGCGGATCCCCACAAAAATATTCCATAAGAGGAAAATGGGGGGAAGGGTGGGGGGAAAAAAAAGGGGGGGTTGGGGAATTATAGGGGGGGGGACGGGGCCCCCGGTTTTATTAAAAGAATTTTGGGGAATTTAATCCAAGATAGGGGGCCGGGGGGAGGTAAGGGGAGCGGGGGGCCCGGGCCCTTTTGATTTTGTCCCCCCCCCTGTGTTGGGTTTAAAAAACGGAAAAAATTTTGGGGGGATACAAGCGGGGTTTCCTGCCCAGCGGGGGGGGGGTTTTTTTGGGGGATTGCTTAAAAAAAGGGGCCCCACCAACCCCGCTTGGTTTAAAATTCCGCCCGTAAAAAAAAAAAATTTTTTAACCCAAAAAATAAGGTTTTTACTCAGTGGAATCCCCTTACATACAAAGTAGATATTTCCTGAAGGGGGCCCCTCATTCCCCTTGTTTTTCAACTTGCGTTTTTTTCATGAAAAGGGGGGAACAAATTTTTTTTTAAAAAGGATCGAGTTTTTTCAAAAGGGTATTTTCAATTGGGTCTTTGCCAATATTCTTTCCCACCAAGAGTTGCTCACCAAATACAAACAAAATAATTAAAAAACTACCCATTTTTGTTTATTAAGAACTGTGTCAGTTGTTGTTTTTATTGAAGGGTAAATTCTTGATTCATGTTTCACACGAAAAAGTGTTACAGGGGGTGGGAAATTTACGGGTCTTAAAATGATTAGGAATCATTTTCACGGCTCCCAAAGGGGGCAGAGGAAGTGGAAAGATGCGCGAAGAGGAGGAAATCTTGGGCGGCGTAAGCTTCGGGAAAAAAAAAACCTCCCCCATCGGGGGCGGGGCGGGGGGCAACGATAACCCCAATCTGGCCAGGTTCAGGTTTGGGGGAAGTTGTGGTTAATGGGGATTATACCATGGGCACCCAAGTATTTACTGAGAGGAAAGAAAAGTATTGTGTGTTAAACATACCCGCAAGATTCCTGATGTGAACAAGTGTTACAGGCATACCGTGGGGGACCGGTGGGATGTGGGAGGGGGCACAAAAGTGCCTTGCATGGGGCACACCAATGTTAACTAATTAGTCCTGGGGCAAAGCGTGGGGAAACTCCTCTTCAAGCCCCACTGAGGACCAACATAGCACGTTTGATTTTCCGCCTGCAAAACGGGGGCTCGGGACAGTTGATGGGGTTAGCCCGTTCAAAAAGGTGTTTTGGCCCCAAGTAACAACGGGGCCCTGCCCCGCCGATTTCATGGGGACCGCTGGGTTATGGGGGAACAAGGGGCTTAAAGGTGTCGAGTTTCCCAAAGCTGGTAACCTAAAGGTGGATGCATTGCACAGCAGGCACAAATTTCGATAAAATTTCAGTTGGTTATATATATTAACCTTTTCTTGTTTTAATTCATTTATAAAATTATCCAGTAAGACTAGGGTGGGACATGGGTAAATGTTATGCAAGTGGAAATGACGCCTAGAAAAAAATTAATTTTAAGAAAAGGAAAAGTATTTATAACAGTTTGGATTTAGAAAGGGAAAAAAAGTCCTTGGTTGTGCTGATAAATTTTTTTCTGAGATTGGGGCTAAGATTCCTAAGGGGGGACCCATATGGAGGCGATTGTGCATGCCCTTTGGGGAAGTAAAATTTTTACGATTTAAAAGCCTTGCCCCGGCCCAACTTATTTTTTTTACCTTTTGCGTTGCACAAGAAAAAGAAGCAAGATACCCAACTTCCCGGCAGTCGATATTTTACTTCTTTTCCTGTATAAAAAATTTTACCAGTGTTCGTGGGTTGTGGGTGGTGGTGTTCAACGAAGGGCCTGGGCCAATTTCAGATTCGCGGGCGCTTGAGAAAAAAATCTAATCAAAACTTCCTCCCGTTAAATGTTTTTTCTTTTTCCTTTAATTCTCATGACCCAAATCAACATGTTCCAATTAACATGCCGGCCACGGAAAACATCGGGCCAAAGGGGGATTACTGGTTAAATTAATTAAGAAGTAAGGTACAGGAGTACGGTAAGGGGGAGTAGGTAAGTAGGTGGGACTCCGTAAAAAAAAAACAAGGTAAAGAAGGTCACCCAAAAAAAAATATTAACATATCTCCAGCGGGGGGGGGGGGGGCGGGGGGGTGTGCGCCTGTGGTGTTACAATTTTCCTCAATCCCTCGAATTTTTTTTCAATTGTGTTTTCCGGCGAATCTTTCGTTGGATGCTTGCTGGGCTTAGCACCAAAAAACTGGTGTATTATTAGGCTTACCCAAGGTTTATAAGTCAACAATACTTTACAATATATTTCATGGAGTGGAAATTACATTTTGCAATTAGAAATTGTCATTTAAAAATTTGGCCTACTATGTTATATTTCACCACAAAAAAACAACACAGGCCTTTTAGGAGGGAAAAAACCCTAGTTCCGGCAGGGCACGATTACGAAAAACAAATTTTCAATTCAGTCTGAAAAAATCAAGTGCCACCAAAACACCTCGGTAGGACGGTCTCTGTGTGTTAAAAAAACCCACCGGGCCACCACACCAAACCCCCACCACCACCCAGGGCAAACCCAACCGCCCCCCACCACCCCAACCACCCCACCCACCCAAACCCCCAACCCCGCCCACCCCCCACACAACCCATTCAAACCCACCCACCCCCACCACAACCGGCCCATTTTCCACAACCCCATCCCGGTACCCACCCAAACCCGGCCCACCCCTACACACCCACCCCCACCACCACGGGCCCAAATCAAACCCCATTTTGCCCACCCACACCCCAAACCCACCAAAACACCCCCCACCCCAAAAAACCCACAACGGGGCCCAGTTTACAATTTGGGCCCCCACCACCACCCCCAACCCAACCCACCCCACCGGGTGCCTCACGCCCATTCCCATAACATCCCGCCACCACCCCACCACCCCCACCCAACCACACGGCCCCATCCACATTGTCCGCCACACCACACCCCAACCCCAACCCCCCACCCACCCAAAAACGGGCCACATTCCCCCAACCCATTCCGCCCAACCAAACACACCCCCCAACACCCACACCCACCAAACCACGCCCATTGTTCCATAAACATCCCGGCCACACCCCACCACACACCCACCACCAACCACAGTCCATCCCCACACAACCCCGCCCACCAACCAACCCCCCCACACCCGCCCATGGGATGTTAAAACGTGGGGAAAGATGCAACTTGGGAGGATGAATCACAACCAGCATTTTCACTCTAGGTTTAGGGCACAAAGAAATAAAATTGGTGAAAAACGGAGGATGTAAGGGTTTACACCGTAGCCTACAAACGGTTAACAGGGGTCCATGGGAAACGGCATTAAAAAACATTTCCCTCGGGGGGACCGGCAACATTCCGTGAAAAATGGTGCGGTCTGTGTAGGCAAATTAAGGGATATTCACAAATAACAAACAGGTTTTCATAAGGCGGCCCTAAAAACAATTTCAGTTAATATTTTTTTTCAAGGCAAATCTTTAATTAGAGGGTGTAGGAAAAAAAAAACAATGTGCTTAGGGGCCAATTTCTAAAAGGAGGCTTCCAAAAAAAAAACAAAATTAGGTATATCGATGTGTAATTACAGGGGGGGGAACAAATCACCCCGGCTTTTACTACTCTTTGCTTGTGGGCCTTTGAATACTGGTCAAACCTTTAACGAATTCTTGAAAAGTGCCTCGTATTAAGAGGTAATGAAGTGTACGACACTTTTTTACCTCTCTGGCAACATTTTTCCAAAGGAAAGGAGCTTTGTGCAAGCGCTGTACAAAATTCGTATTTGTGATGGCAAAGCAGGGGGTGACGGAGCTTAAAAATAAGTATTAAATTTTTACTCCGGCAAAGGTGGACCACTACAAAAATTACCGCCTTAAAGAACCAATTAGATAATTGGTAAAGACTTGAAGGAAATTATTTTGAATTAGAATGGTTGAATGGAATTATGAGGGGATGGAAAAGAATGGGAACATTAATGGAAACACCAAACAATGTCACTGTAATTGGAAAAAATTGTTAAAAACAAGTGAAAAGAGGTGGGGGGGGGGGACCCTCATCAGGATAATCAATTCAATCAAATCATTTGGAGGCATACCGCTGGGGGGGGGCGCGGTTCGGGCCTCCGGGGCCCACCCCTACGGTGACGCCACCAACTCCCGGGGAGGGGTTTCACCCACGTTTACGAAGGTCCCCAAGCTCAGGTTGCTCCTTTTCCCATAACCACGGCAAAAGGCTCTCGGAACAACCAAAAAACAATCAACGTCTGCCCCCCCCCCAGCAGAGCCTTGTGGGGCCGGCCCCCTTGGGGCCTCCTCCCCAACGCCGGAATTGTCTCTTACAGATTACAAACGGGCCGGATGGGAAGGATTGGTTTCAAGGTAAAGCGTTTTTGGCACACATGCCCCCAATATTTAAGGCCGGAAAGGTTGGCCCGCTGAACCGGGAACTTATGCAGGTAAAATAGGGGCCTCGAGTTTTCAGTCCTTCCGGGTGGCATTCGGCTGATTTTGGGACCACGTAAAAATTTGTCCAATTCTTCAGCGATACCCCAATGATTTCTGTCCCGAAAGGGGGGACACTTATTTAACACAAAGGCATCGATTCGTCTTTCAAAGTCGCTTAATTTAGTGTCCATTGTCTTCAACCAACCATACAAGTAAAGGGGGTCGTAAAGGGTCACAAGGCGGGGGGGACTTGGATAGAGAATTTCGGATCTTGTCCTCCTGCACCCAGGGTAACCCGGGACAAACGCCAAAAATGTATCTCCCGCTTGAGGCGAGTCCATAAACCACCGGTGGGGGGGCTATTGGCCAATTCCGCCGTAAAAAGACCTTTTCTTTGGACGTGAATGCCCGGCCGTCATTATGGGGGGGTACTTGCCGTACCAAGGTATGAAAAACAAAGCTTTCCAATATTGTTCATTGTCCCTCCACACACCCCCCCGCCCGCAATGGAAAACAGGACTGGTACTGTTTCCATCTAGGTAAAAGGCCTTCCTAAAAACAAAACCACCCTGGGACCTTGGTTTTTTTTCTCTTAAGCAGGGGGAAAAGGGGAACCTTTCAAGCGTCCCCCACAAGCGTTTGGGCCTTTCCTCATGCAGTGCGCCTTTCGAGAGGCCATTCACCCAGGGGAACGTCTCAAGCCGGGGGACCTTCAAACAAAGATGTACTTGCCATCATCGGCCAAAAAAACAAGATCCAATGGAAATTCTTGGTTGTGCCGAGGGGATTGCTCCCACAATCCAACTTTTTGATTCGACAAAACCCTTGCGGCAATAAAAAAACCAAGTTCCAACAACAAAATGTTGGAAAAAAAGTGATGGGGCAAGGGAAACCGCCCCCCACCTTGGGCATTCACTCCTGTATTCCAACAGGAAAGGGAGAAGGGGCTTGGGTACCATCCACCTCCCCAAAAACCACTTTCCCAACCACAGCCCAAACTTCTTCAGTTCCCAAGAATAAAGGGGACCGTTGTCAATTCCCATAAACAATTTAGTCCTGGCCAGGGAAGGGAATTTTTCCCCGCGAAAATAGTCGGCCAGCACAGTTCCGAAGAGTGACCTTACGGATTGGCAATGAGGGTTCCAAACAGCCTTATTGAGGATTTCAAACATAGGCCACGCAACAAACAATACCCTGTGGGGGAAAAACTCCCCACGGGGCGGGGGCGTTCCCACACCCAGATGGGATGCCACCACCTTCATGGCTTATTTCCAAGGATGGGAAAATTGATTTGAATAACCCACAAAAAGTAGAGGGAAGAGAGGACGGGCCCTGGAAGCAAAAGCGGAGGATTAACAGGGATAAAGATATCAGCCCCAAAAAGAAAATAGCAATGGAATATTTGGTGAAAAACACTTACCGTTAATATGGCTAAGGAAAAAACAAACAAATGAGATGGTTTTTGCATTGGTTTCTTCTAGGTGTTCTAAGGTTGGATATTCCTTGTCCTAGTCCTGCAAATAAGGGGGTCAAGGCCCCCCCGAAAAAAAGAATTTTAAAACGATTCCCAAAGGCTAAAAAAAGCACAGTTTTTTTAAAAAAAAGAAAAAGGGGAAAAAAGGGTTTTTTTTTCAAATTAGGGTTTTATATAAATTGGGGAAAAAGGGGGGGGGGACTCAATTTCATCGGGAAAATTTTAAAAGTTTTTCTTTAGGGGACCCTTTTAAAAGGGGGGCGGGGGGGGAAAAAATTTTCCATGGATGGGGAAATAAAAAAGGTGGATGTAGGTAGTTTTTTTAAGTTAACGGGAAAAATTTTACCACGTT
This sequence comes from Chionoecetes opilio, assembly GCA_016584305.1. Classification (NCBI taxonomy): domain Eukaryota; kingdom Metazoa; phylum Arthropoda; class Malacostraca; order Decapoda; family Majidae; genus Chionoecetes; species Chionoecetes opilio. The sequence goes on from JACEEZ010013988.1 coordinate 11,128, forward strand.
TAGGTTCCCGGGGCCTTTTTTTTTTCCCAGCTTTCCTTATTTTTTTTTTTATTTTTTTTCTTATGTTTTAAATATTTTTTTCCGGAAAACCCAAAAATTTCTTTACAAAAAAGACAAAAAAAGGCTTTTTTTTTTAAAAAAAAAAGGAGGGCAGTAAGGCCCAAAAAAAATAGAAAGGGAAAAAAAAAAAAAACCCCACTTTTGTCAAGGGAAAGGGGGGAACAGCTTTCTTTTGATTATGCTTCCGGGTTTAGGGGGAAAACCCGGTGAAAAAAAACAGATAAACTTTTGGTTTATGGGCCAAAAAAAAAAAATTTTTAAAAAAGGGGTTTTTTTTAAAAAATTTTTTTTTAAAAAAAAAATTTTTTTTTTTTTTTTTTTTTTTTTGGGGGTTTAAATTCTTCCAAAGGGGAAAAAAAAATTTTTTTTTTTTTTTTTTTTTTTTTTTTTTTTTTTTTTTTTTTTTTTTTTTTTTTTTTTTTTTTCCCCCCCCTTTTTTTTTTTTTTTTTTTTTTTTTTTTTTTTTTTTTTTTTTTTTTTTTTTTTTTTTTTTTTTTTTTTTTTTTTGGGGGGGTTTTTTTTTTTTTTTTTTTTTTTTTTTTTTTTTTTTTTTTTTTTTTTTTTTTTTTTTTTTTTTTTTTTTTTTTTTTTTTTTTTTTTTTTTTTTTTTTTTTTTTTTTTTTTTTTTTTTTTTTTTTTTTTTTTTTTTTTTTTTTTTTTTGGGAAAAACCCAAAAATTTTTTTTTTTTTTTTTTTTTAATTTTTTTCCCCCCCCTTTTCCCCCCCAAAAAAAATTTTTTTTTTTTTTTTTTTTTTTAAATTTTTTTTTTTCCAAAAAAGGGGGGGGGCCCCCCCCCAAAAACCACCCCCCCCCAAAACCCTTTTTAAAACCCTTTTTTTGGGGGGGGGCCCCCCCCGGGGGGGGGGGAACCCCCCCCCCCCCTTTTTTTTTGGGGGGGGGGGGGGGGTTTTTGTTTTGGAAAAAAAAGCTTTTTCTTTTTTTTTTTGGGGGTTTTTTTTTTTTTTTAAAAATTAAAAAAAAAAAAATTTTTTTTTAAAAAAACCCCCCCAAAAATTTTTCCCTTTTTTTTTTCCCGGGCCCCCCAATTTAACTCTTTGGAAAAATTTTTTTTTTTTCCCCCAAAAACCCCCTTTTTGGGGGGGTTTTTTTTTTTTTCCCCAAATTTTTTTTTCCCCCTTTTAAAAATCCCCAAATCCCCCCCCAAAAATTTTTTTTTCCCCCCTTTTTTATTTTCCCCTAAAGGCCCAAAAAAAATTTTAAAAAATTTTTAAAAAAAAAAAAAATTTTTTTTTTAAAGGGGAATTTTTTTTAACCCCCCTTTTTTGGGATTTTTAAAAAAAAATTTTTTTAAAAAAATTTAAAAAAATTTTTTTTTTCCAAACAATTAAAAAAATTTTTTTTAAAAAATTTTTAAAACAAAAAAAATGAAAATTTTTTGGTTTAAAAAAAATTTTCCCAAAAAATTTCCCCGGGGAAATTTAAAAAAAAATTTTTAAAAAAAGGGGGAATTTTTTTCCCCAACCTCCAAAAGGGGGGCCCCCGGGAATGTTTTTTTCCCAAACCCCCCCGGGCAATTTATGGGGTTCCCCCCCCCGGGCCCCGGGGGCCCCCCCCTGGGGGGGCCCCAAAAAATCCCAAAACAAAAACCCCTTTCCCCCAAAAAACCCCTTGGGGTTCCCCCCAAAAATTTTACCTTCCAAAACAAAAAATTTTAAAAAACCAAAAAAACCCCCAAACCCAAAAACCCCTTCCCTTGGGGGGACCCTTTCCTAATCCCCTTAAATTTCCGACGGGGGGGGGAAAAAAATTTTCCCGGGGGAAAATTCAAAAAATTTCGGGGAAAAAAAATTTTTTAAAAAAAAAAGGGGGGGGGCGAAACAGAAATTTAAAAAAAGGGGAATTTTAAAAAGGGGAAAAAAAAAAAAAAAAAAAAAAGGGGGAAAAATAAATTGGGGGTTATTTTGGGGGGGGAAAAACCCCCCCCTTTTGTGTTTAAAGGGGGAAAGGAAAAAGAAAAGGAAGGGGAAAAAGGGGGGGGTAAGGGGAAGAGGAACAGGGAAAAAGGGTGAGAAAATGACCGTTGAAATGGACAAGGTGTGGAAAAAAATGGAATTAAAAAAAAAATTGACTTTTTTTTTTTTTTTTAAAAGGGGGATTTAGGGAAAGGAAATTTTTTAAGGACCAAGGGAAAAAAAGGCCAAAAAAAAAAGGGGGGAACCCCTTTTAAAACCCAAAAAAACTTTTAATACCCTTT
>JACEEZ010013989.1:0-5000 GCA_016584305.1 Chionoecetes opilio
ATTTATGGAATCATCTTGAAATGTAATGAACCGGTAGTTTATTATCCTTTTTCCCCAATAATTTGTTTACTATTTCCCATGTTTTTTTAATGTTACCAGCGTTTTCTGTTAGTTTTGAACTATACTAATTTTCTTTAGCTGCTCTTATTACTGAGGTTAATGTATTCCTATACTGTTTAAATATTTTCTCATAGGTAAGTGGCCATCTAGCATAAGGCTTCTGTAATGTATTGCGGTGTTTAATGGATTTTATTATTGCTTGAGTAATGTAGGGTTTAGTACTATGCTTTTCTTTGGAAGTGTATTGCTTTGAAGAGAAATGTTTGTCATGCAAAATTTGAAACTTACTCATATAAATGTCAAAGCATCTATGGACATCAGTATTACTCATCTCTAATCCAGACATAATTCACTAAATCTATTTTGAAAGCATCAATAGAGTCATTGCTGAATATTCTTTTTGTCTTTGTGATTCTGGAGGAAAGTAAATTACTAGTATCAACTGAAAATATGCTAAAGACAGGGAAGTGATCGCTAATAGTAGTGTAACATATATAACTTTCCTGATGGCTTTTCAAATTATTTGACCATATGTGATCGATTAATGAAGCTGTAGTCTTAGTGACTCGTGTTGGTTTAGTAATTGTTGGAAAAAAATAGTAAGAAAAAAATAAGTTTACAAACTTCATGTACCTTACCTTCATTTTTAAGTAAATTTACATTGAAGTCCCCCATTATACAGGGTGTAACACGAGTTTATGCAAATATTGATACAGGTGAAAGAACATATAATTCTAAGCACAAAATATTATATAACCATATGCTTTTTGAAGCTTCCTTTAGACGTGAGATGAAGTTAGAAAAATTAGCGCGGCCAGTATTTCACCATGGCAGGCGGTTGTCCGCTCGGTGACATTTTGAATGATTTAATCATAACACTGGGGAACAAATTTTTGTTGAGTTAGGTCTGACACTTGTTATTAAGTAATTTTTGGGTGCTGAATCCAAAACTGATCTCAGTTTTTCTCTATCACGTCAAGTTTTTGAACTGTAGGATTTTCGTTTTCTTAAAAAATATGAAAAATGCTGTACATAACAGTAACAGTGCTTATTTTATAAAAAGTTGCAAATGTTAACATACAATGAAAAATGAAAGAAATAGGCATGAATAGAAATGTTTTTAACATTATCATGTTTTTAGAAAGGATAAGGCTATAATTGTGTGCAGGTTAAGGTAAAAATTTACGTTTGTAGCTTTGTCTGGAGTGTTCAACTTGAGGACTATCGCGTTTGATGCTCCAACAATAGTCAGCCATCATATGCATATCCCATCTACCCTGGTAACGTTCTTCCATAACCTTCAAATCTTGGTGAAATCGTTCACCTTGCTCGTCGCTAGCAGCACCAAGATTTTCCCGGAAAGTTGGCAAGATGGCTATGCAAAAATGTACTTTAATACTCATGTTGCAACCAAGCGCTTTGTAGCTCTCCAATAGTTTCTGAACAATTTCTGTGTAATTACTTGCACGTGTATTTCCAAGAAAGTTCTTGACGACGTCTTTGAATGATAGCCAAGCATTCTTTCAAAGTCTGACATAGTACCGTTGAAATGTTCATCTTTGATGAGCTGTCGAATTTGTGACCATCAAACACACCGGCCTTGATTTTTTCAATTGACAGTCCAGGAAATGCCAAGATGATGTACTTCAAACAGTCGCCATCAGTTGACAATGCTTTTACAAATTGTTTCATGAGACCTAGTTTTTATGTGCAGAGGTGGGAATATTATTTTCTTCCTGTCAACAAGTGGTTCATGTACAATGTTAGGATCTCCAGGTTTTAGATCAGATCTCGGAGCCAATTCGTCTGAACCCAATGCTTCTCTCGAGCTCTGCTATCCCACATACAGAGAAAGCAGGGATACTTTGTGTATCCACGTTGTTGACCAAGAAGGAAGGGACACCATTTTAAGGTCAACACAGATGATCCAATTGTGTTTGTCATATTGCAATAACTCAATGACTCTCTTTACATCTCCATATTCTTCACGAAGACAGACCGAATGCCCAATAGGGACTGCGCCAAACAAATTGCCATTGTGTAGAAGGACACACTTCAAGCTCCGCTTTGAGCTATCAATAAACAATCGCCATTCATTGGATTGTAGATTGAAAGCCCTAATTCCTTCAGTAAACCAGGAATGTTATGGCAAAACAAAAACCGCTGGCACTATTCGAAAGTACTGCAGAAATGTACTTTCTCTGGTTCGAAAGTATGATACCTTCACCCTTGTTCAAGTATGTTTTTCTCGTTCAGTCTTGATGCTAGTATTTCTGAAGCTTTTTTGGATAGGCCCAAATCACGTGCTAAATCATTCAACTCGTGCTGATCAAATCCCTACGAACTGAATCCTCGTGAATGTCAAAATCTGCATCATTGCTGTCACTGCGTTCTTCAACCATCACTCAGATCTTTAGAGGAGGTAGTTGTTCGAAAACTGGCACTGGAATTTCAGCTGAATGAGGCATTGGTCTTATAGCTGACGGTAGATTAGGATATTCTATTTTACTTTTTATTTTTCTTGTTAAATCCTGATGTTTTCACTAAACAAAGTAACAGTCTGTGGAATGATCTTTTTGCTCTCGCCAAACCATGGGGATACCAATGCAACTTTTCACGTGTTCCTTTGGTCCACATCCGTAATCTCTCGACACACTGCTTGCACACTTTGTGAGGGGCCCATAGCTTGTCTGATCACCGAGTTTCACTTTAAAATATGCGAAATATGCTTGTTTGACAAATACGCTGATGCTTGCCCTCTGACTTGGAATGGTGAAACTACACATATATAGCAGAAGGAGTCAGGGTTGTTTAGGCATTACGACGAGACGTAGCAGGAGCAGACATGATCTGAAACAAAAGAAATATATACCTATGTAAATAAAACACTAAGCTGGAATAGTTACAAGCTTTGAAAACAAAAAAAAACAGCATAAAACGAAATAGAAATTACAATGGTATGTTGTTACAAGGTTGAGAGAAAAGCCATAACAAATCCTCCTAATTCCTACTATCCTAGCTTTCTGTTTGCAGATATTGATAGTATTGACCTATTGGGAGCTGCACACACCTCTCACCGCACTGTCTCAATTGTAACTGCACAAACAAGTTGCCACATAGCTCTCGATGAGTCAAATCGTAATCAGCTGGCAAGTTTTACTTCAGCTCACAAGTGGAATTTTGCTTATCTGGAGGTAAGCTGTGAGAAAAACTTGACGTGCTAGAAAAAAACTGACTACAGATTTGGAATCAGCATGCCAATTTTAGTCTAAATAAGCTCAAAAATCTGACTCAACAATTTTTTTTTTTCAAATTGTTCCCCAGTGTAATGTTTACTAGTAATGGAGCATTACATAATCTTATAACAACACAAATGGTATTAATGGACATGTTATTACTAAATAAGCAGTACATGAGAACAACAGGGCTGTAATAAACAATACTGTACAAGGCTAAGTGGGCAACGCGTCGGGGCAAGGAAGGAAGGAGGGACTAGGCTGCGAGGCCTCACGCCGATCAGCTGAGTCACGTGTTCCATCCTACCCCTCCCATGCACGATGCCATGTAGCCTGGTACAGTATTGTTTATTACGCCCTGTGTCTCATGACGCTTATTTAGTACTAAATGTCCTTAGTACCAATGTTGTTATAAAAATGTAGCTCATACATAAACATTTGATTACATCAAATGTCACCGGCGGCAGCCGCTGCCATGGTGAATTACTGCCGCGCTAATTTTTTTACTCATCTCACGTCTAAGGAAGCTCAAAAGCTATGGTAAGATATTTTGTGCTTAGAATTACATGTTCTTTCACCTGTATCAATATTTGCATAAACTCGTGTTACACCTTGTATAGCATGGTAGTTGTTCTGTTACTAATAGTTCCAAAATATTCTCTACACTCAAAAGAAATTCATCAAGGCTTGCATTTGGTGATCTGTAAATAATTCCTATAATAAACTTGAAAGGGTAAATAATCTTCAAAAATAATGACTCCATGTGGGTAATAGAAAGGAAATATTATGCATTGGCAAACTGTGAAATATTTTGTATAGATAAATTGCTAATCTTCCTCCATGAGTGTTTTTGTTTTTGAAATGAGCAGTACAGGTATTTATATTATAGAGTGGGCATATTGCATCATTTAACCGAGTCTCACATAATCCTACAACATCAAATTCAACACCAGTACGGTCCAAACATTGCTCAAGAAAAGCATCCAAGTGAAGCGGAATACTACTGATATTATAAGACATAATTTTAAGACTAGAACTAGATAATTGTTGATTAACTTCATTGTCACAAAAATAATAGTTACAAGCGGGTTCTTGTAATATATGATCATTCAGAAAATCATCATCAAAATTGAATTTCAAGTTACTAATTTCATTTAAAGGAAATAAGTGGCGATTATTTTCATTCAATACAGTTGTGAATTCAGCGTCATTTAAGTTATGGTATGGAAAAACTATTTGATAATTAGTCATTTAGTGAAATATAATTAGGTATACAGCTGTTCTTACCAACAGTTACTGTTTCTTAGGTCCGCGTGACCTAGATGATCGCTGTGATGTAGAAGGAGAAGACACACCTTGCTCTTCTGAGTGAACTTTAGCGCGTACAGGCAGGGCTGCTATGACAGCGGCTACAGCTGAGGCACCGTCAGTAGCAGCTACACCAGCAGATCCCGCCAGGGCCGCCAAACCAGTGCCAACATTCACGCCAGAGACCGCACCAGAGATACCATCCCCAACGCAGGCGCCGTCACCACCACGACCACCACGAGAAGTGCCAGCAGCGAAAGGACTGGAACGACGGGTCGTACCGGCCGATGCCCCATACGCAGGCAAGCTTGACTTGTCCTTGATGATCAATTTTGTGTGTCGAAAGTACGCCACTTTCCCTTCGCTCCTAGCTTGTTTCAGCAAAGGTATTTGTGC
>JACEEZ010013989.1:7500-12500 GCA_016584305.1 Chionoecetes opilio
TTTCAGTGTTGGTGTTTCAGTGTTGGTGTTTCAGTGTTGGTGTTTCAGTGTTGGTGTTTCAGTGTTGGTGTTTCAGTGTTGGTGTTTCAGTGTTGGTGTTTCAGTGTTGGTGTTTCAGTGTTTGTTTTGTTTGTGTTTTAGTGTTTGTTTTGTTTGTGTTTTAGTGTTTGTTTTGTTTGTGTTTTAGTGTTTGTTTTGTTTGTGTTTTAGTGTTTGTTTGTGTTTTAGTGTTTGTTTGTGTTTTAGTGTTTGTTTGTGTTTTAGTGTTTGTTTGTGTTTTAGTGTTTGTTTGTGTTTTAGTGTTTGTTTGTGTTTTAGTGTTTGTTTGTGTTCTAGTGTTTGTTTGTGTTCTAGTGTTTGTTTGTGTTCTAGTGTTTATGTTAGTGTTTTAGTGTTTATGTTAGTGTTTGTGTGTTTGGGTTTCCCTTTTACATATTTAAGTTTAGTTTCTTTGGGAGTTCTGATTTACACTTGGTTAAGATTAGGGTTTGTGTGTTTCTGTGTCGACTCTCGTTGTGAGATATTCTGTGTTTTTGAAGAGCTCTTAAAGGCTTCTAGTCTTTTGTTTCTTTTATTAACCGTTGCTTGCTTTCTTAACTTTTTTTGTTTATCATATTAAATAAATGTCATAGTAACTTTATTAACTTTTTTTGTCCCGTATGTTTATTTTCTTTATTCATTTTTTTGGTTACGCGGCTCGGACCTGTAATTTTCACTCTGCCGTCGTAACAGAATTGGCGACCTTGCCAGGATATCTCGCTTAACAATTGTCGACTTTTTTTCCCTTTGTTTGTTTGTGCCCTTTGTTGCCGTCATTATGGTTGTCATAAACCATGATGACGTGGTTGCATTTGTTCACGCCATCCCTACCTTTGCACAAGTTGCGGCTCTAAGCGTTGCTGAGTTACGTATGATCAGTGATTTTTTTTAACATTCCCCTAGCAACTAATATGGACAAGGAAGAGCAAATAAATGCCGTAGCTAGCAGGATATGCCAACAGCAGGATTTTGGTGATGTCGGGTTAAAAGATAACGAGGGCCCAGTTTTGGATGATCAGCCAGCAGAGGTTGACGATAGTGTAACCTCTGGGTGCTCAGCCAGTGAGCTTCGTAAGCTGGAACTAGAGGTACGTAAGGCTGAAGCCGAAGCTCGCAAGAGTGAGAGCGAGGCTGTATTTTTTGCTGAACTAGAGACCCGCAAGGCTGTAGCTTTAGCCGAAGCTGAAGGTCGTAAAGCCAAAGCTGAAGCTGAAGGTCGTAAAGCCGAAGCCGAAGCTGAAGTAGAGAAAATGCGGTTACAACTGCAATTAGCCCAATTAGGTCATGTCCCTACCAACAGTAACCTTACTCAGTGCTACCTCTCATTTTGATTTAGGACGCGCCGCAAGACTTGTCCCTGCCTTTACAGAGGACAATGTTGATGTTTATTTTCCTACTTTTGAGCGTCTGGCCAAGACTTTGAAGTGGCCAGTTGATTTTTGGCCAGTTTTGTTGCAACAATCTTTAACGGGAAAAGCGCTCAGAGTATATGCATCTCTTTCAGACCTGATGCATGTACATTTCAGGTCATTAAGGAGGAGGTATTAAAAGCATATGCACTTGTTCCTGAAGCATACCGTCAACGCTTCAAAGGACTCCGTAAGCAGCCTGAACAGACTCACCTCGAGTTTGCCAGATGTAAGAGGGAGGCGTTGAACAAATGGCTTCTTTCAAAAGATGTAAGTGAATTCACTTCACTGGTTGAACTAGTCTTAACCGAAGAGTTCCTCCGCACCATTAACGATGGAGTAAGTGACTATTTATTGGACAGGGAATTTTTGACTATTGAGGAGGCTGCTAAACACGCTGATGGGTACACACTTAGACATGGCAATATTCACTTTGGCTCTAAATCCCCACAGGTACTTCGACCTTCTGTTCCATGGAACCAGGAGAGACCACTTACAACTGGTCCGTTTCGAAACAAGGCTCAGGCACACTCACCTCGTTCACCACCTCAGGGGGCGTTCCATGTACAGAAGTATTACTGTACATTTTGTGGAAAGTCTGGCCACAAAGCAGACTTCTGCTATAAAAGGCTCCAGCCTACAGAAGGCAAGCCTATTTTGACAGTGTCGAATCAGACACCTTTGGGAGATTCTGTTAAGCCCGTAGCTTTAATTTCTGCTGCACAAACAGCACCAGAGAGTGCTTTCTCACCTCCTACTTCTCAGGACAGTGATTGTCACAAGGAGAATTTTGTGGAAGACTCTCCTTTGGATAATGACACACTGTGCCTAGAGAAACTTTTTGCTAACCCTTATCCCTTCCAGAGTGTTTCTGGTTCTCCCTTAGGTCCCGCTGATAATGGGAGAGAAGCTTTGATGACAGCTCAAAAGTCTGACGACTCGTTGCAGTCATTGTTTGACCAGGCGCGGGCCACGGCCAATGACTCGGGCCCCGCTACTCAGTACTTTATCCGTGACGGTGTACCTTGCCGCCGCTGGTTACCCACCACCATGACGGAGGAGGACGCTGACTGGGCTTCAGTAACTCAAATTGTTTTACCCGTCTCTTACAGGCAGACTGACCTGGCCGTTGCCCATGACGGATGTTTTTCAGGACACTTAGGTGTTCGAAAAACGTTTACCAAGCTGGCCAGGAATTTCTTCTGGCCCTTATTATCAATTGCCATTATTATCATATGCCATTATTGTCAATTAACTGGGAAACCTAACCAACCCATTCCACCTTTCCCACTTGTTAAAGTCCCTCACATAACTGAACCATTTAATTCAATTCAATGTGACATTGTTTGCCCTCTGCCTAAAAAGGGTTTTGAATATATTTTCAATATGATTGACACTTAAACTAGGAATTTACATGCAGTTGCTTTACGGAAGGTTACCGCTGAGGCCATAGTAACGTCCCTTCTGGACCTTTTTACCCACTTTGGGTTGCCATACAGAGTGCAGACTGATGGTGTTTCATACTTTGTCGGGAAAGTTTTTAAGGAAGCCATGGCAGAGTTGGGTATAGGACATAGCGTATCATCTCCTTATCACCCACAGACCCAAGGAGCTGTTGAACGATCGCATCAGACCTTGAAAGGCATCCTTCGTAAGTACGCTGTCCAGTACGGTTCATCATGGGATGACGACCTACCGTACCTGTTGTTTGTCCTGCGCGACACTCCCAATGAGAGCACAGGTTTTTCACCCTATGAGCTTGTGTTTGCCCACCGTGTGAGAGGACCACTTCACATAGTTAGGGAAAGATTGTTAGGTAGCTCAGAAGAGAGTACCAATGTGCTTCACTTAGTAGGAGATGTCCGGGAACGACTGTTGAGGCGCTGGCAGTTGGCCGCCGACAACTTGCAGCAATCCAAGACCAGGAGCAAGACTTGGTACGACAAGAAGGCGAGACATCGGGAATTACTGCATGGTGATAAAGTCCTCGTCTTCCTGCCAGCCCAAGGCCAGCCACTCCACGCGAAGTTCCATGGGCCTTACTCAGTCTTAAAGGAAGTAAGCCCTACCAACTATATAATTTCCACTCCTGACAGGCGCCGTTTACAACGCTTGTGCCACGTCAACGCTTTGAAGCAATACCATACGCGTCCCGAAGTTGCAGAAAAACTAGTTCCTGTGGGCGTTGTGGACACTTGCTCTGTTGACTGGGAGGATGCTGAAGACGAAGAAGAGACTAGCCCACTCGACTAGTCATCAGTTGGTACTTGGCGTTTCAACTCAGCAGAGCTCACCATGGAGCTTCAACGTCTACCCGAGTCAAGGAGGTCTGATATTTTGACCTTGGTACACAACCATCCTCAGGTATTTCAAGATAAACCTGGATGTACCACTGCAGTGGTGCATGACATAGATGTAGGTACGGCGCCATCCATCAAACAGTCTCCCTACTGCGTGCATCCCAGCAGGATGAACAAGTGAAGAAGGACCTGGCCGAGATGGAGGAATTGGGAATCATCGAACCAGCAAGCAGTGAGTGGTGTTCTCCAGTCACCCGTAAGGACCCCTACCCCCTACCGAGGATCGACGATTGCATAGAGGTAGTGGGAGATTCAAAGTTCCTGACCAAGGTCGATTGTCTTCGCGGTTTCTGGCAGGTACCCTTGACTAGTCATGCCCGAGACATTTCCTGCTTTGCCACTTTAGGGAAGACATATACATTTAACGTAATGCCTTTTGGGCTTTGCAACGCCCCTGCCACTTTCCAAAGAATGATTGCTAAAATCACAAGTAATTTAGATGATATTGTGATTTTTTCTGACACTTGGTTAGATCACGTAACTCAATTGGATGCTCTCTTCTCAGCTTTAGGGAATACTAGACTTCTTGTTAACCTTTCCAAATCTGAGTTCGCGTGTGCTCAGTTTTTGTTTTTAGGGCATGTTATTGGGTTGGTCACACTTGCCCCTCCTTCAGCTAAATGTGATTTTGCACAGTTGGCATTACCTCTCACCACGCTACTAAAAAAGGGTTGCTCATTTATCTGGAACACGGGCTTGCGAAGATGCTTTTCAGAGTCTTAAAAATGTCCTATGCTCATACCCTATGTTAATGGCTCCTAACTTCCACAGACCTATCAAACTACCATGTGATGCCAGCAATTTTGCCGCCGGTTGTGCATTCTTGCAGGCGCGTGATGGAGTGGAACATCCGGTGGCCTACTTTAGCAAAAAGTTTACACCTGCACAGACCCGTAATGCTACCGTAGAAAAGGAGGAGCTTTTATCCATTATTTTGTCTACAACATTTTTTATTACTACCTTTTGCCACAGTTCGAATTTGCGTTCACCCAAATTCTCTTTATGGGGGGAAGACTGTTACGACCACTTCATGTTCCTATCTACCTTTTTTTTTTTGTGTTTCTCGTTGTCCCCCTTGTACACGTCAATTCACTTTCACTTATGGTGGTTCAGTATAGCTTCACTGTTTCGTTTATTGTTTCGTTTTTGTTCCGTATTACAGTTCCAGAGCTTTCCTCAGCCTAAGGAGGTG
>JACEEZ010013989.1:17500-47500 GCA_016584305.1 Chionoecetes opilio
GAAGGAGGAATGAGGGCTAAATAACCTCCCATCAACTTCTCTTTAACCTTTTTTACTTTTTCTTTCCCTTATATCTTTGTTTCCTTCTACATCGTCTCTCATCTCCTCCTCCTCCTCTTCCTCCTCCTCCTCCTTCTCTTCCTGCTCCTCGTCCTCCTGGCACTGACTAGCCTAAAGCGAGGAGGGGAATGGCACTTTAGATGACCCTCACTTTTCAGAGAGGGAGAGAAGGAGAGAGGAGGGAAAGGAGGAGAGAGGGAGAGGAGGGAAAGGAGGAGGAAGGGAAATGGAGAGAACGAGAGATAAATTATTGTAATGAAGAGAAGAGGGGGAAGAGAAGTGGGCTTAAGGAGAAATTGAGAGAGAGAGTGAGAGAAAATTAATGTCCTTCAACGCCAGAGGTATTCATGTGTACATTCACACACACTCACACACACACACACACACACACACACACACACATACACACACACACACACACACACACACACACACACACACACACACACACACACACACACACACACACACACACACACACACACACACACACACACACACACACACACACACACACACACACACACACACACACACACACACACACACACACACACACACACACACACACACACACACACACACACACACACGTGTGTATCTGACTCAAGTCTTCTGGTGATTCCATTCGGGTGATGAGTGACTCCATTCTATGTATTTGACTCCAGTAGAGTCAACGGAGACTGAGAAGTATCTAACAGCCATTAAGTCTGACGCAGCTGGTTGTGCCGACATTTCACCTAAACTTTTAAAGCTCACTGCCTCTTCTATTTATCGTCCATTGACACACTTAATTAATCTTTCCTTAAAAACTGGAACATTTCCAGATCAATTAAAAAAGGGCAAGGTAATACCATTACATAAACTGGGGGGGGGGGGGGGCACTCAGTAGAGCGCATACCTCCGCTCAGGCATGTAATAATTGGTTGTCAGGGCAACAGTTGTGATTCAATTTCATCTAAAATTAAATAAGTTCTTTCTTATAACAAATAAACTTGGTATACCAAGTTTGGTCCAAATTTATTCGTAACTTTTCGAGAAATCCTGTACACTAACAAACAAACAAACAGATCGGGGTGAGAACATAACCTCCCTCCACCTTCGTTGGCGGAGGTAATCAGGGAACAAGAATGACATCAAAAACTATCGTCCCATCTCAATCCTTCCTGCTTTTAGCAAAATATTTGAAAAGGCAATTTCTACTCGCCTTATTAACTACTTGGAAGGAAACAGCTTATTATCTGACTCTCAGCATGGCTTCAGATCAAACCGCTCTACAGAAACAGCAATTTTACAGTTTGTCAGTGATGTATACCAAAAATTAGAAGGTAAATATTATGTTGCAGGAATATTTATAGATTTATCAAAAGCCTTTGATTATTTAGATCACCTGATACTTTTCGACAAATTAGAAAACGTAGGTATAAGAGGTGTGCCTCACCAACTGTTTAAGAGGTATCTTAGTAACAGGTCACAAAGTGTTTTTTGTAATTCCACTTATTCTCTTTCAAAATCTATATCTAAGGGTGTACCTCAGGGATCTATTTTAAGGCCTATACTTTCTTTTTATATATATATATATATTTTATATATATATATATATATATAATATATATATATATATATATATATATATATATATATATATATATATATATATATATGACATAACCAATGCTAGTTCAAAATTTAAATGTACTATATATGCTGACGATACAAATCTCCTATTAGCTGATAGTAACCTGAACTCCTTACACCTTAATTTGCAAATTGAATTGTTGTTGATAAATAAGTGGATACAGGCTAACAAATTAAATCTCAATGTTACAAAAACCAATTATATACTGTTTCAAAATCGTTCAATAAAAGACGTCATGCCCCCAATATTATAAGAAGGTGAACCAATACAACGTGTCTCTCATACAAAGTTTTTGGGTGTAATTATCGATGAAAATTTCAATTGGAGCCATCATATTAATGAGGTATGTACAAAGCTATCAAAAATATGTGGCATCCTATATAGAGTCCTCCATCAACTAACAACAGAGAGTATGGTCAGTATTTATTACACTTTATGTTACCCTCATCTGATCTACTGAGTCTCCATATGGCCATCATTTTTGAAAAAATTATTAGTAGCCCAAAATAAGATTATCAGATCTATTTTATTCATGGATAAATTTGATTCTACCAGCCGTAATTATTCTCAGTTAAATATATTACATTTCAAATTCATTAAAATATATTTTGTATTGATGCTTATTTTTAAAAGTATGAATATTTATACAGGTAGCAAACTTTTCAAATTTATTGAAAGTTCTCATAACACGAAGGGTAATAATATAAATATAGTGAGTCCACAATTTCGAACAACCCTCTACAACAAGAGTGTGGTATGTGAGGGTCCTCAGCTGTGGAATTCCCTTCCTACTGATGTAAAAACATTAATATTTATATGTAATTTATTTCAATTTAAAAAGAAAATAAAGAGTTATTTGTTTACTTGTCAGAATACAGGATGTTAGGCGAACGATGTAAGTGTGTGTCAATACGCAAGTCAGTGTGGATGTTCTATATTGTTAATGTTTGTAAGAATGCACGTGTTGGAGATTTGGTGCTTGTTTTTACATAATTGGAATCTTATTTACTGTAGTTGTAAAGTTTGATTGCATAATCTATTCAATATAATTTCTTAGAAAATAATGTTGCCTGTGTACTGCAAATTTAAATTAGAAATTTCCGTCTGTCAAAGAGTCTTGGCTCGACAGACCATGCCGTTAATAGACATGGTATACATAAGTTTGTTTATACAGTTTATAGATGTAACAATAATGACAATAAATTTACTATTACTATTACTATTACTATTACACACACACACACATACACACACACACACACACACACACACACACACTGCTCTTTGCTTTTTATGTTAATGACTTACAAGAAAAGCTTATTGAATGTAATTGTAACTATTTCGATTTCGATAATGATCTTCTAAATGTTTCTTTAAGTTTATTAGTGTTGATGTATACAGACGATACAGTGGTACTATGTAGTAGTGAGGCAAACATGAAACAGGCACTAACAGCTCTACATAGTTATTGTTCCGAGTGGAAATTTGAAGTTAATGGTAGTAGGACTAAAATTGTAGTGTTTAGCCGGGGTCAAGTACAAACAAGTAATTACAATTTCAAATTTGGTGGTGAGGAATTAGATGTAGTTAGCGAGTATAAATACTTAGGTATATTGTTTAATTATAATGGGAGGTTTAGGAAGGGGGAGTTGGAATCAAAGGAACAAGCAACGAGGGCCTTGTACGCGCTAATTGGCACCTCACGCAAATATGACTTGCCAGTTGACATTCAAATTGAATTGTTTAACATTATGGTTGTACCCGTATTAACATACGGTTGTGAAGTCTGGGGTGATAATATCATACGGGAGGTAGAACTATTACAAATTAAATTTCTGAAACATATTTTGTATGTACACAGATATACTAGCACCGATATTGTATATAGAGAACTAGGGGTGTATCCACTTGAAATTACTATTAAGTGTAGGATGATTAATTACTGGTCTAAATTGATTATGGGGAAACAAACAAAATTAAGTTATGTAATGTACAACTGTTTATTGCAGCTACACACAAGTGGTGTTTATATATCGCCATGGCTAGAATGTATAAAAAATATATGTATTGAGTGTGGTTTGCCAGTAGTGTAGATGACGCAAACTATTAACAACCCCAAATGGTTTAGGAAAGCGGTGGAACAGAAATTAAAAGATATATGAATAACAACTTGGTATAGAAATGTAATAAGCAGAGGCATTTGCAGTAGTTATATGATGTATAAAGAAGTGTATGGGATTGAGGAGTATTTAGCCAAACTAAATAAAACTAATCGTATCTCTTTAACTAAATTCCGCACAGGAAATAATCAGCTGCCAATTATTACTGGAAGACATAGTCAAATAAGCAGGGAAGAGCGTTATTGTACTCAATGTAATAACGGACAACTAGGAGACGAAGATCATGTTCTGTTGCAATGTCAAAATGAGGAATTATTCAGTTAAGAAGCAGATACATACCAGAGTATTACAGGTTACAGCCAAATCACTCTATATTTACAATGCTGATGCAGAGCAAAAATGTAATATTATTAACATATTTAGCACAATTTGTAAATGCTTTGATTAAGCTGTTTAGATGATGTTTTTGTTATGAATGTGTACATATATTACACAGGAGCTGTGCTCCATACTTTTTATAAAGTCTGAGCAAATAAATATATTATATTATATTATATTATATTCACACAGAACACACACACACACAACAACACACACACACACACACACACACACCACAACACACACACACACACACCACCACACACACACACACACACACACACACACACACACCACACACACACACACACACACACACACACACACACACACACAGACACACACATACATACTTACATTGCTCCATAAATACATACATACATACATACATGCAGTGAAATGAATACACCAGTTAACTTCACACACACACACGCGAACACACACACGAACACACACACACACACACACACACACACACACACACACACACACACACACACACACACACACACACACACACACACACGATACACTCACACACACACACACACACACACACACAACACACACACACACACACACACACACACACACACACACACACACACACACAAGAACAGACACACACAGGCAAACACACACACCACCAGCACGCACGCACGCACGCACCACGCCCCGACGCACGCACGCACGCACGCACGCACGCACGCACGCACGCACGCACGTAACGACGCAGCAAACGAGCCGCAGACCCGAAAGCCGCACAAACGTATTGCATTGCCATCGGAATTCGCCATTTAGCTCGATTAGCGAGGGAGGATGGTGGGGTAAGTAGTCAGAAGTCATTTTAGTGGTGGTAGCTAGTTAATTAATGGAAGAGGCAAATTGGTCTATCATTTCTTTCTCTTCTTCCTCTTTATCCTCTTCCTCCTCTTCTTATTCCTCTTCCTTCGCCTATTCCTCTTCCTTCTCTTCTTCCTCCCTTACCATTCATCATTCATTTATTACATTTTCTCGGCTTGGACACGTCAAAACTTCTATCCAATATTCTCCTCTCTCTCTCTCTCTCTCTCTCTCTCTCTCCTCTCTCTTCTCTCTCCTCTCTCTCTCTCTCTTCCTCTCTCCTCTCTCTCTCCTCTCTCTCTCTCTCTCTCTCTCTCTCTCTCTCTCTCTCTCTCTCTCTCTCTCCTCTCTCTCTCTCTCTCTCCTCTCTTCTCTCTCTCTCTCTCTATTTTTTTTATTTTTTTTTTATTCTTTATTTAAACAACTGACATGGTATACATGGGGCTACAACTAGCAAAGAGGTTGTTGAAGGCAATGGGTGGCAGAAGCTAGAGATGTCCCCTGTCCCGGGGACATCTATCTGAAAGCTATGCCTTATAGGATAAACTAAATATATAATGTTACAGACTGAGGGTCACTGTCTGTCACAGGCACTTTTCAGGCGCACTATTTACATGTACACTATGTCACTGTGTCAATGTATGTCACTATGTGTGTGTGTCACAATGTATCACTATTGACACGACACTGTGTTACGCCTTACGGGCACTAAGGCAGATGTAAGCGGCACCATCTGTGGGCCGCCACCTTCACCTGCTGGGTGTTCATGGCCACGACATCCAGCTCAACCGTGAAGGTGTTCCACAGTGTCGCCGTGGCCCAAGTAAAGGCTCGCTGGCCCATCACGGTGTGGGTCCTCGAGGCCTCGAGGAGGAGATCACCTGACACTACCGTCCTCGTAGCGCGCTCTGACCTCCTCCACGGGACCCGAAGTCCTGCAAGGTGGGAAGAGTGTTGCACCTAGGCCTTGTGCAACACTGTGAGGGCACCGACTTTCCTCCGGTGCCCCAGGCTGTCAAGCTGGGAGCGGGGATCATCCCGCCACTGCTCCTGCTGTAGTCGTTGTTGTTGTTGTTGTTGCTGGTGTTGGAGCTGCAGCTGATGTTGTTGTTGTCGTCGCTGCTGCTGCTGCCACTGTTGCCGCAGGCGACGTTCCCTGTGATATTGGTCGTCGGTTGGGTGTATGAGGCGCTCAGCACGCCTCTGCACTTTGTCTCGCAGTGACAGGTGGCACTGGGCACTACTCATCCAGGTGAGAGGACTGTACTCCATGACGGGCCTCACTTGGGCCTTTTACAGCCGTATGAAGCCGTCAGCGTCGAGCAGGTGCCTTACTCGGCGCAGGAGAGTCACCCTCAGGGAGGCTCGACGTGCCACTGTCGCCAGGTGGCGGTCAAAGTGGAGCCTGGAGTCAACCTTCACACCAGGATGTTGATGGAGTCCTTGATGGCAAGGGTATCGTCCCCAAACTTCAGCTTCCTCTCGAGTAGCCTCTCGCTCTCTCTCTCTCTCTCTCTCTCTCTCTCTCTCTCTCTCTCCTCTCTCTCTCTCTCCTCTCTCTCTCTCTCTCTCTCTCTCTCTCTCTCTCTCTCCTCTCCCTCTCCCTCTCCCTCTCCCTCTCCTCCCCCTCTCCTCTCTCCTCTCTCTCTCCTCTCTCTCTCTCTCTCCTCTCCTCTCCTCTCCTCTCCTCTCTCTCTCTCTCTCTCTCTCTCTCTCTCTCTCTCTCTCTCTCTCTCTTCTCTCTTCTCTCCTCTCTCTCTCTCTCTCTCTCTTTCTCTCTCTCTCTCAAACACACACAGAAGTTGTAGCTTATTCAGTTCACCATGCTTTATGTATGTGTCTGTGTGTGTGTGTGTGTAAATTGTTTCCCTCTTGTTTACTTCATAGCTGGGGTTATTTCTCTCTCTCTCTCTCTCTCTCTCTCTCTCTCTCTCTCTCTCCTCTCTCTCTCTCTCCTCTCTCTCTCTCTTCTCCTCTCTCTCTCTCTCTCTCTCTCTCCTCTCTCTCTCTCTCTCTCTCCTCTCTCTCTCCTCTCTCTCTCTCTCTCTCTCTCCTCTCTCTCCTCTCTCTCCCTCTTCCTCGTTGCTTCATCCAGTCACAAGCCATTTTAATTCTCTTCCATTTTATCTCCTCGCTTCCCCCTTTGTATATTTTTTCCTCCTCTCTTCCATACCCTCTTCCTCTCTCGCTTTCAATACTTCCTCTTCTCCTTCCTTTTCTCCTTTTAATCTCTCTTCATTCCTTTTTATTCTCCCTTTTATCTTACTTCTTGCTTCTCTCGTTTTCTCTCTTCTACCTTATTCCTTCAATTTTGACTTTTTTTTTCATTTTTCCTTTCTTCCTCTTCTCTCTCTCCTTCTCTCCACTTGACCTCCTGAAATGAAGACTCTATATTTTAAATCCAATGAACCGTCCCCCCAGGCAAGAGTAAACAGTGTGTTGGAAGGAGAGGTGGAAGAGAGAGGAGGAGGAAAGGAGAGAAGGAGGAAAGGAAGGAGAGAAGAAAGGAGGGTAAATAGAAACTGTGGAAGAAGATAAAAACAAATAGAGGGATTGGAAAGTACTTATTGAGAAAGTCAGAGAGAGAGAGAGAGAGAGAGAGAGAGAGAGAGAGAGAGAGAGAGAGAGAAGCAGAGAGAGAGAGAGAGGAGAGAGCACGATTAAGTGAGTGTATAGTTTTAACTTTTAAGACAAGAATAATACGTGAAACCTCTCTCTCTCTCTCTCTCTCTCTCTCTCTCTCTCTCTCTCTCTCTCTCTCTCTCTCTCTCTCTCTCTCTCTCTCTCTCTCTCTCTCTCTCTCTCTCTCTCTCTCTCTCTCTCTCTCTCACTCTTTCTTTCTCTCTTGTATACCGCACACGCAAACAAACACACATCACTATTATTTTTGTATTTGTTAAAACCAGAGGTTGGCACCGCAAATGAAAATGCACTTCCGCAAACGCACTTCCGCATACCTAATCCTTACTTTTCGCAACTGCAAGTCCACACATTTCTTGAAGTTTGCATTTCCGCAACCGCAAATCTGCACAACCGCAAACCAATTAAGTGATATTTTCCCTTCGCAAAGTGCAAAAGTAACGGTAAAGCTTTTTGTAGTTGTAAATTAATTGATTTTTATACTAAACTACGCATGTCAATTGAAATATATTAGTAATATTTTCATACTTACCTCTCAGCACCCCACAGAGTTATAACTCACATTTTTCCTTCCACTCATTGTGACTCCTCACTCAATTGATCAACTTAAGTGCTAACTAAGGGGTAATAATTAGTAAAGGTTTACAACACTTCAAATTACAATTCATTGATTTGATATCAGGTCTTTAACCTCAGACTCCTCATTCAGATTCCTCTGGTGACAATTCCATTTTGGCCAGGTCCATGTTCCACTTCATGAAGACCAATTTCAAAGTTATCGGAGGTCAGACTCGCTCTTTTGGCCTTCATGAGGTTCGTTTTCTTCGAGAACAGACTTTCCACTGCTGCAGAGCTGGAGATGGCCGTGTTGTTATTAACTAAGTAGGTAGGTAGGTAGAGTTGGTTCCCTCTATGCTGTGGTTCCTGGGGTCCCACTGACCCTCGACAGTGCGTGTAGCCGCACAGGAATCATGTTCAAACTCCCCAAGTCACTTGGAAATTTGCAAATCTATATGCGTTTGCGGCAAGTACTTCAGCAAACGCAGGTCTGCAACTTTTTACCTTTCCGCACATCCGCAAAGAAATTCGGACTTCTGGACTTGCAGAAGTTGCGATTTGCGAAAGTGTTTGCGGAAGTGTCAACCTCTGGTTAAAACAAATTCCTGTTCAATGACCAGCACCACACACACACACCACAACACAACACCACACACACACACACACACACACACACACACCACACACACACAACACACACACACACACACACACACACACACACACACACACACACACACAACACACATACACACACACACACACAAAACACACACACACACACACACATACACACACACACAACACACCACACACACACACACACACACACACACACACACACACACACACACACACACACACCACACACACACACACACACACACAACACACCCCACACATACACACACAAACACACATACACACACACACACACACACACATACACACACACACACATAAACACACACACACACACACACAGACACACACACACACACACATGCACACACACACACACACATACACACACACACACACACAAACACACAAAAGAGAGAGAGAGTGTGTGAGAGATATAAAGAGATAAGAAGGAAGAATAATACTACCACCCTTTTCCTTCCTTTTCTTCCTCCTCCTCCACCTCATCATCATCATCACAGCCTGTAGATTTTGCATTATGATGTATTTATATGAGATTTAGTGGATGAAACGAGGCAGAAACATAATGCAACGAACCGTAAATATGATGAAACGAACCGTAAATATGATGACCTCGCTGCGAAGTATCATACCCTTCCGGAATGTGTTGCCTCCAACATAGGTTGTGCTTCTGGAGCTGTTATGGCCCATGTTACAGGTGCCACTGTCGATCTAATTGCTCCAGAAGAGTCACCTTGCGCCACCTCCGATCGGAGTGTTCCAGAAGAGGCACATTTCATTTCAGTCAGAAATGGTGCCCGCTGCCCGGCCATTCGAAATTTAAAATAATTCACCGATCAAGACGTACAACAGTTACCAGGTCCTGGCGGAAGACGAAAAAGGACATTCATGAGACTAGAGTCATAGGCGATTCCATTGTAAAATGCCAGCTGTGGAAATTTTGTGGAAGAGCTCGATCGAAGCGAAAATTGTTTTCGAAATCGACTCTACAGCAATTTATTCGAAAGTGCGTTAACTCAGCATGTTCACAAATTCACGAGAGGTGACAACACATTGGACCTTGTTTTTTCGACAAATGCTGGTTTGGTAAAGAATGTGAATATTGGCCCTGAATTTGGCACTAGCGATCTGCACTAGCATTGTGTTTTTTTATATAAATCTCGAAGTGTACAGGGAGATCGTTAGTGATGAACAAATTTTCCTGTATAAACAAGGTAACTTTGAAAGACTTACGTAGGGCGATTTTGTTGTTTACAGGTTGCTATGAGCATGCTATCAAATCAATCGAATATAGATGAATCATGAGGGATATTTAACAATATCTTGAATAATACTGTAAAGTCTTGTGTTCCAGTCGGTAACAGACGTTCACGTAATAATAAGAATAAACCCAAGTGGTGGATCAGCCAAATTGAGTCTGAGCTTTTGCAGGAAAAACGGGCCTACCGTAAATTCTTGTCATTTCAAAATGTAAAGGATAAAATAGAGTTCGAAAGACTACGCGCGATACGAAAAAGTTGATAAAGAAAAGTAAGAAAGGGCTTGAATTATATATTGCAAGTATCAGTAAATCGAACCCCAAACATATTTTCAGTTACGTGCGAAATAAGAAAGTTATCACATTTACACATACTAATAATGAAATCGAGATGGCTGAAATATTAAACGATTACTTTGCTTCTGTTTTCACCGTTGAATATATAAATGAACTGGAATAAGTCAGCTGCGATCATAATAACGTAATTGCATTGATGAATTGCGAGTTTTTAGAGGACACGTTAATTTAAGCAACAAATAAACGCAAAGTTAACAAACCCCCCGATCCAGACTGTATTGCACCGCAAGTTTTAAAGGAAGCGAAGCACCAGATTTGTAAACCTCTTTCAATACTTTTTTTTAACAAATCCCTGAATAACGGTAAAGTTCCTCGCGATTGGAAACTTACAAATGTTACTCCAATACATAAAAAGTATGATTTAACACAACCGAGCAGCTACAGACCGATCAGCCCCTCACATCCGTAGCCTGAAAATTTATGGAAACTGTAATACGAGACTATGTGGTAGATTTCTTAAAAGAAAATATTCTGATCAAAAGCTCCCAGCAAGGCTTTCGTAATACACGTTCTTGCCTCACAAATTTGCAAGACTTTATTAACCCATGGGTTGCGGCATGCCTTCCGGCAGGCTCTCCTAAGCGATGCGGCATGCCTTCCGGAAGCGGGATTTTCAAGCGTATATAAAAACCGCGCCAACATTCGTAGGAGTCCACACACTGTCACATGTAGGCCGCGATGTCAGCTCTCGATACCACACACCACCATCTGCCTAACTACGCTGTACTCTTTTATTTTCATTTACTTTGTTATTTACTCTCTACGTACGCCTTATTTTGTGGTGTATATCCCTCATAAGAGCCTTCTGATACAAGTTTGTACACATAAAGAAACCATCAGAGTGCTTTATAGGCGAAATATAGAGCGATTTGTATTATCAATTACCCCATTCTCCCTCCACCACTTACTCCACCACCCCACCTAAGTACAGTCGTCACTCGCAAGCGGTTTGGTGCTATTCCCACCAGATATTTCAACTCCCGACCACAACCACACCACAACCCTATACGTTTGGGTTAAAAATAGATCTATTGCCGAATGCGGATTTACTACCTTGACGTTGATGTGATTTTTATCCAATTCTGTAATGGTCAGAGTTTCGCTCACTTTGCCGCACTGGGGACCCGAGAAAATTCAAAGCTCACGCAGTCTCAGGTTTAATGACGTATACAGCACGTTCGACGAGACGAAAGCTGTAGATGGGCTTTATCTTAACTTTCAAAAAGCGTTTGACAAAGTCTCCTATAAGCGTTTACTTAAACTTAAAGTGGCACGGCATAATTGGAAATATCTTAAATTGGCTTAAAGACTGACTTTCTGAGAGAAAGCAGCGCGGTGCAAATAACCCGGGGACTGCGGGAGCAAAGATTTTTTTTAGTGCCACCAGTGCGGAAATGTGAGTGAAACAGTGACCATTTCAGAATTAGATGAAAATCACATCAACGTCAAGGCAGTAAAAATCCACATCCGGCAATATATATATTTTTAACCCAAACGTATGGGGTTGTGGTGTGGTTGTGGTCAGGAGTTGAAATATCTGGCGCGAATGGCACCAAACCGCTAGCGAGAGCCTACTGAAGTGGGGTAAGGGATGCCACTCCTTGGGCTTTTTGCAAAGATTTTGAGGGGATTATTCAAGTATTTCTCCAGTAGTTTATCTCAAGGTAAGCATAGGTACCGTTGTACCGTACCGTATGATATATAAATAATAATATATATATATATTATATATATATAATATATAATAATAAATATATTATATATATATATAATATAAATATGAATAATATAATATATAAAATATAAATAGATATATAAAATATATATAAATAATATATAATATATATATAAATAATATAAAATAGATATATATATATATATATTATAATAATATATAAAGATATATATATATATATATATATAATATATATATATATATAAATATAATATATATCTAATAATATATATATATATAATATAATATATATAATAAATATATAGATATATATAAAAATATATATATAAAAATAATATACTAATATAAATATATAATATATATATATATATATATATATATATATATATATAATATATAATAATATATAATATATATATATAATATATATATATAAATATATAATATAAATATATATATAGAATAATATATATAATATATATATATATATATATATATATATATATATATATATATATAACTATATATGAATATATATATATATATAATATATATATATAATATATATATATATATATATTTATATAATATATATATAATAGTATATATATATATAATAATATATATAATATATATATATAGTATATATATATATGAATATATATAATATATATATATATATAATATATATATTAATATATATATATATATAGTATATATAATATATATATAAATAGTATATATATATAAAATATATATATATATAATATATATATATATATATATATATACATATAAATATGTATATATACATATAATATATATATACATATATATATACATATATATATATATATATATATATATATATATATATATATATATATATATATATATATATATATACATATACATATACATATATATATATATATATAATATACATATACATATACATATATATATATATATATATATATATATATATATATATACATATATATATATATATATATATATATATATATATATATATATATTTATACATATAAAATATATATATATATATAATATATATATATATATAATATATTTATAATACGGTACGGTACAACGGCACCTATGCTTACCTTTAGATAAACTACTGGAGAAATACTTAAATAATCCCTCCAAAAGTCCCAAGATAGACAAAACAAGTCCAAACGCCAGGACCTAAATCCCAAGATCTTGGGAAAAAAGCCAAGGAGTGGTATCCCAGCGTAGAGCGTAGTTAGGCAAATGGTGGTGTGTGTTATCGAGGGCTGACATCAAGGCGTATATGTGACACAGTTTGTAGACTTCTACGAATGTTGGCGCGGTTTTTGTATGTTTTTTTAAATTGCGCTTCCGGAAGGCATGCCGCAGTCGCTCAGCAGAGCCTTCCGGAAGGCATGCCGCAGCCCACGGGTTAAAGGAAAAGCATCAAGCTGGCGAGATATTTTAAGTAGTGTACCGAAGGGATCTGTTCTAGGTCATGTACGTTTCTTAGTCTATGTAAACGATATTGCCGAAGGCCTCACCTGTAAGATATCAAAGTTTGTGGACGAGACAAAAATAACGAATAAAGTAACCACAACGGGCTATAAGATGTAATATCAATATGACCTTGATCGCTTAGTTAGTTGGGCAAATAATTGGCAGATGAAATTCAATACCGATAACGGTAAAGTTTTGCATAAAGTAAGTATCAAATTAACTACTCGATGGACGGACGTAAACTTTCCAATGTTACCGAAGAAAAAGACTGATATATATTATAATTTAAAATTATTATAAGCAACCACCTCAAGCCCTGTAAACATTATTTAGAAGTTGTTAAGAGGGCTAACAAGTTAACCGGTTTAATGGGAAGAACTTTCGAATGTAAATCTGCGAACGTCATTCATACATTTTTCAATGCAATCGTGCGTCCTCATCAATTCCATCTCCTTCCTTCAATATTGCGTTCAGTTCTGGTCACCCTACTATAGAAAATTAATAGTCAAGCTAGAGAGAGTACATAGAAAAGTTACTAAAATGATTTCGCGCTTGAAAAACAAGCCATATGAAGAGCGATTGAAGGAACTTAACTTGTTCAGTTTGCCAAAACATAGGTTACGAGGAGACTAATACGATTGTTTAAAATGTTCCATGGATTTGATAATGTTAGCATAAACGACTATTTGAATATTCATTGGACAAGCACCACTCATAGCAATGGATGCAAGATAAGATGATGCAAGAATGGATGCAAGGTAAGCGATTTCGGTCACACGAAGCAAAGTTAATTCTTTATTTATTATTTATTAACGAAAAGTGTTTTCGTTAATAAATAGTTGTTAATATTTGGAACTCTCTTCCAGCAAAAGTATTTAATATTAACACGGTTGAGGCATTTAAGGACAAACTTGATACATACTTAGCATCAACTGCACTACTCGATTACTGGGGCCCTGCGTAATTTATTAATTTTGATTAAAAAAAATGTTGTTTAGCTTCATTTTAGAGTATGTCTCTCCTTCAATCTTTCCTACCAAATTCCGTGGCAGTTTTTCAGTACTGCATGGTGATTTTCTCACATTTTTCCTGCCGGCCTCGGCCGGAGAGGGAGGTGGGTGAGGAGGAACTTTCAACTTTACTATTCTTTTACTTCTATCACGAAGAAACTATAGTGATAGAAAGTAGTCACAGAGGCAGCGTCGTTTGGCCAAGTAGACCTTTTGCTTTCTGTTCTTCAGCTGTATTCCTGTGTATTCCTCTACTTCCTTCTCAGGTGAGAAAAGTTTGGGAGTGCTTGTAAGCTCAGACCTCCGTCATAGGAAACAATGTATTGATACTAGAAATCGAGCTAATAGGGTTTTAGGGTTCATTACCAGCTATGTTAAAAGTAAAAGTGCTGCAGTTATTCGAAAGTTTTATTTGGCTCTAGTCAGACCTCACCTAGACTATGCGGTTCAGTTTCAGTCTCGGTATTACAGGATGGATATAGCCTTGTTAGAATCAGTGCAGAGATGGATAAGTAAAATTATACAGGGGACGCGTAACTTTAGTTATGAGAAGAGATTGAAGCTATTAAATTTACACTCACTTGAGAGGCGTAGAGTAAGAGGTGATCTGATAGAAGTTTTCGATTGGTTAAAGGGATACAATAAAGGAGATGTAGGAAAAGTTCTTACGGCTAGTAATAAGGCTAGAACAAGAAGTAACGGATTTAAACTGGAAAAGCGTAGATTAAAAAAAAAATAGTGAGAAACTGGTTCACAAATAGGGTGGTAAATGATTGGAATGGAGTCAATAGGGAGTTTTAAAAGGAGGCTAGACAATTTCATGCATGGGGATCAATCCAACTTTCAGGGTAAGTTGGATGTAGGTAGTGTTAAGTAATGGGAACTACCACGTGTAGGTCTCACGGCACCTTGCAGCTTCCTTATTTTGTTATGTTCTTATGTTTCTCCTCCTCTTCGAACTCAAATTAGCCGAGTGAACGACCGTTAATGTACGAGAGAGCAGCAAACGAACTCGTTCCGGAATTTGATAATAATAATAATAATAATAATGATAATAATAATAATAATAATTTTATTCTCACCCGGAGGCATACAGACAAAAAACAAAGCAACAAGAACAAGCCAAAGAGTAAACTTAAGTACTAGAGCAAAAACAAAAAACAAGAACAAAGTACAGGCACATTAGAGGACATAGTATCAAAGTACATCGAAAAACATACATGGACACCTGTGCTACCCCACATTCTCCATAAACAGCAGACCAAGCCACCGCTGTTGTATAGGTCCACATACATAGGCCGAGCTCTGCCTGACAGAGGTGATGACGGAGTTCGTAGAGAGCCCCACCCTACTCCTTAAACTGAACACGGAGTGTCGACGGATCACATCCAGATTGTTCATCCCGTTCCTAGCGAAATCCAGGGACGAGCTGCACCACCTGGGCCGCCCCAAAAGCCTCTTTAGGATGTCATTGTGACAGACCTTAAGGTGGTTCATAGTGGCCACCTAGTACCGCGATTACAGCGAGTTGCAGTATCACTGCCGAGTAGCAGTGACTCCTGAATAACTCCATCTTCACCTCTCTGCTACAGTAGGAGAATTTCCTCTGTAGAGTATTTCCCACAACAAGAAGCTTGGTGGTCTGCTTGATGATATCATCATCATCAGTCATGTCGTGGGACATAACATGGCCTAAGTATGCGAATCTATCCACAAAAGTGAGGGCAGACCTACCAAGCCATGCTGTTTTCAGGTAATTCACCTGACCACGTGCTGGCGAAACTACCATGCACTCCGTCTTAGTGGTGTTGTAGAAAATGTCATGCTTGGATGCATACACCTGACACACATCCGCAGTGGGTGCAATATTCTGCTGAACTATAAAACATTGAAGGTGGTGTTGGTTTTTATGATGAAAATGTAAAAAATAATATCTCTCTCTCTCTCTCTCTCTCTCTCTCTCTCTCTCTCTCTCTCTCTCTCTCTCTCTCTCTCTCTCTCTCTCTCTCTCTCTCTCTCTCTTCTCTCTCTCTCTCTCTCTCTCTCTCTCTCTCTCTCTCTCTCTCTCTCTCTCTCTCTCTCTCTCTCTCTCTCTCTCTCTCTCTCTCTCTCTCTCTCTCTCTCTCTCTCTCTCTCTCTCTCTCTCTCTCTCTCTCTCTCTCTCTCTCTCTCTCTCTCTAAATGAATGCAGAAGAATCCCAGCTGTGTTTTCCTGTTAACGAAATGACGATGAATTTGAGGTAATCCCGTAGTGTTGTGTGAGGTGGTTCTGGCGCCGAGACTTAACTGTGAATGCGATGATAAAGAAGAGGAGGATAAGGAGGAGGACGAGATAGAGATGAAGAATGAAGGAGGAAATAAGAATGATTTGTAGAAGACTTTTACGTACCACACCATTGGTTTTACTATTGAAAGGA
This sequence comes from Chionoecetes opilio, assembly GCA_016584305.1. NCBI lineage: Eukaryota > Metazoa > Arthropoda > Malacostraca > Decapoda > Majidae > Chionoecetes > Chionoecetes opilio. Next base: position 34,658 of record JACEEZ010013989.1, read on the forward strand.
TGGAAGGAAGGAAGGAAGAGTTGTTAGAAGAGAAAACAAAAGAAGGAAATTGTAATTGGAAATATTTGCATTTGTGTGTGTGTGTGTATGTGTGTGTAAGAGAGAGAGAGAGAGAGAGAGAGAGAGAGAGAGAGAGAGAAGAGAGAGAGAGAGAGAGAGAGAGAGAGAGGGGCATATGGAGAAAGAGGCAGTAATCCTGATTGTCATCAGCATTTTCAAAGCTGAACCAAAAATATATGAATAAATAAATATACAAGCTCCCCCACCACCACACCACCACTACCACCACACCACCAACACCGCCACCACCACAACACCACCACCACTACCACCACACCACCAACACCGCCACCACCACCACTACCACCACCCCCAACACCACCACCACTACCACCACCAGCGCCACCACCACCAGGAACAGCCTAACAGAGGGGCAGAAGCCGTAATGGAAACGTCCTAATACCACGTTGTATGACCTCCTCCTCCTTCTCTTCCTCTTCCTTTTCCTCCTCCTCCTTCTCTTCCTCTTTCTTTTCCTCCTCCTCCTTCTCTTCCTCTTCCTCTTCTTCTTCCTCTTCCTCTTCCTCTTCCTCTTCCTCTTCCTCTTCATCCTTCTCTGGTGTTAGTGCCATTTGTTCTCCTCACTGTCTCCCTTTCATGTTCTTCCAATTTATCTTTTTGTCTTCTCTGCATCTCATTTTTTTTTCACCTAATTTCTTTAATTTCTTTAACTGAATACATTATTCCTTGTCCTCTTCCTCCTTCTCCTTGTCCTCTTTCTTCCGGGCGGGCGGGCGGGCGGGCGGGCGGGCGGGCGGGCGGGCGGGCGGGCGGGGCGCGGCGGCGGGCGGCGGGCTGGCGGCGGGTGTGTGAATTTAATTTAATTGAATTGAATTGAATTGAATTTATTGGGTAGGCTCAGACTTTATAAAAAAGAATGGAGCACAGCTCCCAGAGGATTCAACAATTTAAACCATACAAATATAATGTTACATAACTAAGCAAAAAATAGGTATCAAGAAAAAGTAATTGGAAAACACTAATAACTAACTATACATAATACTCATCTAAACATACTTAGCACTGACCTAAAAAATAAAGATAAATTCTTAATTAAATTTACACTGGTGTTTTGTATCAACAAAATATATTTGAAATGTGTTGGCCAATATGTATAACTAGCCGCAAAGCCGCCCTCTGGGCGGCCTTTTTGGCTAGCTCCTGCGGAGGGCTATTGGTGGGCCTTCGGCCCACCACCTGTGTTTGGTGGGCCGAAGGCCCACCAAACACAGACTCTCCAGATAGCCCCTTCTAACTTTCCTGAAATCATGGATGTAGAAATGTATGTATTAACGCCAACCCATTCACATCATAGCCCCTTCTAACTTTCCTGAAAGCAAAGCCGCCCTCATGGCGGACTTTTTGGCTAGCTCCTGCGGAGGGCTATTGGTGGGCCTTCGGCCCACCACCTGTGTTTGGTGGGCCTTCGGCCCACCAAACACAGACTCTCCAGATAGACCCATTACCCACCACCTCGGCCCACCAAACACAGACTCTCCAGATAGCCCCTTCTAACTTTCCTGAAATGTATGTATTCCCCCCACCCATTCACTCACCCATTACCCATCACCCCCCACCCATTCACTCACCCATTACCCATCACCACACACCCATTCACTCACCCATTACCCATCACCACACACCCATTCACTCACCCATTACCCATCACCCCCCACCTATTCCCTCACCCATCACCCCCCACCCATTCACTCATCCATCACCCCACACCCATTACCCATCACCCCACCCATTCACTCACCTATTACCCATCACCCTACATCAAGGTTTCCTCAATTTTCGCAACCCACTGTTTTTTCTTCACAGTTCTCGCTAATAGGCTGTTAAAAAAAAAAAAAAAAAATATTTCGGATCATCCTATAAGTGGGCTTAAAACCTTCCCCTGGTCAACCTGATTCTAAAACTGTGACATATGATGGGATTCCGCCAAAGGGGGCGGCACCTACCGCGGACAGACAGACACACACACACACACACACACACACACTTTCGCTTATATTATTATAGATAGTTTGGTATATACATGTCACGTAACCTCACAATTTCACTGTTATTACATTCAAAAAGGACATGAAACTCATCTCCTACAACACCAACGTCACACTTGTTACAGATCCGATCTTCTCTATTTACACCTTGATATCTGCCAGCATTTACAGGCAATCTGTTATTACTAGTTCTTAATCTAGTCACCATGATTCGGCTGCTCTTCTGTAAATTTACAATGTACCATTCCATGCCATAATCTAGCTTAAACAGCTTGTAGTTGCTACATAAATATTTTGTTACTAAGTTGTCATGCCAAGTTGCAAACCACTGGTCTTTCAATCTCAATTCCAAAGCCTTTTTAACCCATGTTGTGTTCGGGACATCTTGCAACAACTACATACCTGACATACCACTTTCATTACAAATGTTTTTGATGCAGGCTAACCATGGAGAGGTGTAAATCCCTACCCTATCCAACTGCAATAAGCATTGATACATTATATAGCTATATTTTGTATCTTTTCCTGAAATTTGCTAAGACCAATATCCTATCATACTGCTCTGTATATGTATGCCAAGTGGAAATACTCCAAGTTCCTCATATACCATATCATTACTAGTATTTTTATGAACTCCTAGTAACTGTTTTAAGAATTTTATATGCAATGTCTCTAACTCTCTAATGATATTATATCCCCAGATTTCAGATGCATAAGTCAGTATAGGTAGTAGCACCATTGTATTAAGTAGTTCAATCTACATGACAACTGGCAAGTCAAACTTCCTACACTTACCTATCAATAAGTACATGGCTCTTGTTGCCTGTTCTTTAAGCTCCATCTCACCTTTACGAAACCTTCCAATGTAAATAAATAACACACCAAGATACTTATAGTCCTCTACAACCACAATGTTTTCACCTCCAAATTCAAATGCATAGTTATCTAGGTTAGCTTTTCCCCTACTAAACAGGACAATTTTTGTTTTGTCACAGTAAAGCTTCAATTTCCATTCATTACAATACAAATTCAGAGCAATCAATGCCTGCTTCATTCCTTCCACACTTTCACATAATATGATTGTATCATCTGCATACATTATAACAAGAAGTTTTATATATGAACTAGCCGCAAAGCCGCCCTCCGGGCGGCCTTTTTGGCTAGCTCCTGCGGAGGGCTATTGGGGGGCCTTCAGCCCACCACCTGTGTTTGGTGGGCCGTAGGCCCACCAAACACAGACTCTCCAGATAGCCCCTTCTAACTTTCCTGAAATCATGGATGTAGAAATGTATGTATTAACGCCAACCCATTCAAATCATAGCCCCTTCTAACTTTCCTGAAAGCAAAGCCGCCCTCCGGGCGGACTTTTTGGCTAGCTCCTGCGGAGGGCTATTGGTGGGCCTTCGGCCCACCACCGTGTGTGTGTGTGTGTGTGTGTGTGTGTGTCTGTCTGTCTGTCTGTCTGTCTGTCTGTCTGTCCGCGATAGGTGCCGCCCCCTGTGGCGGAATCCCATCATATGTCACAGTTTTGGAATCAGGTTGACCAGGGGAAGGTTTTAAGCCCACTTATAAGATGATCCGATCATTTTTTTTTCCTTTTTTTTTAGCAGCCTATTAGCGAGAACTGTGCAGAAAAAAAGTGGGTTGCGAGAATTGAGGAAACCTTGATGTAGGGTGATGGGTAATAGGTGAGTGAATGGGTGGGGTGATGGGTAATGGGTGTGGGGTGATGGGTGAGTGAATGGGTGGGGGTTTGGGGTAATGGGTTTGGGGTTTGGGAATGGGTTTGGTGGGCCTTCGTCCAACCAAACACAGACTCTCCAGATAGACCCATTACCCACCACCTCGGCCCACCAAACAGACTCTCCAGATAGCCCCTTCTAACTTTCCTGAAATGTATGTATTCCCCCCACCCATTCACTCACCCATTACCCATCCCCCCCCACCCATTCACTCACCCATTACCCATCACCACACACCCATTCACTCACCCATTACCCATCACCACACACCCATTCACTCACCCATTACCCATCACCCCCCACCTATTCCCTCACCCATCACCCATCACCCCCCACCCATTCACTAACCCATCACCCCACACCCATTACCCATCACCCCACCCATTCACTCACCTATTACCCATCACCCTACATCAAGGTTTCCTCAATTCTCGCAACCCACTTTTTTTCTGCACAGTTCTCGCTAATAGGCTGCTAAAAAAAAAGGAAAAAAAAGTGATCGGATCATTTTATAAGTGGGCTTAAAACCTTCCCCTGGTCAACCTGATTCCAAAACTGTGACATATGATGGGATTCCGCCACAGGGGGCGGCACCTATCGCGGACAGACAGACTGACAGACAGACAGACAGACACACCCACACACACACACACACACACGCACACACACACACACACACACACTTTCGCTTATATTATTATAGATTTAAGAAATCATCACCAAAATTTACACAATTACAGTTATATTCAAGTAATTTACTTTCAAGATCATTAATATAAAAAGCAAAAAGCAAAGGTGAAAAATGTTCGCCTTGCCTCACCCCTACATTGCATACAAAGGTATCTGATATTTGTTGGTTAAGCATCATGACACAAGACCTGATGTTATTGTACATATTTCTGATTACATTAAATACTTTCCCATTCACCTTTTCCCTCACTAGCTTATACCACAAACCTTCACGCCACACCATATCAAAAGCTTCCTTATAGTCCCCAAACATACAAAAAAGCTTCCTATTCTAACAGCTAAACAGATCAATTACACACTTCAGCAAAAAATATGTGATCCAAAGTCGAGTATCCATGCTTAAAGCCTGCTTGTGTTTCATTGATAATTAACAAACTATTTGAGTATTCATTAAGTTTCTCATTGAGTATAGAGGTGAACAGCTTCCCCATGCAGCTTAGCAAAGTGATCCCCCGGTAATTATTAACATCCTGAATGTCACCTTTATTCTTGTAAGGTGGCACTATCATACCAACCAACCACTCAGATGGCATAACAACAGTACCAAGTATTTCATTAAATAGCTTAACATATAGGGGGCACAAAATATGCTGAGTATTTTTAATGTATTCATTTATTATCATGTCAGATGCTGGGGATTTATTATTTTTTTATTTCTTAATACTTCTAACCACCTCTTCCTTAGTTATGGGATCATTAAGTAATGGTGAGTGTTCAGTAGTCATATTATCATAATCATTTATAAAATTTACTTCCTCATTATCAATATTACAGCTCTTTTTCTGACCATTTAGAATTTCCAGTATACTTTAGGATCATCACATTTGAATGTTCTAAGTTCCTTAACTAAGTTTGCCCTCTCCTTATTTTTGACTCTTTTAAGGTTTGTTTTATAGATTTTGCTTTCCTCAGTCATATTGTTAAAGTTTATACTGTTCCTGTGCAAATGATATCTATGCCTAGCTTTGTGGTATTCCTTTCTAGATTTCCAGCATTGTCTGTCATAACCCTCTAAGGTGGCATTGTTGGTCTTTTTAATGTATGTTCTTTTCTTATTTTTTGGGAAAAGTTGCAAGTGCAGGTTTAATCAATATTTGCTCTAATTGCTGATTAATATCATCTATGGTTAAGTCATTCAACTTTGCCAACAACCTTGCCTTCATCAATATTCCTCACATACACACTCTTTTGCTCAGCTTTCCATTTTCCTGGCATTGCCCTTGCTTGTCCTACCTCTTGGGCATTTATGATTACAGTGGGTACAGTATTTGGGCCCTTAAGTATCATCCTTGTATGCAATCCACAGTGTACATCAGACAAAAGTGGATCATAATCAAGTACTCTAAAAACTTCTACACAGTGCATAATCACTGGTGAACCTAAAAAATTGTCTATGGTTGTATTATGTGTAGTTGTAGGTTTACCAATATCACAATCCTCCCCCATCCTTCCATTAAATATTAACACTTGATGATTTTTACAAACTGCTACCAATTTCCTGCCATATGTATTCCTGTCTGGAGTTAAATCTTGGTTTGCCCTATTCTAAGATATACCAAAATCACTTAAGCTCATGTAGAATATCTCAGCAAACACCTGATCATCAGCCCCAATACCAGAAGGAACATCAGGCATAGTGAGTGTGTGAGCATTAAAATCACCACAAAGTACATGCACATAATCATCATTACTATAGGTTTGTAAAAAAAATCAAATTCATCGAAATGCTATACTCTACCATACCTTGAGTGTGAGAGGGGAATGTAAAGACAACTTTGTACCAACTCCTTACTTAAATCTACACTCCCTCTGTCTACTTTAATTGAAAGTAAAGAGCCATAATTTGTTCTTATGTGCCTCCACTTAAAGCTAACATTCCTCTTGATTGCAATGAGTATACCACCGGACTTAAACCTGCTTAATTTGCATCTATTCTTGAATACAAGGCGGTGGAGGAATTGAAGGGGAGGCGGTAGCGGAGTGGTTAGCGTCTCCGACTGGCGTTCTCGGTGACCCGAGTTCGATCTCCGAAGAAACCCAAAACCTTTCTGCACCGTCGAGTGGCCTAAGAACACCCACATGTCCTGCCTATCAACTCTACCTTCGATTGCGAGTGCATCGGAGGACACAGGGGGGCGGCATGAGCCTCTAATCACAGGCGTCACTATAAGAATCATGCCTGCTGCACGGGCGAGGACCAACCATCACAGCCCTCAAGTAAACCTCCAGAGCCTACCATCCGAGCCCTGGGTCACCACTGCCTACAGGCGCAATAGGCACAAATGTAAAAAAAAATATAAAAAAATTAAATAAAAACCAATATTTTCCATATTCTCCTTAACATTAATCATATCAGTATCATCACATTTTGTTTCACATAAATAAATAACATCATAACATTTAATATAGTTGACAAAATCGACCAATATAAACTTTGACCTAATACCACATATATTGAGAGATAATACATCAAGAGGAATAAGATTTGGAGCAGTGTGTGTGTGTATTCATCTAGTTGTCCTCATCTAGTTGTATTTTACAGGGCCAGAGCAACGCTCGTGTTGCCTCGTCTCCATATCAACATTTTTATCATTCATCCTTAGTGCTTTGTGTTGGCCGAAGCCGGCATCCCGGAGAGCAGGTCACAAACCCCGGCTAACACCCGGTACCCATTCACTGCTGGGTGGACAGGGGCTCGGGTTTTAAGGAAACAACCCATCTGTTTCCGCTCCGCCCGGGGATCGAACTTTGGACTTCTCGGTTGAGAACCGAGCGTGCTTCCCCTACACCACGGAGTACACCACGGAGTGTGTGTGTGTGTGTCTGTGTGTCTGTGTCTCTGTCTGTGTGAGACGGGGTGGAAGGCTCATGTGGTGTCATTATTAGAGTCATTTGCATAAATGTATACAGTGCTATTTATACAGTACTGCCAATGTGTGTGTGAGAGAGAGAGAGAGAGAGAGAGAGAGAGAGAGAGAGACTAAGTGGACTACGATGCGTTTTTTCGTTCTAGTTTCTGGACTTAGGTATGTTTGTTGCATAATTGATACACACACACACACACACACACACACACACACACACACACACACACTCTTGTTTTCTTGTTTGTTTTGTTTAGAGGATAATGCCTCAGAGCCATAGTGATCTACCGCTGCTGCATATTAGTGTTGGCCGAAGCCACCACCCCGGGGGGGGGGGTTACAAACCCCCGGCTGGCACCCGGTACCCATTCACTGCTGGGTGGACAGGGGCTAGGGATTTAAGAAAGACCACCCATCTATCTTTCGCTCAGCCCGGGGATCGAACCCGGGACTTCTCGGTTGTAAGCCGAGCGTGCTAACCACTACACTACAGAGTTCCCTAAACACACACACACACACACACACACACACACACACACACACACACACACACACACACACACACACACACACACACACACACACACACACACACACACACACACACACACACACACACGCACACGAACATTATTGGTCGTCATCATTTTGTACATTGAGTTAATTGCATTACATCAGATGACAACATAGAGGTGGGAAGAAGAGTCATTAACGTATTAACTCACCTGTTTAACATTCCTTAATGAGATCAGGTGTCCGGCCGTGGCGGGAAGCATATTCCCAAACTCTATGCTGGTATGTGGTTTCCGAACGACGACGCTTGGATGTAGCTCCGAAAATAATCATAGGATTTTCTCGAAAATATCCTTATTGTGATTCCCACACAAAGCTACAATCAATAGTTTAGGAAAACTACCCAAACCTGAACCGTAACCTAACGTAACCGAACCTGACGTGTTCAAGAGTAAACGCGACATACTGTTCCAGAAAACGGGAATATGCTGGCGGGAACAGGTAGACAGGTGGACGGACACTATACAGAGACGCGGGTGACAGAGATGGACCGACAGACTGACAGATAGGCTCTCAAACACATCCTTCTAGTTACTAATTGTGTGTGTGTGTGTGTGTGTGTGTGTGTGTGTGTGTGTGTGTGTGTGTGTGTGTGTGTGTGTGTGTGTAAGTGTGTGTGTGTGTGGTGTCTGTGTCTGTGTGTGTGTGTGTGTGTGTGTTATACGTATTTTGTTTTTGGAAGAGGCTTAACATGGAATACAAAGGAAGTGCAAACAGACCATAAAGTTTAAACTGGGTCGTGTGATTGCACTAAATGTATCCAACTGACTAGCATGAGAGAGACAGAGAGAGAGATAAGAAAGAGAAAAAGAAAGAGAGTGTAGATAGTAAAGGAAGAGGAGGAGGAGGTAGTAATTTAGTGGTCAGGCTTTGGTCATACACATGGCAACAAGGGAAGCACTTTGACCTAACTTACAAGCTGATGACGTAACCATTTGTTAAAAGAGAGCGTGCAGCATTCATTCTCTCTTTTTTCTTTCTCTCTCTCTCTCTCTCTCTCTCTCTCTCTCTCTCTCTCTCTCTTCTCTCTCTCTCTCTCTCTCTTCTCTCTCTCTCTCTCTCTCTCTCTCGCTCTCTCTCTCCTCTCTCTCTCTCTCTCTCTCTCTCTCTCTCTCCTCTCTCTCTCTCTCTCTCTCTCTCTCTCTCTCTCCATCTCTCTCCTCTCTCTCTCTCTCTTCTCTCTCTTCTCTCTCTCTCTCTCCTCTCTCTCTCCTCTCTTCCTCTCTCTCTCTCTTCTCTCCCTCTCCTCTCCTCTCTCGTCTCCTCTCTCTCTCTCTCCTCTCTCTCCCCTCTCTCCCCTCTCTCTCTCCTCTCTCTCTCTCTCTCTCTCGGACAAACACACAAATACAAAGAGCAATAAAAAGGAAGTATTAGAGAGCCTATTTGTTGGTCTGTCTGTCTGTCTGTCCATCTCTATCATCTCAGTCCGTCTTTGTATACTCTCCGTCCACCTGTCTACCTGTTCCCAACATCGCCGGACATCTGATCTCATTTAGAAATGTCAAACAGGTGAGTTAATACGTTAATGAGTTTTACACCCACCTTTATTTTTTTTTATCTGATGTTAAGTAATTAAATTTGATTTTACACAATGATGATGACTAGTAATGTGTGTGTGTGTGTATGTGTGTGTGTCTGTGTGTGGGTGTGTGCGTGTGTGTGCGTGTGTGTGTGTACGTGTGTGTTTGTGCGTGTACGTGTGTATGTGTGTGTGTATCAATTCTGCAACAAACTGAGCAGCAAGTCCAGAAACAAGTATGAAAAACGTATTGTAGTGCATTTAGTGTTCTCTCCCTCTCTCTTTCTCGCTCATTTTTTATTTTTTTACTTTATTTAAACATACAAATACAATAAGCCTAAAGGTGCAGTGTCATGTGCTACCGATCTTAAGGGCAAGTAATAGTATAACTATAAAATTATACATAAATACACAGACTTAAAAAAATAACATTATATACATATATGCATCACTAAAGTGTTTGTTCAGGCACTGTTGCTGTCACTAAGGTGTCACGGAATCATTAGCGTCAGCGGGGTGGGCTTCGCCAGTCTCCATCGATTGGCCGCCAACTTTACACTTTGTGTGTTCATCTCCTGGATGTGAGGGACGGCAGCCGTGAAAATGTTCCTCATCCTGGAGACGCGGCCCACAAAGGTGTGTTGGTGCTGGCTGGCAATAGAACGCAGCACCTCCACTGAGAGGAACGCCACCAAACCGCAGCCTCCCTTCCCCTGCTGGCCCTGCAGCAGTGGACCGAGAGACCACCATTGCTTGTGTTTTCTCTGGAGCAAAAGTCACGTGCCAGCGTGTACCCCACTCTTGTATAACACTTTGCTGCTGATTGATCTCATCAGCAGCACGCCCACCGTCCTGTCGTGGGTAGGAGCAGGAGAGAGTACAGTCATCAGCGTAAGCCGAGACTGCTGGCAGCTGCCGGAAAAGATCGTCCATGTAGATGTTCCACAGGACGTAGCCCAGCACAGAGCTCTGTGTTGAGCTTCCACTGGCATGGCACTGATGCTTCCACTGGCAGGGACTCAGAGGCTTCCCCGTTGACGATAACCTGTAGGTTCTTCCCTGCAGGTAGTTCCCCAGGAGCAGCGGAAGGTCACACTGGATGCCTTTGCTCGGAGTTTTTCCAGACGGCCTCCGTGCCACACCCTGTCGTAGGCACACGCCATTTCCAGGGCCACCACGACAATGTCCTGGCCGTCATCCAGGGCATCCTGCTAGTTTCGGGTAAGGAGCATCAGCAGATCAGAGGTGGACTGTCCAGGTATGAACCCAAACTGTTGGTTCGAGAAGAGGTAGTTGTCGCTGAGGTGACGACAGATTACCTCTGCCACAATCCTCTCGAACATTTTCCCTACCACAGACAGCAGGGAGATGGGCCTGTAGTTTTTTGGGTCAGATCTGGAACTCCTCTTATGTACAGGAACCACTGAAGCCTCCTTCCACACTGAAGGCCAGTAGTCAGGCAGATAGGTGTATCCATTATAAGAATTGTGGGTTTAGACGTACAAGCATGAAATCTGGCACAGTCATAGTTAATAATCTAATGAATAATTCCAGATATGGACCCACCGCGAAAACGTCCTATGGTAGCCATGGCGGCCATTTTACAAAATGACCGTTTTGACCGCGATTATTTTTTACCGGACGACACAAATGTTTCTGTATGTTCTAACTAGCCGCAAAGCCGCCCTCCGGGCGGACTTTTTGTCTAGCTCCTGCGGAGGACTATTGGTGGGCCTCTGGCCACCCTCTGGCCACCATCTGGGCCTCTGGCCACCACCTGTGTTTGGTGGGCCGAAGGCCCACCAAACACAGCTTTCTGGAGAGTGTGTTTGGTTGGCCTTCGGCCCACCAAACACAGACTCTCCAGATAGCCCCTTCTAACTTTCCTGAAATCATGGATGTAGAAATTTATGTATTAACGCCTTACCCATCACCTCCCACCCATTCACTCACCCATTACCCATCACCACACACCCATTCACTCACCCATTACCCATCACCTCCCACCTATTCCCTCACCCATCACCCATCACCCCCCACCCATTCACTCACCCATCACCCCACACCCATTACCCATCACCCCACCCATTCACTCACCCATTACCCATCACCCTACATCAAGGTTTCCTCAATTCTCGCAACTCACATTTTTTTTCTTCACAATTCTCGCTAATAGGCTGCAAAAAAAGAAGAAGAAAACAGTGATCGGATCATCTCATAAGTGGACTTATAAGTTGCCCCTGGTCGAGCTGGTTCCAAAACTGTGCCATATGATGGGATTGGGGCACGGGGGGCGGCACCTATCGCGGACACACACACACACACACACACACACACACACACACACACACACACACACACACACACACACACACACACACACACACACACACACACACACACACACACACACACACACACTTTCGTTTATATTATTATAGATGAAATGACTCTAGATACACATATATGCCATAATTGTATTCTGCAAATGACCACAATTTGCATTTGTGTTGCCAGCAATGTCAAGTAACCCACCCGGGAGCGTAATAAGTGCTGACTCATCAAATTTCGGAACCTCCGCGTTCAGGAGTCAATGTTTCAGTGAAATTACAGGACCAAATTAACTAGTTAACAGGTAAGTACATATTTTTTTTAAGCAAACTACTATTATCTATGACAGTGCCAAATTTCATGCTTGTACGTATAAAGCCACAATTCTTATGATGGATACACCTATCTGCCTGGCTTAAAAGTAAAAAATTTAGTAACTGAGCAAATTATTTGGTGGCTAAGAGATAAATACACTTGTTCTGTTCTGTTCTGTTGGCTATTCAAGGACGCTGTGTTCCCTGCGGTACGTCCCATTATTTTGCAGACTGGGGTGCTGGAAAAGTGATATCCCAGTACCGTGAAAGGAATCTGTCGACGTTGTGGAGCTCGGATTGTGGTCGATATTATCAACCGCTGCCGTTGTGAATAAGCCCTTGCGTAGATTGGGTGGACACACTACCTCATCTCGGTGATACTGCTCACACACTCTGTTTCCCATGGATGTGGAGATTGCCATTACGCGGTCATAGGAGATGGACAGTCCGAGATCAAACAGCATCTCAATGAGGTCACGTTTCCGAGTCCTTGCATGGACTGTGAGTCCCACGTAGATGGGCAATGGGGTTTCTCTGTCTTTGTTGTGACGCACAGTAATACTACCCACTCTGCGACGGATGGAGCTATTGTGCTGCAACAACTGAGCTGTGCTGAGGGTTGCTTGGGTTACACCATCACCTGATTGAGACTTGATGTTGGGGCCGTCGAGGATCATGGCCACC
>JACEEZ010013989.1:52500-60327 GCA_016584305.1 Chionoecetes opilio
AATCAGTGCGTATATAAAAATGTATATCTGAAAAGACTGGAATATCCCATGGCTCCATAAGGGTATGAACTAGGTCCCATTTAATTCATAATTTATGCAAATGATCTCTCGTCCTTCTTTTTTGCGTGCGAAATAATACAGTATGCTGATGACACCCAGTTTATTCACACAGGCAGTGTTAACGATATACGTACAAGACTTAATGCTTAGGATCGAAGAATCAGTAAAGAGAGCACAACAGTATTTCCACAGGAAGGGTCTAATGTTAAACGCCAAAAAGACACAATGTATGTTTGTAGGAACAAGAGGACTTCTGTCACAGATTCCCCCTGACATTCGCATGCATGTTGACGGGAATCTCATCACCCTAAGTAGATCCTAAATAACTTTGGCATACACTTTGACAACCATATGCAGTTTAATGAACACGTAGATGCATTGTACAGGAAAATCGTATTTCCAGACTTCCAAAAAAACAAACTTCCAGATCATTTTAACCAGACCACCAGGATTTCCATAATACAATCACTGGTCGTAAGTATACTGAATTATGATATCAAGATTTGGGGAGTATCCTGTGAATCACACAGATTCAACGTGTGCAAAGGCTTTAAAACTTTGCAGCAAAAGTTGCTTTAGGAGGGGCTGCAAAGAACGACCATGTCACACCCTACTTAAGAGACCTTGGCTGGCTGAAAATTAATGAAAAATATTACTTTGAGTTAGGAGTAGCCGTCTATAATATAGTAAATAATAGATTACCTAACTGGTTGTTTCCACTGCCCAAAGTGAGAGATATGTATGAACAACCACTAAACACTAGACAATAGCAACAACTCCATGTGCCAAAATGTAACACTTGTTTGGGAACAAGTCACTTCATGTGGCTGGACCTGCTTTCTGGAACAGCCTGCCAAGCGATGTTTGAGATGCCAGCTCCCAGGGGCGTAGTTAGGCCTGGGCATTGGGGGCTATAGCCCCAAATGTTTTATGAAAAGCCCCGGAAATCAAATTCCTTTTTTTTTCTTCAAAAAAATAACATTAGCTCTGACTGTGGCCAGCATAACATTATAGTAAAAACCAAGATATTTGGTTAGATGTTACTTAGCGTACGCTGATGGCATCCTTTTTATGAGCAGGACATGAGAGAGATGGAGAGAACAGGTGGAGAGAACAGTGGAGATGAGGAGTGCATGAGAGGAGAGAACGGAGGAGATGAGGAGTGCATGAGAGGAGATAACAGAGGAGATGAGGAGTGCATGAGAGGAGACACCAAAAGACCTTTTGGAGAGGTGAAGAAGAGATAATATCAGATGGACAAGACAGCAAGATGCATTTTTTTCGAAGTGCATTTTTTTCGAAGTGCTTTTTTTCGAAGTGCATTTTTGTGTGTCCTTGACCAGTCCTTTGTGATGTAAAAAAAAAAGTAGTTATAAGACCGAGGTTGGTAGCATTTCAGTATTGAAGAAAGCATTGGGAATATACAATATATATGACTGCTTCATCACGCCGAAGCTCTCTTTTTTCTAGGGTTTTACTCCTACTAATGAAAATAATAAATTATAACGAAGTTGAACCCCAACTCAGATTGTCCTAATTTTATTTTAATTTCATGTTTCGAAAGTTATCCTAAGCAAATTACCGGAGCGTTTGGGTAGTGTCTCACATATTACATTCATTATACTCATAAATCAATTGAAAATTATCCTGTGAAAATTAAAAATCTCTTGGCTGGGCTAAGCCCCCAATGTTTCAAAATCCTTAATAAGCCCCTGCTACCTCCTTACATACTTTTAAAGGTCACTTGAAAAATCACATTCTATGTAGACAATTCGTACTCTAATTTTTGACGTCCATACCTGAAATGTATTTCAATCTAAGCTAATACCTTTTTTATAACTTCTATTTTATGTTTCAAAACTGTAACTTTTAGGAAGTTTGACATTTTATTTATGTTTTCATTAAGATTTTAATATGTTTTACAATTTTTATAATGAATTTTAATATTTGTATTTGTATATGGACCATGTTCAGTATTTTACCTTTATCACATCTTATTTTATTCAGTAATATTGTAAGACTTACTATGTTAAAAAAAGAAAAAAAAAAGCCATTGTAACAATGGAAATAAAATTATGATTATGATTATGATTTTTTTTTTCTCTCTCTCTCTCCTCTCTCTCTCTCTCTCTCTCTCTCTCTCTCTCCTCTCTCTTCTCTCTCTCTCTCTCTCTTCCTCTCTCTCTCTCTCTCTCCTCTCTCTCTCTCTCTCTCTCTCCTCTCTCTCTCTCTCTCTCTCCTCTCTCTCTCTCTCTCTCTCTCTCTCTCTCTCTCTCTCTCTCTCTCTCTCTCTCTCTCTCTCTCTCTCTCTCTCTTCTCTCTCTCTCTCTCTCTCTCTCTCTCTCTCCTCTCTCTCTCTCTCTCTCTCTCTCTCTCTCTCTCTCTCTCCTCTCTCTCTCTCCTCTCTCTCTCTCTCTCTCTCTCTCTCTCTCTCTCTCTCTCTCTCTCTCTCTCTCTCTCTGTCTCTCAAAACAGCCCGTCAAGTGTAATTTCAAACCAAACTCATATTCATGTTCTGCGCCCTAACTGTCTTGGATTGGAGAGGAGGTAACAATAGTGTGTGTTATTGTATTGTGTCCTTCCCTATATACCCACTGACTTTCCCCCTGATATTATTTTCTTTTAGTGGTTTCCCATTCTAAAAGCGTTCATTATTAACCACAGGATTTTTGTTACTTTTTCATTTAGCCCTTAGTCATTCCCTCTTGATGTAAACATAAATTAGCCACTGACTTACCCTGTATATATTTGTTTTGGGTGGTTTCCCGTTCTAAAAGCGTTCATTGATACACCACAGGATTTAAAAAACTTCTTTGGGGTTTTTTCACTCCTGATGTAAAAAAATATGTAGGAAATATGAAATAAAAGTGTTGAATATTACAGTCGTCCCTCACAGTCCCTATAAAGTCCCTCAAAAGTCTCTTACAGTCCCTCATAGTCCCTAAAAGGTCCCTTACAGTCCCTTAAAAGTCCCTCACAGTTCCTCAAAAAGTATCTTACAGTACCTAAAAGGTCCCGCACCGTCGCTTAAAAGTCCCTCACAGTCCCTCAAAAGTCCCTCACAGTCCCTATTAAGTCCCTCAGCGTCCATCAAAAGTCTCTCACAGTCCCTATAAAGTCCTGCACAGTCCTTCAATCGTCCCTCACAGTCCCTCAGAAGTCCCCCATCACAGTTCCTAAAATGTCACTTATAGTCCCTAAAAAGTCACTTAGCCTCAAAAAAAAGTATCTCACAGTCCCTAAAAAGTCCCTCACAGTCCCTAAAAAGTCCCTTACAGTTCCTCAAAAGTATCTCAAATTTCTGGCGCCAGTGTCGTGTTGGAAGGTGTCGAGGCCGCGTGTCGGGTGAGGTAACACAAGCTCCACAGGTACCTCCGTTAACGCCAAGCAATTAACCTCCTTCCGACACGCCAATAAAAAGAAAAGAAAACAAGAGAAAGGAGAAAAAAAAAAGTATTTAAAGGCGTTGGATCAATTTGGTCGGCTATGAGAGAGAGCGAGCGCGGGAGAGAGAAAAAAAAGAGAGAGGGCGAGAGAGTGCCTCCTTCCGACACGCCACTAAAAAGAAAAGAAAACAAGAGAAAGGAGAAGAAAAATTGTGTTCAAACGCGTTGGATCAATTTGGTCGGGTAAAAGAGAGAGAGAGAGGGAGAGGGAGAGAGAGACAGAAGGAAAAAAAAGAGAGAGGGCGAGAGAGTGTCGTGAATTGCGTCCATTTTTCACTCTACTATTTTCAGCCCCTGATTATCATTAACATTTAGAAGTGTTAATATGGTAGAGTCACGCTCCTGCTTCATTCCCTCGCCCTCATGTTGCTTTTATGAGACGTTTTTTATTTCCCTGCTTTTTTCAATATCTCATGGATATTTCTTTTGACTTTTTTTTTCTTTCACGGAGATTTGGATGAGAGAGAGAGAGAGAGAGAGAGAGAGAGAGAGAGAGAGAGAGAGAGAGAGAGAGAGAGAGAGAGAGAGAGAGAGAGAGAGAGAGAGAGAGAGAGAGAGAGAGAGAGAGAGAGAGAGAGAGAGAGAGAGAGAGAGAGAGAGAGAAACCAAATAAGCAATGACCTTCAACTCTTAGCTATGACCGCTTAATTATATGTTTCTTTAAATTGACGTAGATAACTAAGAACCTTCATTTTTGTATCTCTCTCTTATAAGCGAAAGCAGAGTTGTGGACACACTTGGAAATGACGTAACCCGCGAGCTCGCTTCAATCCAATTCAATAGCTGCCTTTTTTGTTTACTGCAATAAGAGAAGAATAAATTGTTTCTTCTTATGATTATATCTTGTAGTAGTAGTAGTAGTAGTAGTAGTAGTAGTAGTAGTAGTAGTAGTAGTAGTAGCAGTAGTAGTAGTAGTAGTAGTAGTAGTAGTTGTGGTAGTAGTAGTAGAAATAGTAGTGGTAGTAGTAGTAGTTGTGGTAGAAGCAGTAATAATGGTAGTAGTAGTAGTAGTAGTAGTAGTAGTAGTAGTAGTGGTGGTAGTAGTAGTAGTAGTGGTAATAGTAGTAGTAGTAGTAGTAGTAGTTGTAATGGTAGTAGAGTAGCAGTATTAGTAGTATTAGTAGTATTAGTATTAGTAGTAGAAGTAGTAGTGGTAGTAGTAGTAGTAGTTGTAGTAGTTGTAATGGTAGTAGAAGAGTAGTAGTAGTAGTAATAGTAGTAGTAGTAGGAATAGTAGTGGTAGTAATAGTAGTAAGAACATAAGAACATAAGAAACTAAGGAAGCTACAAGAGGCCGCGAGGCCTACATGTGGTAGTTCCTGTTACCATGGAAGTAGTACGTAGGTAGTAGGAATAGTAATGGTAGTAATAGTAGTAGTAGTAGTAGTAGATATAGTTGTAGTAGTGGTTGTGATGATGGTGTTGACTTGCCAGTGATGATAGTGATGATGATATTAGTGGTGTTGTGGTGGTGATGATGATTGTTATCGTGGCCAATTACTTATTTTACTGGTTTGTAGTTACCGCGGAAGGATTTGAGGAGGTAGCGATTTGGAAGGCCTGAGCGGTGGATTGGGCGAAAGTGGGAACACGTGGGCGTGTGGATACGTCAATCACGCCCTTTTAGTGGTTTATCCTTGTGTGTGTGTGTGGGAGGATGAATACACTCGTCTTGTGGTTTTAGTGTATCTGCTTAGTTGGTTTATGGTACAATATTAGCTGCCGCTAAGATGCTACGTACTAATACCATGTCTGCTCAAGGCGGCAACACTGGGACAATTGGCTGACCTCGCAGTGACCCGCGCTATCCTCGTCCGCAGCTGGGCGCCGCTAGAGGTCACCTTTGATGCTACAAGCATAGAGGCAGCAAACTAGAATGTACAAATAGTTGCCTATTACAACGCTCGGTCACCTACCGGCCGTGCCCTCACGGACCACTGACAAGGCAAGGTGCCGATTATAATTTATGAAATTATTATCCGTCTATCATATTAAAAATAGCATAATACAAGACAAGTCATGCAAAAAATAATGGAATCTTAAGTTTTACAATGCAATTTATGTAAATCAACATAAGGCATAAACATGACAAACAAAAGATCATAACATTGCAATATGGCTAAGAACAAAACTTAGAAAGGAAATGGTAAAATAAAATAACTTAAAACCAGCACACAAAGAAGGAACAAAATGTGGAAGAGTGGCGTGGCAAGAAGTAGCCGTTGCCGGAGCTGTGTGAGCCTTGCGCACTCAAAACAAGTACAAAACTTACAATAGTTAATATTAATTAAAACGGGAGACGGTGTATGCGGTAGATAGGGCAAAAGAAAAGCTGACAATCTTGTGACGGTTAGCCGATCTAAGTTTTTGCCGATAGTCCCGAGGTTGCGGTGATTCAGTGTCAGTCATGGCAATCAAGCGGTGACTCGTGACCGGTCACGGCATCAGGACGAGGCGCATTAGTAATGTTGAGGCTATCAACACGTACAACTTCAGTGGTATCGTGAAGATGATTTAAGATCTTCAACTTATGACCATGAAGTCTGTCAACCACTATATGAGGACCTGTAAACTTTGCAGTGAGCTTCGAATGGCGTTCAGGGGTACTTCGCATACTGTGTCACCAATGTCAATAGTGACAGGTTGAACACGCTTGTGTGTTGGTAGATAGTCTCTGCTCTCGAGGCTTGTAGTTTGTCACGTACCGCAGCATGAATTTTAGTAAAGACGTGCAACTGAGTCTTAGCATAATCATCAACCGAGTGCAA
The DNA here is from genome assembly GCA_016584305.1 of Chionoecetes opilio. NCBI lineage: Eukaryota > Metazoa > Arthropoda > Malacostraca > Decapoda > Majidae > Chionoecetes > Chionoecetes opilio. The sequence goes on from JACEEZ010013989.1 coordinate 58,775, forward strand.
GGATGCGGGGCGTTGAGCGAGTAAGGCGGGGTTCACACTACACGTTTTTGCTGTCCGTGTCTACGTGGGCGTGGCGATCAGTGACGTCACAGTGACGTCACCCCGTCACTCCCGCAGTCCCGGACAAAGGATTGGGAGCTCCAAATAATATGAGCCTTGGACGCGCGTCTCTCAAGGTCAGTGACGTCGTCACTGCTCCAGCAGGTGGTCGCGCGGAGCCTGGTTCACACTACACAGGCAGGGAGTGACGTCACTGTGACGTACTGTGAGTCACTGATGACAAGACGCACGTAGACTACGGACAGCAAAAACGTGAAGTGTGAACTAAGACATAGGGAAGACGTTTTTCGTGCCCGTAGACAATGTAATGTAGAGTCTTTCCAGTAACACGGTTTGTTGCACCATTAATGGAAGCTGCGACTTGAGGCAACCAATCTTCCCAAGCCTCATGAATAGAGCCAACGACATGTCGCAGAATCTCTACAATTTTCATATTGACACGCTCAACTAAACCATTTGAGGCTGCGTGGTAAATGACCGTAAATGTTTGTGTAATGTCTTACTGACGACAAATCGCTTCCAGGACTTCATTCTTGAATTCTGTTCCATTATCAGACAGAATCACTCGAGGCGTTGTGTAAGGGCAGAACACATGCATCACTAAGGCATGAGCAACTGCATCTGCAGACTTATTTGGTAGTGGCGCCAAGACGAAAAAGCGACTGAAGCGATCAACACAGACAAGAACATACGGAAAACCTCGATGGCTACGATGAAGCTGCAGAAGATGTATGGCAATGGTATCCCATGGGCCAGCAGGGGTTGGGTACTCGAGGATAGGGGCTGGTATATTGACAGCTCAATTAAGAGTTGGAATGCTTAGATATACGACCTTGTATGTATGTATATGGTGTTAAGATATTAATGTTTAAAGATATCATACAAACATGCTGTGTTCTGTTAAAATCCATGTTTTTTTATGTATACAGACAAATTGTACACGGTATTTAAAATGAAAATGATAATAATTTGATTTCGCCCGAAGGCATAAGCAGCACAAAAATACACATAAAATACATACATTTACAATCATATGATACGAACATGCAATATACAATCTCAAACTCTATAGCAACGTTTTACAAATTGTACGTCCTTTTGACATGTATTGCAGGAAATTCTCACATTGCCTACATATTTGACGCGTGAGTTAAGGGGAAGAAACATGTGATCGTTTTTCCCTGCATTACACAAGACTGCAAAGAGATTAAAGTAAAAGTTTCCGGAAATAACACAACGTTTCTAGATTCATATAACCATTGTTTATATTGTTGTGTTGTCGGATTAAAGTTGTTACTTTTCTGCTTACAAGGGATTTAAAGTTATAAAAAGGAGTTAAAGAGAAGGAGGAGTAGAGAGAGAGAGAGAGAAGAAGAGAAGAGAGAGAGAGAGAGAGAAAGGAGAGGGGAAAAGAGGAGAAAATGAGAGAAGAGAGAGAGGAAGAGAAGAGAGAGGAGAGAACGAGAGAGAGAGAGGAGAGAAGAGGGAAAAAG
>JACEEZ010013991.1:0-10624 GCA_016584305.1 Chionoecetes opilio
GATATTTTTTAAAATATATATAATATATATATATTTATTTATATATATCTATAATTTTTATATAATATCTCTACCCTACCTTATCTACTGAACTGTGACAAAACTGTGTTAACTCTGTGTCTTGTCCATTTGATATTCTCTTCTTCACCTCGCCAGAAGGTCTTTTGGTGTTTCATTTATCTGTTGCACTCCTCATCTCCTCTGTTCTCTCTTCCTGTTTTCTCCGTATCTCTCTTGTCCTGCTTATAAAAAGAATGCAATCAGCATATGCCAAGTAACATCTAACCAAATTTCTTGTTTCTTACTATAATTTTGTGTTGGCCCCAGTCAGAGCTTATCTTATTTTTGTAAGAAAAAAAAGGCTATTTGAGATCCGGGGCTATTCATGAAACATTCGGCGCTACAGCCCCCAATGCCCAGGCCTAACTACGCCTATGCCACACAGTATAATAATAGTCGCCCTCTCAGTGCCGTAGCGTACACACGTAGTAACTAGGGTCTCTTGATAAACATATATATAAAGGTACTCTTATAAAGGTGGCTATATAAAAGTACTCTAGTGGTAACCTAAGTAACACGGCGGAGAATACCTCAATGTGGCGCACTAGTTTTCGTCACCACCGCCTGCTGCCTGCACTTACTGGACTTGTTTGAATGCTTTACGAACGCCTTCATATAACATTACCTCATTTTGTAAAAATATTTCGTTTCGTTTTACTTTATAACCTTTATTTTATGCTTATTATTTAGCTGTACATCGAAAATAGCTAAGATAACGTTATAGTTGTGACTTTAGACGTTAAATAAATCAGATATAAGTCAGAGTGCATCCGTCGGAACACCCGCTGACAGGGATGTGCGAACACAGATACCAACAACACGGCGAGACCATACACTACTTTGCTACATGATAAGGCTATACTGTACGAGTTTTCGTCTTTAATATAATAAATACAAATAGTTAGTGGTAATTTTGGATAACTGGCTCACTTAATGTATGAAATATAATAGATCCAGAAGGAAAGCATCAGCCCATAGGTTGGCTGCGCTGTGCCGAGCAAGTTGAGGCGGTAGGCACCCGTGGTAACTCACGTGTGCAAGCATCAGCCTCTCAAGTCTTTATTATTTAGTGTTTGCGCGGTGTTTACGTGTGTTAACGGCTACAGTAGTTCAAGCACTGATACGTGGATACCCTGGCGTCAGTGTAGAGTCCCTGGAGCGGCTGACAGGACGTTCAGGAAAGGAGAAAGGGAACATTCAACAGCGAGAGGTAAGGTGGTGTAATACCTAGTTTGTTTCTCCATTCCTGCCGCGCCGTATCCATTATTAGTGTCACTGTTTTACCCCACACACTGTACGTGGGGCTTATGATCGTTTGGTGGATGTTACTTAGGATATAGGTATTCTTAGGGTGTGATGAGGAGTCTGGATAAATTCATGGATGGGGAAGAGAGGTGGATATAGGTAGAGTTAAGTAACAGGAACTACCTCGTGTAGGTCTCACGGCCTCTTGTAGCTTCCTTATTTTCTTATGTTCTTATGATGAGGAGTATGTGGGACGTGTGGGAGAAATGAGAGGAGTGTGACGAAAGGATATGGTATAAAGAGAGAGAGAAGAGAGAGAGAGGGGAGGAGAGAGAGAGAGAGAGAGAGAGAGAGAGAGAGAGAGAAGCAGAGACAAAAGAGAGGAGAGAGAGAGAGAGAGAAAAGAGAGAGAGAAAGAAGGAGAGAGAGAGAGACGAGAGAGAGAAAAGATAGAAGAGAGAGAGAGAGAAGAGAGAGAGAGAGGGGAAGACAAGAGGAGAGAGGAGAGAGAGAGAGAGAGAGAGAGAGAGAGAGAAGGAGAGAGAGAGAGAAGAGAGAGAGAGAAGCAACGAAAGGGAAGGAGGAGGTATTTGTGGGTCCTAAAGAGTGGGTGATGGTGGAAAACTGAGAGCGAAGAGGAGGGAAGGAAGGGAGAGAAGAAATATTGGTGGGAGAGGACGAAGGAAAGAACAAGCAAGAGAGAGAGCGAGAGAGATTTTTTGTTTTTATCAATTTATTACGCTCAAAGAGCGACAGGCCGACTACATGAAATATTGCCTAACATGTATAATTAATTCGTGACACACAGGGCACACCGTCATACATACAGAGATGCTGTACATCAAATTATCAGTGCATTCGTGTCTCGCAGGGCACGCAGTTGTATGGCAAGGCAAAGATTAGCACCACCAAAGTGTGGGTGACGTACTAATACCACATCCAAATTACTGTCCGTCAGGAGAAAGTCGCACACAGCAAGTAAGGGCTGTCCCTGAGGCAGCATGTTCCTGACTGAGGGACACTCGAGGCAGTAGTGCTGAAGACTGTTGGCTCTGGGGCGATCACACAGCTTGCAGAAGGAGAAGTGAGGAATGTCCCCTGCCTCAGAGACCTGCCACACAGGTCGGTATCCCAGCCGAAGTCGGGCAGACACAATGTTGTGTCTGCGAGCCATGAGTCCGCGTCGGCGATACTTGGGAGGGGTTAGCCGGAAGTGGTCGTAATGCTGTATAAACACACTCTGAGCCGCTCAGCGTTCGTGCGGTGGAGTGTGGGGAGAAGAGCGGCCGAGTGTATCAACTGTTTGAAGCAGAGGAGGGAGGGTGTAGCACCATCAGGCAGAGGCAGGCCGCAGGCAGTTTTGGCGAGGAGATCCACCTTGTCGTTGGCTGCTATTCCAACATGGGAAGGAATCCACAAACACCGTATAGTGAGAGTCGAGCTGCGACTAACTGAAGCAAGATCTGATGAACCAGGCAACGGTGTGTGGGTTGCAGAGATGAGATGGCCTGAAGGGCAGACTGAGAGTCACACATGACTACACCATTCAGACGCCTTTGACAGAGGAGACTGACAGCCAGCAAGAGTCCCTGTATATGTAACTCGCAGTAGGTAGAGCTGGACAAGTTGGGTAGTCTGCGGCCAACCCAGCCTCCCTCCGGTGGCGGCACGTCCAGTGAGTAGACAGCGCACCCCGCGCTCCCATCTGGCTGCAGGGAACCGTCGACGTAGAGATGGGGAGCGGCAGGGACGGAGGAGGACACTGCGGCAATGTGCTCCAGAGCCTGTTGCTTTTGGAGGAGTGGTGGGGCTGCCTTGGAAGTGGGAGTGAAAGAGACTTGAGGCGGAGGAATCCTCCATGGAGGAGGACCATGATCCACTTCAGCAACGGGAACATTAAGATCAAGTGGCAGCAGGGTGGAGAAGACTGTGTTGACGAGGGTGCGGACGCCGGGACGAAGTGGAGGTCGGAGTGCGGCAGGGGAGAGAGAGAGAGAGAGAGAGAGAGAGAGAGAGAGATCTTTTCACATACTTCCCTACCCTTACATAATCCCTTTTCCCTTTAAAAACTCCTATTTCCCAACTAAACCACTTCTTCAATCCCACACTCCATTCCACACACACTTTATTTCTCCTTCCCACACGCCATCTCTTTCTTTCAACGCTTCCATCTCCTCCAACCACTAAAATCTCCCTCACCACACTCTCTCCTCATGTCTTATACTCCATACCTCAGTTCCCCCCTACCCCCCCAACACACTCTATCTTCCCCCTTCCCCCCACCCCACACACTCTATCTTCCCCCTTCCCCCACCCCAAAAACCCCCCCCCCCCCAAAAAAAATTTTCCCCCCCAAAAAAAACCCCCCCCCCCCCCCCCCCCCCCTTTTAAAAAAAAACCCCCCCCCCAAAACCCCCCCCCCCCCCTTTTTTTAAAAAATTTTTTTTTTTTTTCCCCCCCCCCCCCCCCCCCAAAACCCCCCCCCCCCCCAAAACCCCTTAAACCCCCCCCAAAAATTTTTTCCCCCAAAAAAACCCCTTTTTCCCCCCCCAAAATTTTCCCCCAAAAACCTGGGCCCCCCCCCCCCCCCCACCCCCCCTTTAAACCCCCCCCCAAAACCCCCCCCCCCCCAAACCCCCCCCCCAAAAAGGGGGCCCCCCCCAAAACCCCCTTTTTTCCCCCCCCCCCCTTTTTTTTTCCCCCCCCCAAAAAAAAAAAAACCCCCCCCCAAAAATTTTCCCCCCCCCCCCCCTTTAAAAACCCCCCCCCCAAAAACTTTTTTTAAAAAAAAATTTTCCCCCCCCCCCCCCAAAAAAAAAAAAAATTTTTTTTCCCCCCTTTTCCCCCCCCCACCCCCCTTTTTTTTTTCCCCCCCCCCAACTTTTTCCCCCAACCCCCCCCCCCTTTTCCCCCCCCCCCCCCTTTCCCCCCCACCCCCCCCCCCCCCCCCCCCCAAACCCCAAAAACCCCCCCCCCAAAAAACCCCCCCCCCCCCTTTCCCCCTTTTCCCCCCCCCCCCCCCCCCTTTTTTCCCCCCCCCCCCCCCCCTTCCCCCCCCCCCCCTTTCCCCCCCCCCCCCCCCCCCCCCCCACCCCCCCCTTCCCCCCCCCCAAAAAAAATTTTTCCCCCCCCCCCCCCCACCTTTTTCCCTTCCCCCCCCCCCCATCCCCCCCCCCCCAAAACCCCAACCCCCCCCCCCCCCCCCCCCCCCCAAAACCCCCAAAACCCCCCTTTTCCCCCCTCCCCCTTTTTTTTTCCCCCTCCCTCCTCCCCCCCCCCCAAACCCCCCCTTTTCCCCCCCCCCCCCCCCCCCCCCCCCCTTTTTCCCATGGGGGTTGCGAAAAAAAATTTTTTCCGGGGGGGGGGGTTTTTTTTTAAAAAAACCCCCCAAAAAAAAAATTTTTTTGTTTTTTTTTTCCCTTTTTGGGGCAGGAATAGAGGGGGGGGTTTTGTGGCTGGGGGAAAAAGGGAAGGTTTTAAATTTGGGCCCGGAAAGGGGGTGGAGGCATAATAAACAGCCAAAAAAGGGGAAAAAAGGCCCGGGGTCGATATCGGGAATCCTTTTTCTGCGACTTTAAAATTGGGGGGACTCTTGCTGCGATGGTTTTAATGGAAAGCCCCGGGGGAAAGGGGAAAAAGGTGAAGAACGGGGGAGGGGACTACTCTTGGGCCCCCGGGACTCCCTTCAAAGTAGTGGGGAGGGGCCAAATGGGCTTTATTCCGGGTGATGGTTTTTAGTGGGCATCCCGTTTAAAAGGGACGAGGGAAAGTCTGTCCGTCCCCGTTGACTTTGGGGGGGCCCCCAGGGGGGTTTTCCTTGTCCCCTTTTGGGGTGTTTTGTTAACCCCTTGAGGCCCCAACAAAGTGAATTTTTCCCTTGTTAAAATTTGGGGACCCTTAGGGCGATTTTTTGTGAAAATAAAAAATTTTTTTTTATAGGGGTTAACCTGCGGAAAAATATCCCCTTGGGCCCCTTTGGGGGTTTTGAGGAAATTTTATTGGTAAAAACGCGCTTCTATCTTTGGGATTTTAAGGGGTTTTAACCCTTTTTCTTTTTTGGTAAAATTTTTTGGCTCCCCAAAGATTTTTAACCCAATTTTGGGGAAAAACCGGGGGGTTTCCCCCAAGGGGAATTTTGGAAAAAAAGGAAGAAGAAGGCTAGCGGTTTTCTGGAAACAGGGTGAAAAACTGACCCGGCCCCAAAAAAGATAAAGCAATCGGGAAAAATTAAAACCCGCCCCGGGAAAAAATAAAATCCAACCCGGGGAAGGGGGGAAAATTTTTCCAAATTAAAAAGGGGCAAAAATTTTTAACCCGGGTTTGGGGAAAACCCCAAGAAGTGTTTTTTCCCCACACTTTTTCACCAAAAACCAAAAAAATTTTTCAATTTTTGGAAGATAAACTTTTTGTAATTTTAATATAAAAAAATTAATTTTTAATTTTAATAAAATTTAAAAATATATATTAAAAAAATTTTAAAAAAAATTATATTAAAATTAAAAAATATACTCTTTTCTTTTTTAAAATATATATATTATATATTAAAATATAAATATATATTAAAATTTTTATATATATTATAAAATATAAATTCCGCCTTTTTTTTTCTTCTATTATAAAATTTTTCCCCTTTATTTTTTTTCCCCTTTTATTTTTTTTAAACTCTCTCTCTCCTCTCTCAAACTCCCCCCTCTCTCCTCTCTCTCTCCTCTCTTTTTTCTCTCCCTCCTTACCCCCTCATCTCCTCTCTCTCTCTCTTCTCCCCCCTTTTCTTTTCCCCTCGGTTTTTCTCCTCTCTCTCTCTCTCTATAAAATATATTTTATATAAAATTATATATTATATTAAAAATATTATAATTTTATTATATATATATATAAAATATATATAAAATCCGTGGCCAAAACCCTGCCCACCGAGCAACGTGTATCCTAAACTTCCCCTTTCTAAAGGGGGGACAAGTCAACCGAAGTCTTGTCCCCTTTACTTTTGTATCTTGGTGTCCCCCCCTTAAAGTGCCCCAAGGGCTGTCGACTTTTGGGAGACACTTGGGGGCAGTCCAGAGAAACCCTGTTTTCCCCGACTTTGTTCCCCAGTGTGGGAATTTAAGGCTGAGGCTCCCACACACAAAGCTCCATAATGCTTTTTCAGTTTAATTAAAATGTAGCAAAAAACGGAAATTTAAAAACTTTTCATCTTTTTGTGAAGGTTCCCAAAAACCCCGTCCTATTTATAAAAAATTTTACTGATCGGCGAGGGATTAGAGATTGGCCCCAAAAGGAAAGAGAAAAGAGAAAAGAGAAAGGGGCGGGGGAGGGGAGAGAAAAGAGAGAGAGAGGGGAGAGAGAGAAGAGAAAAGAGAGAGAGGGGAAAAGAGGGGGGAAAAGGAAGAATAAAACCCCGAAAGCTAAAGGGGACCAATTTCCCCTAAAACCCTTTAAAGATTGTCCTTTAAAAAATTGAAGCAACCTCTTTGGGTTTGCGCTTCCGGGACATAATGCTATTCTAGCTGCACGTGGGCCCCCGGTGGGTCTTTTTCCCTCGTGTTAGCCCTTGACTTTTTTTTTTTTTTTTTTTTTTTTTTTTTTTTTTTTTTTTTTTTTTTTTTTTTCTCGTTGTAGCCTATAACGCTTGTAAGTATATGCAGGGTCATATACTATATGGAAAGTCTTGATGTTGGTTGATCTCGCCTGTTGGTGGCGCAGGCTGGATTTTTATAGTGACACCTGTGGTCTCAGGTGAAGAGCCCATTAAAGACTGTGGTGGGTTAAACAAACAACAACCCGTTACCCCGGGACACAGGGCTAGTGTGACATCCGGGTTACCGCAGTTACCTTCCCCAGGTTTCCCCAGGTACCCATTTATCAACCCCGAAAGGGAAGAAGAACAGCTGTTTTGGCGGGCCGCCGACTTGCCCTGGCCCGGATTCGAACCAGGGCCCGCAGATTCGTAGCTTGTCGCGCTAGCCACTGCACCACGGAGGCGACATGCATGATGATATGATGGCAATATAAGAATTAGGCGGCCAGTGGAAAAATAATTATCCGACACCTGTGAACTCAGAGTGTAGGAGTGGGCAATGCGATGTGAAGGGCGGGGCAGAGACGGTCAAGCTAGTGGTAAACATGTTGTGTTGCATGTGTTCTGGAAGTGCGTGCTGAAATGTGTGGACGTAAAGCATTGACTCTGCCTCGGAGTGAAACAACCTTTGAAAATGCAGGCACTGATTCTACTTCAAAATGTAAAACAACCCTCACTTTTGACATTTCTTCATTAGTGTGTTTGTGTGTCTGTGTGTGTGTGTGATGTGTGTGTGTGTGTGTGTGTGTGTGTGTGTGTGTGTGTGTGTGTGTGTGTGTGTGTGTGTGTGTGATGTGTGTGTGTGTGTGTGTGTGTTTGAAAAATAATTAATGTGTGTAATGGAGAGAGAAGGATATTTTGCAAGAGTTCGAGTTTTTGCCCGTCACCTGTCGCTTCACACACGCCAACGCTGACAAAAACAAGTCCTTTTATGTTATGTCAAGGCTTTAGCGCAGCCAGGGCGGGCAGGGGGGGCGCGGACTCCCCTAAATTTCGCCGTGTGTTCGAGAATATATTGGAAATCCTATATGTCAAATACTTGTTAAATCCAGGGTGTAATACTCGCTATGTCACATGTTTCGGGGAACTGAAAGAATGTGCAATTGTGAGTACAAAGTCTTCTATTGACACTTTTATAAGACTTACTTTACTTTATGTTCGAGCATGGACGAAGCCAAGAGATGAATCAAACATTGCACGATTAGGACGGACTATATTTGGGGACTAATACAGTGGTTTGGACGAGAGGCAAGATGGGTGATTTGGACGGAAGGACTGTTAGAGTGGTTTGGAGGGAGGACGGGAGGCAAGATGGGTGATTTGGACGGAAGGACTGTTAGAGTGGTTTGGAGGGAGGACGGGAGGCAGGATGGGTGATTTGGAGGGAAGGACTGTTAGAGTGGTTTGGAGGAGGACGGGAGGCAAGATGGGTGATTTGGACGGAGGACTGTTAGAGTGGTTTGGAGGGAGGACGGGAGGCAAGATGGGTGATTTGGACGGAAGGACTGTTAGAGTGGTTTGGAGGGAGGACGAGAGGCAAGATGGGTGATTTAGCCATACATTAACGCGCAGGGTGAAATGCAGTGTATCTTCAAATTTTTCATGGTTAGTCATTGCCCCCCTACCCTAAATATATTACTGGTTGCGCCCCTGTGTCAAGCCATGTTTTTCTGTAGTGAGTGTCTCCTGCCGTGTGTGTGCTTACAGTGCAGAGACATCATCTGTTGCTTTATGACGTCATGATGAATCTCATGCGAGGATATATGGGTCGGCGACGAGTTGATGTTTGATTAAGAAGTTGTCATACGTCGTGTGTGGGTGTGTGTGTGTGTGTATGTGTGTGTGTGTGTGTGTGTGTGTGTGTGTGTGTGGTGCTTCGGTCTTCATAACTCGACTTTGCTGATCTGGTGTGAGAGATTAACAAGCTGACGAGAAGCACAAAGGCACGCCAAGGAGTCTGACCCAAGAAATAAAGTTTGAACTTCCTTTTACTTCAATGTTGAGGCAGAAAACGTTTGACGGCGGAAGTTGGAAAAAAAACGAATACATATGATCTGGTTTGCTAATGAGAAATATATCACGCCGATTTTGCACATCAAGGTAATTGGAGTATGAAGCTTAGTGAGAGGAAGGTTTCGACATGAACCTCGCATAAAACAATAAAATACAGGTAAACAATGGGAATAACGGAGTGCAAATTGACGCCCTGACTTTGTTTATCCCTAACAAAGCCAAATATAACATAAGAACATAAGAAAGTAAGGAAGCTACAAGAGGCCGTGAGACCTACACGAGGTAGTTCCTGTTACCTAACTCTACCTATATCCACTCTCTTCCCTATCCATGAATTTATCCAGACTCCTTTTAAAGACCCCAATAGACTCCGCATTGACCCACCTGACGACTTAGTCCATTCCAATCACTCACCACCCTATTTGTGAACCAGTTTCTCCCAATTTCCTTTTAAATCTACGCTTTTCCAGCTTGAATCCGTTACTTCTCGTTCTACCCTGCTTACTAACCTTAAGAACTTTTCCAATATCGCCAAATATGATAACACCATCGTTTGGAAATGGAGAAACAAGCTTAGGCAAAAGGTCATCAGAGGAAAACTGCGATGATCGGTATGACGAAATGTTGAAGCAAATCATAATTAATGTTGAAATTCATAATTAACCCCTTGAGGCCCAGAACGTAATTTTCATTGTAATATAACCCCCATTCGACGATTTTAATGAACACAAGCAATATTATATAGATGACCTGTTTTAGTATTCTTGTCCGCTAGCTAATTTGATTTATTTAGTTACTTTTTCGTAGTTTTATGCTAATAACAGACGATTTCATATAGCAAAGGAAAGATCTGGGCGTGAAGAGGTTAATGTTGCAAATCATAATAACTGTTGTAACAAACCCAAATTTAATAATAACTTCGCCTGGAATGACGAAATATTAACCCTTTCACGCCCAGATCTTTCCTTTGCTATATCGTATCGTCTGTTGTTAGCCATAAATTACGAAAAATAGCTTAATATATCAAATTATCTATTGGGCAAGGGTATCAAACAGGTCATATTCCATAGAATATTGCATACATTCATTAAAATCGTCTAATGGTAGGCTACAAAATACAAAAGAAATACGTTCGTTCTGGGGCCTCATGGGTGGTAGCAATTGTAACAAATCCCTTCCCTCCACAAAGGAAAGGCAATTTTATTAACGATAGTACCTACGTATTCTTTTATGGATCCTTTTTATGTGAACCACAATAGACGTTTTTTTAATTATCCAGACATCAACAAAAGTCTATGTGAAACGTATGTATAATATCTTGCAGAAATACTTTAAAATTGATTTCTCCTCTTAATTTACCATGGGGCACAGTACACACACACACACACACACCACACACACACACCACGCACGCCACACGCACGCACGCACGCACGCACGCACGCACGCACGCACGCACGCACGCAACGCACGCACGCACGCACGCACGCACGACGCACGCACGTACGTACGCACGCACGCACGCACGCACGCACGCACGCACGCACACAGATAGATAGATAGATAGATGGATAGATAGATCGATGCTTTATTGACCACAGTATTTACAATTAATTAAGGGAACTCAATGAATAGCTACAACTCACACCCCAAACCAAAAACACCACACACACCCCCACACCCCACCCCCCCCCACACAAACCCCCAAAACACCCCCACACCCACCCA
>JACEEZ010013992.1:0-11393 GCA_016584305.1 Chionoecetes opilio
TTTTGGGTTAAAAAAATTTTAGTTTTTAAAAATTTTTAAAAATTTTAAAAGGGTTTTAATGAATTTTTTTTTTCTTCACTCCTCATAATGCTTTTTTTTTTGTGTTTTTACTGCTTTTATTGATAATTTTATAGAACAAACATTTGCGAAGATAACGGTAATCATTTATCTGATAAAACCCAGGAAGGAAATGGGGGTGATGTTCGAAAATGTCAGGAATCGAAAACTGGCCTCCACTGTCATGGGCGGTTTTGGCGAGGGGCACGAGTAAAAGCCCAGTATAGAGTAGTTTTTTGGACAGTACAACGCTGTATGGCGGCCGTGAATCGAACAGCTGTTTTTTTCCCGTGTATGATAATAAATTTCCGCCCCTTCCCCCCCCCGCAATGCACTTTTTAATCCGTCTCGACCTGGTCTGACCAAACCCCGAGACCAAAAAGCTTCGAGCCCAAATCAAGACCAAGAGCACATCAAAACGAGCCCAAAGACCAGGCCCAAAGACCACATCAAACTGGTCTCGAGCCGGTCTCGAGACCAAGACCTCCGAGCCCTAAAACTGGCGGAACAGGGTCGGCGGCTCCAGTTTTGTGAAAAATACTACTTTCGCCCTCCTGTTTTCCCGGCAACAAACAGGGCCCTGGTGGTGGGTGGGGCCGACAAACAACTGTATTCTACCATCGATGATTGTCCGGCGGCACCCCCGGGGTCGGCGTCAACTGGGTCATTCACCTATTATTACCAATGCCAAGCTTCGTATTGCGCTACTTAAGCAAAGTGAGAAAAAAGACCTAATCAAACAAACAACTCGCGCCGTGTGTCTACCTCGATGGCTTTTTAAACATACGGGGATTTTGGCCACTGTTCAGGCGGGGGGTCGATAACCCAAACAGAGGAAACCCTCTGCACTGAAGAAATCTGTTCCCATTCTGGAGCCCTAATGCTGGGGGTTGGGGGGTGTTACTGAGAAATGTTTTTTGCTGGGCCCCACGGGGGGTGGGAAGGACATTTCCAGGGAGATTCCCGGGGGTCCCCTCCACGTGCAGAGGACAACAGGTAGTACAGGGCGGGACACTTCCGGGCCCCACGGGTGTGCCACCGAATTAGTTCCCGGGGTTTTTCGCCCGAGTAAGCAAGTTCTCTGTGGTGCCAGGGTTTTCTTTTGTGTTTCAATGGGAATTAGAATAAAGTTAAATACGATTAATTCCCTAAAGAAATATTGCTAGTTTAACTTTTTAACGATGAAATTATTTTTTTTTTTAGAAGGAAATGCTGCCCCAGCCAAGCGGGTATTCCATGGTCTAACCCTGAAAAAGATTTAAAGTAAAAAGATTCGGTAGCCATGGGGATACATTGGGACCGAGAATCTGAATCTCCTTGAAACGTGAAAAAGTTTTTTCCAAAAAGCATCGAAAAGCACCTGGGTTTTAGCGAGAAAACTTCCACTTTAAATCTTTTTAATTTTTTAACACGAAAAAGGGTTTACTCGCCTTTAAAAACTTATATATATTTTGGTTTATCATGGGAGGAAAGCCACATGGGCAAAAATTCAAACGGACTGTGTTCATGGGCCTACACCTAACCCTGTTGTGAACGATATTTAGCGGGGGGAAAAAATATACATACGAATGGAGTAACTAAACACAATTCTCTTAATTTGATGAGGAAATTTTTATTTAAAAGGGATAGCCAAGGGGGGTTTTTAACCTACTCCGGAGACATTGCCCGGGCGCGTTTTACATTGGTCGAGTGTTTTGAGGGGGAAAAGGATTTTTGGGAAAGGGTTTTTAATTTTAGCGAATGCTTTCTAATCTATGTGTCAATGTTTAAACCCAAAACCTCTTTTTTCCCTCCTTTTTAAAGTATTCAAAGAATTTAAAGAGTGTTATTCGTTTTTACCAGGGGGGGTAAGGGGAAAAAAAGGATTTGAGTATAAGTTATTTGGGAATCGCGAAGTAATCCTCACGGATTACACCTCGGGCTTCGTGTTTGGGGGGGAAAAGGGGGAGGAGGGGGGGGGAGATAGGAATGAAGAGAAAGAAATAAACGGCGAAAAATAGGGCAGTAGAAATTTAAAAAAAATTTAATGAAATTTTCCAAAAAAACCTGTTACTTAACACTGTATTTAGGCACGCTTAGTCTAGATAAAGAAATATGGTTTTTGAGGCCTTCCCTTACCTCCCAAAACATATGACTCGGAAAGGGGGTGATGGAAATTTCCGGCCTCCCCTGGAAATTTTCCCGGGTTACATTTTCCCGGATCAGAAGCAGCACGCTGATGCTACCTGCTGCCAGAGTGATGACTTTTTGAGACTTTTTCTTCAACGACTTGGTAGTGGGTTACAGTGATATCGCAAGTTTGCTGATGATACTAATTTGGTAGTATTATTGGATCACAGTTGATGAAAACATATTGCGGGGAGACTTAGAAAAAATTTAAAACGAGTGGGCATCAATGGCAAAGAATTTAATATTGAAAATCAGCGTTATGAATTTGGTAGAAAAAACCTGGTAATAGATACACCATGGGCAATGTTCGCTAAAAAAGATCAAAGGGTAAAAAAGATTTTGGAGTGGGGGTGAGCCCAGCCCTCCGCCCTGGGAAACAATGTTTTGAGGCCAGAAATAGAGCTAATAGAGTATTAGGTTCTTTTCCAGAAGTGTTAGAAGAGAAGGCGGAAGTTTTCTAAAGCTTTTTCGGGTCTAGTCGGGCCCTCCCCTAGACTATTCGGTTCATTTTTGGGTTCCCCATATTACGGATGGATATGTGTTGTTAGAAACGTGCAGAGAAGGATGACCAAAATGATACAAGGGATGCGTAATTTTTAGTTATGACGGGAAATTGAAGTTATTAAAATTACACTCACTCGAGAACGCAAAAGTAAGGGGCGATTGAAGAAGTTTTAAAGGGGATAAAAAGGGGGTTTTAAAAAAGGAGAGGTAGGAAAAGTTCGTACGGCTTTTAACCCGGGAGAACAAAAAGTATGGATTCAAACGGAAAAACGTAGATTTAGAAAGGAAAAGGGAAATACTGGTTCACAAATAGGGTGGTGAAAACCCAAAGGAAAGGTTCTCAGTAGACAGGTAGTTAGTGCGGGTCATTAGGAGTTTAAAGAGGAGCGGATAGGTTCGGATGGGGGTGAAAGGTGGATGTGGTGTGTTTGGTGACAGGAACACCACGTGTAGGCCTCGCGGCCTTTGTATTCCCTTTTTTTCTTTTGTTCGTAGTTCTTAGATGTTACCCCCCAAACCCCAAAAGCACCACCGACTTAAAACCGCCATTTTTGGCGTATATTAAAAAATTTCCCCCACTTTTTTTAATATCTAGGGATTTCCTTTGTTTTTTGCCAAAAAACCTCGATAAGTAATCAAATACGTGATAATGGGTATGAAATTTAGGGAGTAAAATGGCTTCACTAAACCCCTTTACTGCGGCTGGTGCAAAAACGGTCTTAGCTATCTTGGGTTCACGCGGCGGTACATAAGGGTTTCTGTATTTAAAAATCCCCCACTCAATTTATTAGGGTAAATATTGCTGTGATAGGTTTTTATGGCATCAGTGTCAAGGTTGCGATTAAAGAACCTCTTTTTTTGCTTTGGGGGTTAGTGGATAATAAGGTCAAGCGGTACAGTACGACGTGTCGCGCTGCCGCGCCCTTACTTTAATGGGGAGGGGTAAAAGTCAAGATATTAAAATATTCTTGAGGATATAAAAAGAAGTAAATGAATAATGAAGCATGAAGAAGCTTTATTACCAAAATAACTGTTTTATTTTGAGTAGAAAGTATTTCATTGTGCTTTGGGCAGCACGGTCACCCCCCCATTGCTGCACTTTGACGTAACTCTTTACTTTGCTGGTAGCCTCCACCCAAGACCAAACATAGTTTTTTTGGTATGGAAAGAGCATCCTATTCATTTAGGAAATTTGAAATTGTCATAATTATTTTTATTTAATTAAACCTGGCCCACAGGGGGCTAGGCCTATGAATTTGATATCCGCAGTAAAGGGGGTTTAAAAAAATTGAAAATGTGTGCCTTGGGTTTTACTACTACAATAAGTGGTATTTTGGAGTTGCAGTCAGGGACTAAACTTTTATATGGGGGGGGGAGTTTACACTATCAATCAATCAATCATTGGGGGCAGACCCCGGGGGGGGCCCCCTGCCTCCCCCCCACGACGCACCCCCGGGGGTCACCACGCGCGAGTCTCCAAAGGCTCCCTTCCCATACCAAGCAACTCTCGACGGGAAATATCAACTTGCCCAGCCACGAGCCGTGTGGTCGCCCCCTTGGCCTCCTCCACGAGTATTGTCTCTTACTTTTAACCCACCCGGGGGAATGCGGTTTCAGGGTCCCGTGCCAAATGCCCATATACCAAGTTGGCGTGAGGGATATGCAGGTAATGGTCCTCGATTCGTCTCACGGGAAAATCGCGATTTGCACGTAATCACCCAGCGATACCCCATGATTCTGCGAGACACTATTACCAAAAGGCATCGATTGCCTCTCCATGTCGCTATTTGTGCCTTCTCACAACCTAGACTAGGACAGGGATAAAAAGCGACTTGAAGACCCGGATCTTTGTCCTCCTATACAGATACCGACAACCCCAAATACTCGTTTGAGCGATCCATAACCCCTGGGCTTTTCCAATCCCCCCCCTAAGACTTCTTGACGCGACCGCCTCATTTTGGACTCCCTTTCCCAAGGGTATGTAAAGCTTTCCAAATTTAAAATGTCCTGGGGCGCACAATAAAAAACAGACTTACGTTTCATCTAGTAAGCCTCCAAATACGGGGCCTTTGGTCTTAAGGGGGTTATAGGTCTATAGGTAAGGTGACATCAGGTTTCTTTCAATTTCATGGTCAACTTAGTTACTTACCATTTCCAATAGATTAATTACACCAGAAATATTAAATTTTTTATTTCAATGTTTAATTATTATTTCCAATAGTAGATGTATGAATATAATTAGTAAAAAAAAAAAAAAATCTTTAAAAAAAAAGACATTGAACTATAGCTTACCATATCTTCAGTTAGGTGCGAAATGATAGATTTTTGGGCCCTTGGAACCCAAATTGGTTAAGATAATTTTAACCTCTCCCAGTCTTTTTTTTATTTTGAATTTTTCTTTTCAAACCCTGAAAATATCATGTAAAAAGTGAAAGAAAAAAAATACAAAATCACCTCACAGCTATCATTAATTTTCTCTAAGGAAAATAAAATTGCAAATTTTTATCTTCAAAAGAAAAAAAAAACTAAAATCTGTCAAATATAAAGGGATTAACTAAGAAAGCAGAAAAACTTGACTTTACGGGAAAGAGGACTTTTAAGTTTCCCACATTTTTAAAAGTCCCCGGCCCATCACCCCTACGCCTTGGCTTTTTTACCTTTTGTTGACCCACCCTGCCCCCGTATTCTGTTTTTTGTTTAGGGAACGTTGTAACGTGTGCGGTTCCCCTTAAGTAGAGATAAAAAAAAAAATCCTTCCTGGTACCCAAGTTATAATCAGTGCCCTTTTATAAATCAAAATTTCCTCCTCCACCTCTTTTCTTCCATTTTAGGGCTTTCTCTGCACTTTTTCCATAATTTTTACCCAACCATGGTACAGCAGGACAAATCCTTGCTAGGAGTAGGAATAAACTTATTACGAGGGTAGCGTTAGGAAGGGAGGGACCAGGGCAGACTTCAAGTGTTTTTAAAGTGCACGGTGTTTAGTTTAAAACTTCCTCTATTTCTACCCCCCGGACCCGGGGGGGGATTCCAGTACGAGATAGGGCAGTGGGGGACTTTGTCGCCGGGGCTTTGAAGTTGTTTGCCTAAGCGAGTAAAATGACTCACAGCCTCCCAGGAATCACATGTATTTCTCAAAAAGTTTCAGCCAATCACAAGGCTTCCACGCTCTCAGCTTTTTTTAAAAAAATTTTTAACCACCCCAAAATACCCCCCTTTTCCCCCTCCCCCTCCCCCTCCTAGCTTTCCTTTCCTTCTCCTCCTCCTCTTCCCTCCTCAACCCTTTTTCTTTAGCGTTGGTAGCAATTGTATATGCGCAGAAATTAGTAGTATACGCAAAAAGCCTGTTTTTTCTTTCCAAGCACCTTTCGATTTACAAAGGGGACCATCCAATAAATTTGCTGAAATGTATGTTATATGTTTTTGTGATTTTTTGCAATATTTTAGACTGATTATTATTTCGGCCCCTCCCAAAGTTGTTGTGTTGTTGTGCAGAAAAAAATCCGTTTTCAATTGCGAGAAAAAACGGTCTTCGTACCAAGACGATGCTTGGGAGAAAAAAAAACACAGCAAGTAGTAGTAGCAGCATAATAGTAGTGGTAGTAGTAGTATAGTAGTAGTAATAGTAGTGGTGATAAAGGGAGGGGAAATTAGGTAGAGGTAGAAGGGAAAAAAAAGGGTAAGAGGAAGGATGAGGGGGAAAAACACGGTATAGTAGTAGTAGAGCAGTAAAGCGTGGTGGTAGTAGTATAGTAGTAGTAGTATGGTGATAAAGGAGGAGGAATTAGGTAGGGGAAAAAAGGGAAAATAAAGGAAAGGGAAGGATGAGGAGGATTATCCCTTTTGTCTGTCGGGGACCCGTGCGTGGGGGTGTATGGTGTGGTGATCGTGGTAAATGCCAAGTTCCCCACTGGGCCCACACCCCCTAAAAAATAGATAGAATTATAGTTTTAAAGGGCCGAAAATGCGGGGTTATTGACGCCTGCTTAATAAAATCACAAAAGTAAAATAAAAAAAAAAAATTTTTAAGATAAATAAAAATATTAAAATAAAAAAATACAGAAAAGAACAATAGTACATTAAAAACAATAAAAGGAATATTAAAAACCTTAATTTTGTTGAGAAGGCCAGCCCCTCAATAAAGGTAGGGACTTCGGTCCGGAGAAAACACCTCTCCCCCAAATGCCGGGGAGAGAGGTATGCCCCGTCCGACCCCCGACACCAGGACAAAAATTGTTCACGTAGGCCCCCAAGACTAGGACACTCGACCGCAGGTGCCACACAGTTAAGGGACCAAAAAACATCACAAAAGGGGGGGTGGCCCCCCCCATGGGGAAAACCCTGTGTATATAGTGTGTGACCAAACGCAATCGTCCCAAAGGGATCTCCCTCTCCGGGAGAGACCCAGTACTCCAGCCCTCGATATTTTGGCGTATGGTGGAGTTTTTATTTGCCCTATGAAAACCCAAAACTTCCTCCCAACGGGGGGGAAACTGATCTATGGTTTGGGGGAGCGTAGGTCCGTGGGCCGGCACTGCAAAAGTGATAGAGGGTTTTCTAGCGCAGTTTTTTGCCAAAGGCATCAGCTTCCTCTTACCGGCAAACAACTTTTGGGCCGGTCCCAACAAAAGGACCGCCGGCCTCGCCCTTAGCAGATAAAGCCATTCAGGTGGCATGACCAGCGGAGGGAAAAATTAAAATTACATAGTGAGAAAGCACACAAAATCACTAAAAATTGAAAAAGAGACACCCGGAAGAGTAAAAATGCCATGAGAGCATATAAAAACACTTTTTTTCAGCCGAAAAACAGATGAAACATTGGAATGTGACGCCTTTTTTAAAAATGATGGGAATACGAACCGATCCAACTCCTTCGTTTGTTTTTGATACCATCAGTAAAGACAGGGACAAAAACCCTGTGGGGCAATAGTGGTCTAAAACTGGGCAGTCACCCTGAGGAGGTAAAAACCCCTTTTGAGGCGGAAGGCTTTTGAAAGAAGGACACTTCTGGGAAAACCCATGGCCCGATTGTAGGCTATGCGGGCGATCCGTAAAGCGGGAAGGTAGCACCCCATAATACTTTTAAGGGGAAACCAAGGGGTTTTGGTAAGCCTCTTCGCTCGGTAAATTTCGAACCTAAACAAAAGGACACAGCAGGGCAACTATTGAGTCAGGAGGCTTTGGAGGCGATACCAAAAACCAAACTGAGGGATGGCGTTGAAGATCTAATGGGGGGAAACACCGATTCACCAATAGTTTTTGGGAGGGGAGATGATGAACCCCCCCGGTTGCCAGCGGACACCAGCATGATGTCCGAACCCAAACCTCCGCAGTCGAGGGGGTGGGCAAGGAGTCCCTTTACACCCAAATTTTTCAAGCTCGAAAGGATAGTGATGATGAGAAAAAAAGTGTAGCGCGATCAGCTTCCCGGGGTGTGCGAGAGGACTTTCATAGACCCATTTTCAAGACGTCTCTTGAGAGCACGAAGGGAGGTACCCAAGTCAGTCTATTGCCCCCAAAAAATGAGTCCTAAAAAAAGGGGGCTCTTTCCCCCATGGTATTCCCTTTTTCGTAAGATACAGGTTGGGTCGGATGAATCCCCGGGGTTTTGCCAAAAATGAACCGGTACAGTTCGTGGAGAAAAACCGGGGAAACCACGATTGTCGTCCATTCACAAAAATTTTTCTATACAAGTTTATCTTCCTCTGCAACTGAATTGGAAGCAGCAAAAAAGATTTTATAAATCTCCAGTATAAATACTAACAATCCCCTCTGGGGTACATCAACAATACCATTTATGGCCACAGCGAACAGAGCTACATTTAAGACGCGCCCTTTTGGGATGCCACCCGGAAGCAGGGGGTTTCAGAAGAACAGTTTTTGCCCAACTCAACTCAAAACCGGGTTTGGTAGGAAACTTGGAGGATTTCGGGGAAAAAGACCCTTAGTCCAAACTCATACAGAACTGCAATTACCGTGTCTCCAAGTGTGTCGTAAGCCTTTCAAGGTCGAAAAAAAATGGTCACATGGTGTTGTCGAGAGGCAAATGCCCGAAAATGGTGACTCTAAAGGAAAAAGCGCTTCCGTAGTGGAGGAAAAGCTTACGGAATCCACACTGAGAAGGGAGAAAAAAAGGGTTTTTCCCCTTCCAAAAAACCAATAAATCGCTATTTAAACCCTTTTTTTCGAAAACTTACACACAATAAGTTAGGGATATGGGGGGGAAATTCGTCGGTAGTGAGTGGTCCTTCCCAGGCTTAGGGGGCGGGATCACCACCCCCACACCCCAGCTCTTTGGGGAAGGGTTTCCTTCAACCAAAACTATTATAGAGTCAACAAGAAATCTAGAGCCCATCTCCTAGATGACAGAGCATTGATATGGATATCATCTTGGCCTGGGGGAAGGGGCCGCAAACCTTTTGGGGTTACAAAACTCACGAGGTGTGAAAAGAACTTGTAAGATTCCCCGATCAGATAAAAATCATGCCTCTCGTTCCTGTCGCAGTCTTTTTCCCCAGCACTTGGAGACGCAAGGTCTGTCTGCGCCACTGCCCAAAATGGGAAGCAAATTCTCTGCTACAGTAAGGGGTCTGCCATAGGGCACCATTAATTGATAGAACTGGAGGGAGAGGATGTTTTAAAAATTTTCCCCCTTCATTTTCTCACTCTTTGCCAAAAACCTTGGGGCACCGGGGTAGATGCAAAGATGACTTATAAAGCCCTCCAAGAGGATGAGAGCCTCTTTATTACCCGACGGTACAGCTCTTGATCTGTGAAAGATATTTTTAGGTCTACTGAATTGGCCGCGATCGGTATTTCGCCTCAGCACGGCGGGGGTGACTCCTCGCTGCCGTACGTCCTGATCCACACGGAACAGGCCGGCGAGAAGAAAAAGCCAGATGTGCAGGGGATGCTCAGCAGGGCAAAAGGTTTGAGACACAAAGTAATCTACGGCCTCATCTATTTTCTGAAATTTATTATATGATGTTAAAAAACAAAGCCTTTTGAAAGCCCCCCCGTCTGACGAAGAGGCACCCTTTTGGGGGGAAACGGAAGGGACGAGGGGCACTGCTTTAAATAGATGGATAATGGTCACTTCCTCGAAAAGAACGGCCACCTCCCATGAGAAGTCGAGGGGACCTGTGGCTGCCGAGTGATAGGTCAAAGCATCAATGTTCCCGTCTGCGAATGGAAATGTTGGGTTTTCCGTGTTTAAAATATTTGGTTGTTGCCATTATAAGAGTTACGAGGAAACACCCGAGATTTTGGGGGAATCTCCCCAAAAGAAAATCCGCCCATTCATGTCCCAAGGGGAAAAAAAGGACGGGGAAGCTGGCGGGTAAGATCCTAAAATCTTGGAGAGGTTGTCGTCATTTGGGGGTAATATATTTAGCAGACGTGTAGGTCTTTTGCGATGATAGACCCGCTACACCCCAAAAGGGGGTTGCAGCGGGATGACAGTAAGGACTCCGACGATGGTAAAAGGGCCCCAAAAACCCCCCTAAGGCCACCATCTGCTGGGGGGGGTGTGTGGGGCATATAAAAAAAAGTCGGGCAGAGACTTTCCCCGCCCCTATCTTTTTCTTTTAAACCCCAAAAATGACTGGGGCCAACTCTTGATGAAAGGATAGTTCTTCCCAGTTTGCACGTAATCCAAAGAATATTCCCTTGGAGGATTGAAGATGTTATTTGGGGGTGAAAATGATGCAAAATAGAACCTTACGGTTGTAGACGCTGCGCTATTTGGAAAAACCCAACATCTTTTTTGTGTTTTTTAAAGATGGTAAAACTTTTCATTACTTTTTTTAGATGTTGATTGGCGTTTGTGTACATCGGTGGTGAAAAAGGGGGTTTCAACGAGGGGCCCGCGGCATATAGGACCGTATTCCCACCAAAAATGCCGATTTACTGACAGAAGATTACCATTTTAGGTTTTTGATAGCTCCCGCGGGGGCTTTAAATTGCTTTCAGCATGGCTATCAACTACTTTGTGGCCGGTTGGAGAAACCCTTTGCCCCTACGTGTTTTTAGCTTGCGCTAGCCCCTAGGGGGGGTAAAAGGGGGGATGATTTTAGGAGTACGTCAACTCCCACACCATCAGTAGGTGTATCTTTACGCAATCCATCCCCCTGTCAGCAAATTTAGATTTTAGCCGGAGGGACACCCCCCCTGACCTAAGGCAGAGGGTTTTCAAACTTTATGGACGGCGGCGACTAGATTATATCTTGGACTTCGGGGGCGCAGGTAATATATATATATATATATTATAATATATATTTTATATAATTAAAATATATATATATATATTTAATATATATTTAATATATATTATATAATATATATGAATGGAATAAGGAAATAATGTGTAAATAACTACTATGTTACAACAAAAAATACCGTTTTCATATGGAGTTTCATATCCGCTCTATGGTAGGAGGGCAGGGTTTACAGACCTTCATTCTTCTTAACAGCCAGCAATTTCTTTTTTTCTTTGTTTTTATATTTGGAGGGGGTAGAATCCCAGTTCACACAGTAGAGGTTTAAAAATTTCAAGAATTTTTTCTGGGCCCTTTTGGAATATGTGGGTGGGTTTTTTTCCCCGGTTTTTTTTTCCAAAATTTAATTTTTTCCAGAAGCCTTTTTGGGTTTTTTTTGTCAAAATT
>JACEEZ010013994.1:0-27500 GCA_016584305.1 Chionoecetes opilio
TTTTTGTTTTTTTTCCCCCCCCCCCCAAAAAGGACTTTGGGAAGTTATGGGTTTCCCCTTCATTAGAAAACGTCCCCCTCGCGGGCCGCTCCGGTAGATATATGAGAAAGACATGACGGATCATCGGCGAATGGATTGGTCCAGTCTTTTTCCAGTAGATCACAGATAGCTGTGACCGCCAGACTCATCACGTTTGATGCGAGAAAGTAGACAAGTCAGGGTGCTTGGCGTGAGATGTGGTCGCTGCCATTCACAAGGATAGTTTCTCGTAGTTGCCTCATTTGCAGCAGCCCGATTGTCTGCAGTTAGATAGTATCGTGACACAGCCCCTTGTCGAAGACAAAAAACCTCGTGTTCCTCCAGCTTTTTTGCGTATCTTTGTTGACTGTTTCTTCTGTTGTCTGATCAACAGCGATTCTGGCAAATGGATTCCCTGGTCTAAGCTGTACGGAAAAAAGTAGCCTTGATTGAAATGCCTGTACAACTCGGGGCATGTTTCGTGGAGTTGCGTCATCTGTGCATAGTACACTGGTAGATATCTAGCATAGTTCACCTTTTTCATTGCGAAACACCAAGGGATCACTCTTCTGACACAAGCCAAGTGAAGCATCAGTCGCCTTCTCTATCCCACGAATCAACCCCAGCAGGGTCTCTACCATATCAATATAATCACCCAGAAGCGAGCCAGGTCTCCATATTTGGTTCGCGGGAAAATGTAGGTATTTCGCGAAATGTCAAAGCTCTGTACACATGAAATTTGATGTCTCAGCTGAAAGAACAAAAAGCCTGACGTTAGATACCCGATATCCGAAAAGCCGCCAGCTTACATAGACATACTCATCCAAGTCAGTGAACATGTTAGATGGCGCCCCCAATACAACTCTATAATAGAGTTGTATGTGGCGCCATCTAACATGTTCACTTTAGTTTTTAAGCCACCCCCCCCCCCCTCAGAAAAAAATCAGGTCACCGCAACAAATCTCAGACTGAGATATAGAATATAGAATATAGATATAGAATGACTGACGTCACTTTCGGCACTGGGTTCTGGGGTTGATTATCGGCGGGAAATTCCAACTGGACATATTTTTCGGTTTGTGGGAAAGTGCATCCCTTTTTATATATTTTTTGTGTACATCGTTGGTGGATGATATGTTTTAGTTTTGAGTTATTTTTTATAGACAGATAAACGGTGTAGCACAATGAATAATTTGGAAAATCTTTACCAGTGTTGTTTCACTAAAAAAAGTAACAAGTCTAATAATAAATATTGAAAAATATATGATTTTTTTTCGATAATTGATTTTTATAATAATTAATCTATAACAAAATGCTTCATATTATTTTTTATTTAGACGGTACACATTGGACGTATATTTAGTCGTCAACCGCACATCGATAGCTAGTATAGAAGTCCAGATACACGTGCAACAATGTACCCCACCAAATGGGCATTTTCGCGCTGGGTGGTTTCAAAGATGGCGTCCATCCGGGCACTAAGCTACCGTTCTCAGATGTCCATCATGCATTTTCTGATACCTGAGATATTGCCCTAATGGAAAATCATAATGAGAATTACTCCCCCGCCGGAGCATTCACTTCAAAATATGGCCGGTTGGCTCAAGGACTACTTCTGCGTGGCATCGTCGTGCACCACCAGGGAGGCGTCGCTGTCCCTCAACTGGCGACACGCCTCCTCTGTGGGGACAAGATGGAGTCAAGAGCCAAACAGAAACTGCGACAGGATGCAATTATAATAACACACTTGCTCCCCGCCCTCTTTGTAACCCCCCCCCCCCTCTATTCAAAATAAAACTGTAAACAATAACATGGCAATAACATGGCAATAACCCAGAGTGCTTCCACAAAATGGCTGCCTCCGATGTAAACAAAGACACAACAGAGGCTGCCCAGGATGACCTATACCCATGTAGGATATGTCAGGTTCACTGTGTCACTTTGGGAAATTAATGTAATGACTGTCAAATGTGACACACTATGAGTGCAGTGGAATCATTACGTACCTACTAATAACCTTTATAAAGTCCTCTAGGGAATACACGTGCCAGGGGTGCCTGAGAACCACTTTTTTTCCTAACTACTCTGACCTTACGGCAAGGGGAAGAAAAACTTAAAACAGAGGAGAGGACGGTTATCAAGCAGCAAAAGACATATAAATATTGGTGACACCCACGGGCAGTGTGGGGGTTGTTGAGGGAAATGGCACTGACCCGCCACCAACACTACCCCCCCAGGGTGCAATACTGAGCCATCACCACTGGGGGCCTCACCCGAGGACGCTGATCTCTCGCTACTGCATCAGGCCACAGCAAGTTCCTCCTGGTGACACACAGCAAGCAAACCCCCTCAGATTTGTCAAATACCGGATTTTTTACAAGCCCCCAAAGACAAATATTTCAACGCATTGTGGGGTGAAAAATCCCAAACCCTAAAAAATTTGCATATAGAAAAACCTGGCCTACAGGGCGGGGGTTTTTGCCCCCCCAAACCCCCCCCCCAAACAAAGTTACCCGGAAAAGACAACCCTATTTGCAACAGGGTGTCAAACCCCCCCCAAAACTCTTTACAATAAAGAAAAAGGCCCTGCCCCTGAAATTGTCTAAAATTCAAAAAAAAGGGAAAACAGGAAAAATCCCCCCCAGGAGAAAATTTTAAAAAAAAACTGAAAACAAAAATATGCGAAAGGGAGGGACCCCCACAGAGAGGTAAAATTTTTTTTTAAAAACAAAAAAAAAACGCCCTTAACCCCTCCAAATTTCGAAAACACTAAAAGCCCCAAAAAAAACCCAAAAGGGACCCCAAATCATTTAAAAAACAGGTGTTACCGGGAGGGTAAATCCCAGAAGGGACAAATGGGAAACCCCCAACCCATTCAGTTTCCCCAACCAAGGGGCCCCAAACCCCCGGGAACTTTAGAAACCCTTTTTTAAAACAGGGCCCCCCCCCCATCAACAGAAAAATACCTTTTTGCAAAAAGGGAAAGGGGAGAAAAAAAATTTTGGCAGGGTTCACAAACCCACCAATGGGAAAAAAACGGGGGAGGTAAAAACCCAATTTAAAAAAAAGGGCAATGGAAAACCCAAAAACCTTTTGGGTGGGGGAAAAAGCTTTTATGGGGCAGAGACTTAAGGAAAAATGGAATTTTTTTAACAGCAAAAAAAATTTAGGAAAATAGTTAAAGCCCCCGGGGGGGGGAACTTGAGTTTAGGAGACCCCCCAAAAATTTCCCCAAAATTTTTATGTTTGAGAAGACTTTCGGAAAAATTAGAAGAATCGCACAATAAAAAAAAATTTGATTTTAATGGGGACTTCAATTAAAAATTAAACCCCTTCCAAAAAAATAGTGAAAAAAGTGACAAACACAATTTTAAGTTTTGGGGGAAAATAAGGAACAATAGTGGGGGAAAAACCGCAAGGGGAAAAAAAAACTCGGGCAGTTTTTGGAACAAAGAAAATCCACATTTTTAAATTAAAAAAATAGTACCCAGATAAAACGAAAGTTGGAAGTTCGCCTCGATGCCCGGGGGAAAATAACCCAAAAAATGGGGTAGTGAAAGAAACAATAATTAAAATTTAAAAAAAAAAAAAAACCCAAAAAAAAATAAAAAAAACTTTTGAAGTCAATTTTTTCTAAAAAAGGAACGTGTTAAATGAGAATTTCCCCTTAGGATTGGAAACAGGGGTGAAAAAGGTTATAAAAAAAGAAGCTTTTTCCCAAAAAAAATTCCCGTACCTTTAAAGGGTGGATTAGAAAAAAATTAAAAACTGGTAAACCAAATAACCCCAAATTTTTTAGACAAAACCAAAAACTGAAAAAAAAAATTTTAAACAAACCCCCCCAAAAAGGGGAAAAGAATTTGAAATTACTCCCCCAAAAAGAAAATAATTTTTATTTTTTGAAAAAGAAAACAGTCAGGAAAAAAAAAGGGGGATCAGGAAAAAAAATTCAGGGAAAAATTTTTTTTTCTGGCAAAAGGTTTTTTTAAAAAATTTAACATTTTGGGGCTGTTAAATATGAACTAAATTTTTTGTCTATCAAATCGGGATTTCGGAATATAGCATTTTTCTTTTTTTGATAAAAAGACTATCACCCTATTATCGAAGGTTTTCAAGATAAAAACAGTGATTTTTGTAATAATTTTGTATATTCTTAATCAAGGAATTACAAAGATTTTCGAAGCCATGTACAAATAAATCAAAATAGTGACGAATTGAAATGAAAAATATAAACAAAAAATATAGGTGCAAATCAATGGGGAAGTAGAGTTTTTGGAAATTTTTTTTTTTTTGGTGATCTTTTAAGCCCGGGGTTTTTCCCCCAAGCTCCCCGCAATAAAACCCCCACAAAGTGAGTCCCCCCCCCGGCTTGATCCGTCTTTCCCGTTTTTAAAGTCCGATAAAACGCTCCCCTTGGTTCCCGCTCACTCCCCCAAGTTCCCCGAAACTTTTCCAAAAGGCTGTGTAAAAGTGAACCGTACCATTCACATCCCAAATTCGCGGTCATTTGTAGCTTTCCACAATCTCTTCATAGTTGTCTGCTTTTTTATTCCCTAGAAAATTCTTCACCAATTACAAAATGCTTTTCCCAAACTCTTTTTTTTCATCATTGGTGATAAAATTTGGATCTCTCATTAGTGTTCTTATTTGAGGTCCATCAAATATTTTCCCGCCTTTTTTTTCTCTTCAAAGACCAGGGGAAAAATTTTAACATAATAGCTGAAAATTCTCCCCCTGTGATCAAGGCTTTTACGAACTGCTTTTATCAAACCAAGTTTATGTGCAAGGGGAAGGAAAGACAAAACTTCTTCCTACCCCTAGAGGTCATTTATGACATTCTATCGCCCGATCCAAATCTGCGCTGACCATTCTTTTTTCCCAATGCTCTGTGTAGCTCTACGTCCCAGTAACACAGAAAAAAAGGGTATTTTTTTGACCCCCCTTGCTACCTAAAAGAAAGTTAAACCCTTTTCAAATCGCAAAAATTAACCACCCTGAAAAATTTTTGCAACCTCTCTAGGACAATTTTATGTTTTTATATTTTCTTTTTAAATTTTACAGAAGACCTATTGGTACAGAGCCCTACTATTTCCTTGTGTAAAGAACCAAATTTTAAACTTTTTGGAACTGTCAATAAAAAGCCCCCCAATCCCTTTAATCATATGCTACAGCCCTAAAAAGAAGTAGCCCTTTACATCAGTACAATGACAAGTGGGGCCCTTGAATGGAAGTACTTACCAGTTGCTTCCCCCGTTACGATAAAAAGGGGGGGAACCCGTGCCGGGTTTCAGCATTTGATTTCTTGCAGCTTAAAAACAACAGTTCGCAGACTCTTTGGGAGATAAAGATCTCTAACCAAATCATCAAAGAGACGGGAAACAGAATTGGTTTGTCCAATCTTCATCAGATGGCGAAAAATATTTTAGTGTCTTCTTCTCAGTGGGAGCAGGGTGAGCAGAGATTCGTTTCATCATTTTTTTTTAAGTCATAAAATTTGGTACAGGTATTTCTTCAAGGGTAAATTAACTGGTCGAATAGCTAAAGGGGTCTTTGGGATTGCAAATATTCTTTTTTTTTATTGAACCTTTTACATGAAAGGCAGAAATAGCAGTCTCAAATGATTGCTTGGTTCCTCCCAAAAATAGCACTCCCAAAATTAAGTTTGCCCTTTCCTTTAACCATGATCTCAAAGTTCAACACAGGTTTTTCCCACTTTGTGAGGAGCCCCCTGTTTTTCTTGGTTCCAAGTGGGACTTTGAAGTACGCAAAATAACCCCTTTAAAAAATCAGTAATGTTGGCCTTGAGTCTTCAAAGTAAAGCTCCCAGATGTAGCAAAATAATTTGGATCTTTGAGCACTTTCTTTGTGAGATTAGAGGCCATTGTTAGAGCAGCAACACCAAAAATGCGGACAAATAAAAGAAAAAAGAGTTGTTAGTACCCGAGTTGTTCCTTTAATTTGCTACCCCAAACCCCCAACCTTAGGCATTTTCACAAAAAAGAAACAACAGGGGAAATACAATAAATAACTAATTTAAATTTAAAAATTTAAAATAAAAACTACTGCGGACATTTCTGTGCAAGTTGAAAGTGTTTGTTTTCTTTGTATCATAAAGAATGGGAATGTTAGCAGTTCAAAGAAAAAGAAGAATTTTCCATTTTTTGGGAGATGAATTAAAAAAAAAACCCTATAAACCCGGGCCTTTTTTTGCCCCTACTCATAGAAGGTAATTTTTCTTTAAAAAAATTTATAAAAGGGAAAATATACCTATAGCGCAAAACGTGATGTATAGAGAAAAAATAAGATCAGATTGAATTTAGCACCCCAAATTAGTCTAAACTGTTCTTAAATTCCCTGCCGAACTTTTTTTTTTTTTTTTTTTTGACCCGTGAAAAAGCTCGTTGAAAATCCCACCCCTGGCCAGCATACTTGAGGAGCAGTACCAAGGTTTAAAAAGTGACCCCCTAAAGAAATGGATATTTCCCCTAACATTTTTTGATATAAAAAACTGATATGGGGAAAAAGGAAAAAAAAATCTGTCGGACATACTTTTTAACACCCAAAAAGAGTGGAAGAAATAAACAACATATCTTTAAACTCGCTGGGGGCCCCCCACAATATTTTGGCCCTCCTTTGAAAAAAGCAAAAAGACTATCTAGCAACCCCCAAATTTTATGATGTGGGGGAAGATCTCTGGGCAGTGGTGAATACCAAACGTTAAAAAGGGACTGGTCACCCCAATATTTAAAGGGGGGGTTTAAGAGGGCTGCCACCCAAAATTTCAGACCTGTGGTTCTCACCCCCCATTCATAAAGATCTTCGAGGGTTTTTTCCCGGGAAAAAAATTGTTGACCACCCAGAGTCCCAAACACAATTTAACCCGGGACAACATGGTTTTCGTAGAGGAAAGATCCTGCCTGTCAAAAAACTCCCCGCCCACCATGCAAACGCCCAGATAAAGTAAAAAGAGGGCCGAAATGTTGACGGGGGAACCTGACTTTGCCAAGGCTTTCGAAAGGTGGACCAGGGTCTACTCCTTCAAAAAATTAAAAAAGGGAGGGGGCTTTGGGCGGAAAGCTGGGGACTTGGCTCTCCATTTTTTAATCGCCGGCAAAAAAAAAGTTAGTTGAGGGTTTGTCCACTAAAAAGGCGCAGAAGTAAAAAGGGGGTTCCGCAAGGCTCAGTACGGGGGCCACCCTATTCCTGGTGATGTTTGGGAGTTTTTGCCCAACAAAGAATCATAAAGGTTACATCTTTTGGGGTGATACCAGGATAAGCCGGGGCCATTCCCACTGAAAGGACTCAAAAATTTACAGAAAGACCTAGACAAATTATAAATGGGCTGACAAAACAAATAAAATTTTAAAAATAAAAAAAAATTTGGGCTATTAGATATGGTCCTAATAAAAACCCTGAAGGAATTTGGATATAAGTAGGTGTGAGAGGATTGATGAAAAAGATCCTCCGGGCCCTCGGTTATCAGAGAAAAGGGATGCAATTCAGCCCCATAAAACAGATAGAAAAGACTGCCGACAAAACTCTGGCTACACCCTCCAAACTTTCACCCCCCAAAACCCAAATCACCCCCTACCATGGGGAAAAACTCTCGTTGTCTCCAGAGGGGAATCTCTTTTCAGCTATGGTCTCCTCACAAGTGAAGGAGATAAAAAAATTTGGAAAGCTGCAAAGAGTATTCAACGCAAGTTAACATGGGGTTTCCCTTTATACTGGAACGACTCCAACCTTAAAAATTTTACTCTTACAGAGAGACGGAGAGATACATAATAATATACAAACCCGGGAAAAATTTTTGAGGGGAAGGGGCCAAACCCCAAAACCTAGAGGAGAGGAAGCATCAAGAAACAGTAACTCCAAGGTTGGGGGGGGTTTTCCAAAGAAAAACAATTGGGAGCACACCCCAAAAACTGAAAACTATCCCGGCAGAGAGTTTCGTAATAACACCCAATGTTAAATGCCCGCCAAGGCGTCAGGAATAACAGGGTGCTGCACAGATTACTTTCAAGCGGAGGAGGGAAAGCCCAAAAGAAAACCTGCCCAGCCCCCCAATCCAACGGACCGACTTATAGAGGGGGTGGGTCAAATTCCACATTGACCAGATCCAGACCCAAGTCGAGGAAGTGTGGAAAGGGGGATCCCCAGATGGCCCTGATGTTACATCAGACTTCAACAAGGTAAACAGTAGGGCAAAAAAAAAGGCGCTGCACGCACGCAACGCACGCACGCACACGCACGCAGCACGCACACACACACACACACACACACACACACACAACACACACACACACACACACACACACACAACCACACCAGGACGCACGCACACACGCCACCGCGCACACACACACCACACTAAAAAAAAAAAACACCAGCCTTATAAAAAAACAAACACAAAATAACATGAGAAGCAGATCATTATCGAAACACTCCGAATACTAAGTCCAAATAGTATTATCTCTGCATACATGTGTAGTGTGATAGCTACTTAAATTGTTTCCAGATATGAAAATTAAAACGTACGCTTATTCATCGCTGCTTGCCCTTTTCCCCCTCTCTCCTCCTTCTCTATTTTTCCCCGACTATATAGTCATCCCTCTATACACTTAATGCAACTGAATTCTATCGACAAACTTTAATTATTTGCGTAAAAGACTCGAATATTTGTTCACCCACGAGAAGAAAAAATACGGGAATACCACATTAATCGAATGGGTACACTGACATACCTGAAGTGTAAGCGGAATAATGCCCGGGGGACAGGCACGCCCACAGCTGGCGCCCAGGACCACCACGGATATCAGGCAGTTCAGCATCATGACGGCCAGGTGTCCCCCTTAAGCAAGCCAAGCCCCGTGAGACACCGCCCACTGGCGCGGATCCACCAGGGCGTAAGTGAAAGCTACGCCCGCTGATGCACACTCGAGAAGGAAGAAGTGGATGAGGAGGGAGATAGATAGATATATATATAGAAAGAAAGAAAGAAAGAAAGAAAAGAAAGAAGAAAGAAAGAGAAGACAGAAGAGATAGATAGATAGATAGATAGATAAATAGTGTAATGATAGATAGATGATAGATAGTAGATAGAAAAATAGATAATAGATAGATGATAGATAGAAAAGAGTAGTTTGATAGATGAGAAAATTGTAAAATAGATAGATAGATAGATAGATAGATAGATAAGTAGGATAGATGATAATAGTTTGATTGATATTAATAGATAGATAGATAGATAGATAGAAAAGGATAGTTTAGATAGATAGATAGATAGATGATTGATAGATAGATAGATAGGTGATAGATAGATAGAAGATAGATAGATAGACAGATAGATAGATAGATAGATAGATAGATAGATAGATAGATAGATAGATAGTTTAGAAGTTTTAGATAGATAGTTTAGATAGATAGATAGATAGATAGATAGATAGAAGATAGATAGATAGATAGATAGATAGATGGGATAGATAGATAGATTAGATAGATAGATGATAGATAGATAGATAGATTTGACAGATAGATAATAGATAGATAGTTTTTTTTAGATAGATAGATAGACGATAGATAGATAGATGATAGATAAGAAGTTTAGATAGATAGATAGATGGTTTAGATAGATAGATAGTTAGATAGATAGATAGATAGATAGATAGATAGATGTAGAGGAAAAAAAGAACTAAATCTAGAGTACGACGATGAGGGGAGGGGATTAGGTGATGAAGACAGGACAGGAATATTAGAAGGATGGGCAAGAAATATGAATTGGATAGATCAATGAATTACGTGGTCCATGAAAGACGGATATAAAGTACAAGAACAAAATTGGTAAACAAAAAAAAAAAAAAATTACGGGAATTTTTTTTATTTTTATAATTGGGGCAAAGGTAAGCACTTTTTCCGTTTATTATGTGGTTTTTTACCGTTTTTGTTTTTTTTATTTTTTTATACATGTGATTTCTGCCACAAAAAGTGAAGGCTACTCACAAACGCTCTTCTTGTTGGCCATTGCTTCCAGTTCTCCAGCCCCCGTAAGCCGCGCTTTTCCGATGGCAGGGGATGTCAGCCCGGGAGAGACGATGTGTTGGGCGCTGCCACTCCACGCCCCTCCATCCTCCCCCGCCCGCCGCCGCTGTACCCGCCACGGCCCCGCGCTGGAGCTGGCTGACGCCGCCTGCTTGGGTTTGAGAGGAAAGGCGTGAGAGATGACATGCGAGGAGAAGGAAAAGGTTTGCTACAATATCTCTCCCCTCTCTCCTTCTCTCCTCTCTTTTTCCCCCTTCTCTCTCTCTCTCTCTCTGAGACAACTAAGACACTATTCTCCTGAAACATTGTGTAATCTACTAAGAGGAGAATTTTCATAATTGAATACAATTTTTTGCAACTGATAATGTCGATACGCAAGTACATTATTTAATGAAGTTTTCCACAAATGTTGGTTTCATGCGCACCCTTGGTAACAAAAAGAAGTACGAAGGCCTTTTGGGCCCCTGGATCACTGAAGACCTAAAGCTATAATCCCAGCAAAAGGGGACGTGCACAGAAAGATCTTAAAGAAGACAGAAATAATGTTAATTTGCAGACTAATTATAAAACCTAAAAAGGCAAGTCAGAGGGATTGTTTCGGCGAGCTAGATCAGAATATTATAATAAAAGATTAGAGGAAAGTAGAGGAAACAGTAAAGCCACGTGGAGGACTATAGGGGAGTTGTTTTCCTAACGCCAAAAACAAAAATTTGTTAAGCCATCAGCAAACAATAACGGTGACGCAGAGGGTATCAAGCGCAAAGCTGAATGTTTTAATAAATATTTTTCGAAGTGGGGAAAAGTAAACCTTTGAGAAATCTCAGCAGAATTGAGTAATTCTGATGCAGTACTACAGGCCAATAAACAACCGAAACTTATTAACTAATAATTTTGATGCTATGTTTAGACCTTTGCCTACAAATTGGGATACAGTAACTCTAGTTATTAAGCATATGAAGACACTAACTCCCATGGATCTGATGGCTTTCCCACTGTGTTTTTTGGGAAAGACTCCCTCCTATCATTATAACATACCTAATTTTGCATTGTAAATTTACTTCTATTGTAACAGGTGTTTTTCCCACAGCATGGAAGCACTTTTATTGTTGTTCCTATTTTCAAGGGCTGGTAACATGAATGAACCTAACAACTACGCCCATTTTCTCTTACCAATTATTTCAAGGTACTGGGAAAAAGTAATCGCATGTCAGCTCACCCAGTACCCCTTTACTTGAGACCAAATCGCCTCCTTAGTAAAACTCAACATGGCTTTAGGACCGGCTGTCTACGGATTCGCTCTTTAAACTTTCTAACAAGTTATATTCAAATATTGATACAAAAAAGGTTCCCTCATTACCCTCTGTGACATCCAAAAGCATTCGACAGCGTCAGCCATGATATATTAAAAAATAATTGTTCAAGTTAAACATCGACCTTCTGGTTTCAAAGCTATCTCGGGCGGCAGGACACAACCGTACGTTATAGAAAAATGCATATCCGAGAAGACAGGAATATCCCCTGGGCGTTCCCAAGGGGCTGTACTAGGTCCTATTTTATTTATTTAAATTTATGCAAATGATCTCGTCCTTCTTTTCTGAATGTGAAATAAACCCAAAATGCAGATGACACCCAGTTAATTCACACAGGCAAATGTCAACAATATACAAGACTTAATGCATAGGAGCGAACAATCACTAAAGAAAGCACAACAGTATTTTCACAGGAATGCCCTAATGTTAAACGCCAAAGACTCAAGTATGTTTATAGGAACACGAGGAACTTTTGTCACAGAAATTTCCCCCTGACATATGTATGCATGTTGACGGGAATCTAATTATCCCTAGCAGATCATTAAAGAACTTTTGGGGATGCACTTTGACAACATATGCAGTTTAAATGAACACATCGACGCATTGTACAGGAAAACTATGGAACCCTTGTCCACATAAACAGACTCCGAGAACTATTAAAAACCCGACCACCAGGATCTCAATAATACAGTCACTGGTCCTAAGATAACGAATTATGGCATAAGATTTGGGAGAGCATCAAACATCACACATACAACGTGTGCAAAGGCTCCAAAACTTTGCAGCAAAAGTTGCTTTAGGAGGGGCTGCAAAGCACGACCATGTCACACCCTACTTAAAAAGACCTTGGATGGCTTGAAAATAAATGAAAAAATAAAACTTTGAGCTAGGAGTAGCCGTGTACAATTAGTTAATAATAGAGTACCTGACTGGTTGTTTTCAACTGCCCAAAGTGAGAGATATGTACGAACAACCAGTCAACCTAGACAACAGCAACAACTCCATGTGCCAAAATGCAACACATGTTTGGGAACAAGGGTCCCTTCATGTGGCTGGACCTGGGTTTCTGGAACAGCTTGCCAAGCCAAGTTAGAGATGCTACCTCCTTGTACACTTTAAAAAATCACTTAAAAAATCACCTTTATGTAAACAATTTCTTTACTTTTAATTTTTGACGTCCATACCTGAAAAAGTATTTTAATCTAGACTTAACACCTTTTTTATAACTTTTACTGTATGTTTTATATTGTAACTTTTAGGAAGTCTTACTTTTTATTTATGTTTTCATTAGGATTTTAATGTTTTAGAATTTTATGTATTCTAATATTTTTATTTGTATATAGACCATGTTCAGTGTTCTACCTTTAAAAACTTTTATCTTATTCAGAAATATTGTAAGACTCATATTACTATGTTAAAAGAATAGCCATTGTAACAATGGAAATAAAATTCTGATTTGATTCTGATTGCTATTCTCTCTCCTCTCCTCTCTCTCTCTCTCTCCCACTCTTCTCTCTCCTCTCTCTCTCTCTCTCTCTCTCCCCCTTCTTCTCTCTCTCTCTCTCTCCCCCCTCTCTCTCTCTCTTCTCTCTCTACTCTCTTCCCCTCAGACTTTGTTGCAACCTTGCCTGCCCCCACGTCCAGCCCAAGCGCCTCTCAGCGCCAAGCGGCCCACCAGTCTCGCGCACGGCCCGTTCCTGAAAAATAAATAATCTTAACACAGGCAGAGCAAGGCTGACATCGAAATCAATGGTTCAGTAAAAAAAACGGAGAGTAATTTCAAGTATTAAACCATTACTTCTATACATTGATGAATTTTAGGCGGCTTCCAAATCATGAGTAGTTTTTGTAGAGCCAAAGACTACTCTATACAGTAGTATAGAGTAGTCTAGATATATGTATAAAGTAGTCTTTGGTAGAGGCATATCAAACCCTGACGTACAAGTGATGGAAAGCACAGGTGTGTCTCCGGCAGGTGTGGTGTGTTTTGTGTGTGTGTGTGTGTGTGTGTTGTGTGTGTGTGTGTTTTGTGTGTGTGTGTGGTGTGGTGTGGTGTGTGTGTGTGTGGTGTGTGTGTGGGGGGTGTCATGGACTGCCTGCAGTGAGTACGATAAACAGCAAAGGAAAAACACAAAATAAACTTTTGTTTGAACTTCAATCGCCATTGCCTGGTAAACTTGACTTGGACGCTAAGATACAGGTTTCCCCAATAGCATCCAAGATACACTCATGTAACACTCGTGCAGAGTGTTCAATAGTTTGGTTGGACTTCAAAGCCACCCTCGTCCGTTCCCACACCCAATCTTAAATTTCTGTCCTTTGATTATGAACACTGAAAGTTATAAAAATTTTTTTTTTTTTTTTTTTACCATTTTCTTATACCAACTAACATGATAATGAGCACATGTGTTTCCTAGCCACCAAAGAGGAGGAGAAGAACAAGAAGAGCAGCAGCAGTTAGCAGAAACAGACAACAATGAAAAACAGCAACAGCCCTTTTCCTTGTTGTCTTCCAAGATTTACAAATCTGCTTTCATCTTCATGATATTCATCGGGTGTTTCTTAATGGGGAATGTCTTCAGATACACGTAAACTTTTGATACATGGAAGGATTATGATTGTGTTTTATTATGTTCTTATTATATGCGTTTGAACGATTCATTGTTTACTTTCTGCATAGTGCCTCTGAGAATGCTGGGTGTACTACAAATCTAAAGCACTTGTGTTGGCAGGCTGTCACTGGCCCGTGTTGTTGTAGGCCCAAGGGTTTAGGCATATTTTTGCAGTGCTGGGCACGCGATCCAAAAATAGGTGTCCACTATCGCTATTCTGCGTTCGAAAATTTGGCGTTCCGCGATCGCGGAATATTATTAAGTTTGAATTAAAATTCCGCGATCGTTTATTCCGCGATCGGGAATCGCTAGCGAAGTTTTTCTTCGAAGGGAAATAAAAGCATTAAGCCATTTATACCCCATTAAGTAATAAAATGTTAAGTCTTAACTCTTAAGTGTATTAACCATTAACCTATTAAGTATTAACTAAGCAAACAGAATGGATCCAGAATGGATCGGGGACTAAAAAAACGCGGAATTAAAGGGGAAAAAAATTATCACGGGAATTTTATAAATTTGAATTAATTCGCCGATCGCAATCAATCAATCAATCAATCATTGGGGGCATACGCCGGGGGGCGCGTCGCCTCGCCCACCCTACGACGCTACTCCTGGGGGTCACCTCGCGCGAGTTCCCATGCAGGCTCCTTTCCCATACCAAGCAGCTCTCGACAAGAAACATCAACTTGCCCCAGCCACGAGCCTTGTTGGCGCCCCCTTGGCCTCCTCCACGCCGGATTGTCTCTTACAGATACAACCCGATGGGAAGGATCGGTTTCAGGGTAGCGTGCCACATGCCCATATAGCCGAAGTTGGCGCTGACGGACTATGCAGGTAATAGGCCTCGATTCAGTCTCACGGTGCAATCGCTGATTTGACACGTAATCATCCCAGCGATACCCCATGATTCTGCGAAGACACTTATTACCAAAGGCATTGATTCGTCTCTTCAAGTCACTATTTAGTGTCCATGTCTCACAACCATAGAGTAAGACAGGGATCACAAGCGACTTGAAGATCCGGATCTTTTTCTCCTGCACAGGTACCGACAACGCCAAAATACTCCCGCTGAGCGAGTCCATAACACCGTGGCTATGCCAATCCACCGTAAGGCTTCTTGACGTGACCCGCCGTCATTATGGACTGCGCTACCAAGGTATGTAAAACTTTCCAAGATCTCAATGTCCTCGCCACACCCCATGAACAGACTGTACTGCTTCATCTAGTACGTCTCCAACACCTGGACCTTGGTCTTGAGCCAGGAGACCTCAAGCCCCAAAGGCTTTGCCTCCTCGTGCAGCGCCTCGAGAGCCATCACCAGGACCTCCAGCGACTCAGCAAAGATTACTGCATCATCGGCAAAAACAAGATCAGTGATCTTGGTGTTGCCAACGGATGCTCCACAATCACTTTGATCTACAACCTTGTCCAATAACCCAGTCCATACAAGCGTTGAAAAGTGATGGGGCAAGGACGCACCCTTGCCTCACTCCTGTATTCACAGGAAAGAAGCTGGATACACCTGCCCACACTTCACAGCACTCTCACTCTTCACATCGCGATCGCGGAATTAATTCAAATTTAATCAAAATTCCGCTATCGATTTTTGGTAGCCCCGCGATCGCGGAATCGCGGACTATAATTCCGTGACGCCCAGCACTGTATTTTTGGAAGCACTCATTGTCAGACACAAATAAATCCCTCCTCCCGCCGTGAACGACTAAGGACGAAGCAGCAATAAACTTGCCTCTACCGCTTGTACGACATCATCCGAACAATCGGTATCACTGTACAAATGCAGGGACAGATTCCTGCTGAAAATAAGTCATGCAATACTCGTGTAGCTGGCGCGTCAACACTCACCATCCTGCGGCTGTCAGACTGGTACTGTACGTATAACGGAGTGGAGTGGGGGATAGACAGGTTGGGTGAAAGAAGAATTAAAGAGGAAGAAGATAAGTGAAGGAAAGTATGAAAGAAAGTCGAAGATTGGATAGATGGCGGGTTAACATCCTTGCTATATTTTTTATAAAATTTTTATTTTATTGTTAGTCGCTCTCTTTTTTGTATTTCATCTTTATCAATTGATATCTATTTAATTATTATCATATTATGCTCCCTTTAAATTTATTTCTTAACATCCCAGACTGTCAAAAGACAGATCAGCATCTAAAAAATAAAAAAAAAATAAAAAAAAAATAATATTATTATTATATATATAATGAAGTAAATAAATAAAGTAGAAAATTTAGCTAATAATTCCCTCTTATCAATCTGTGTATATTGGGTGTGGTTTTATTTTATTTAGCTGAATGATTGGTTTCCTGAACCAACCATGTTCCCTGTTGTTATTGTTTGCAATTATTTCCATGTATAATGAGTCTTGTAATATATTTATAAGTCTGTGTTTTGTGTTTTGACCTCTGTCATATAATGTTGTGTTTATTGCTTCCAGTTTCCCTAATTGGTGGTTCTGCTGTGTTTCTTTCATATGGGTATTTTTCATCGAAGGCGAACCTTAAGGCTTTATTTTGAACTTTTTGTAGTGATAGCATAGCTGATTTGGATAATGTGTTTAGTGTATATGTTGGATATGTCAGCATTGGTAGGATACATGCTTTTATTAAATGTAGTTTTATATTAGTAGGTAATCCTGTAAATCTTTTTAAAGTTGTTAGTGCTGCTCCTGCTTTATTTTTGTTATGTTTTACTTGATTCAAAATACCTCTTCTGTTGAAATTTAGTCCTAGTATTTTGCCTTCGCTGGAGAAAGGAATAACTGTTCCCTCTATACTTATAGGGTATGTTTTCTTAACTGCCATTGGGATAATTTTTAATTTTGTTGAGTTCGTTTGGATTTTCCATTTATTTTCATAATTGTTGATTCTTTCTATTTCTCTTACCACCTTAGCAGCCATGAATCTTCTTGATTTATTAGGCTGTGTAATAATTTGAGTGATGTCATCGGCATATATAATATTAGTACAACCTACTGAAGGTGCTGGAATGTCTGATGTGTAGAGTGAGTAGAGGGTCGGTTAAAGGGAGCTGCCCTGAGGCACTCCGCTTCTAATCCTGAATATATTACCATTGTAGTTATTTATAGTTATGCTTGCTGTTCTGTTTTCCAAAAAAGTGCAAATTAGTTGTTTAATGATGTGTGGCAATCCTGTTGTTAGTATCTTATATTTTAGGCCATTGTGCCAGACTTTATCAAAGGCTTTTGATACGTCTCGTAAAACTAAGTAGCATTGTTGTTTGCTGGCTAGAGCTTCAGCTATTTTTTCTGTTGCCACAGCCAAGGCAGTGTCTGTACCCCTAGATACTCTAAAACCATGCTGTGTTTCCGGGAGAATATTGTTAGTTTCTAGGTATTTACTAAGTCTTTTGTTAATTATTTTTTCATAAATTTTCCCTGGGACCTCAAGTAATGAAATGGGTCTATAATTGATTGGATCTGTACTTGTCTTATTTGCTTTAGGTATAAGTGTTATTTTGGCATGTTTGAATTTGTTAGGAAAATACCCTAATGATAATGAGGAATTTAAAATTTCTGTGTATATTGTAATTGCTTCCTCTGGCATGTTTAACAATATTGTTTTATTTATTTGGCTATGACCAGGTGTGTTGTTTTTAAGTTGTTTTATGATATTATATATTTCTTGCGTTGTTATCTTAGCAGTGATATAATTCGAGTCGTCAAGTCTAGTTATATCAGCCTTGTCATATCTTGCCTGCACGTTCCCATTATCTGCTATGTAATTATCTACTACAACTTCATTATTTGGGTCGAAATTCCTGTTTTCTTCGGGACTGATATAAAAGACGTTTTCCCAGATCTTCCTAAATACTTCCTCCTTCTCCTCCTCCGTGTAGAGCTTTTTATTATTATGTATAATGTATGGTGAGGTGTTGCTTTTATTTCCTCTCAACTTTTTTACATTTTTCCAGAAATCTTTGGGGGTATTATATAAGGTTTTAAGTTCATTTATTTTGTTTTCCCAGTTATTAGTATACTGTTCTTTGCATTCTTCTATTAGATTTTTCCTTAGTAGTTTGTAAATTATATATTTCACATACGTCCAACCACGCATCTCAGCTTCATCTCTTAGGTTTTTAAGACACCATTGTAAGTGCTTGATTTTATTGCTGAGTATTGTTTTATGAACTATCTTAATTTTGGTTTTAGGTATGTATGTCTCCATAGCTTTTAAAATTATATTGTACCAAGTTTGTATTGATGCATCAATCTCCTCTCTATTAGCTTCATTTTTTGGTCGTGCTACTTGTATATTTTCTTTGATATTTTGGTTGAAAAGCTCCCAATCGACACTTCCAAGTTTGTTCTTAACAGGGGTGGGTATCGTAATTGCTTGAGCAGTGATGGTAAATATTATTGGTATGTGGTCTGATGACGTGACTGGTCCAGCTTCTATTATATGATTGTGGTAAACTTTATTATTTGTTAGTATGATATCAGGTGTCGAATGAGTGTTGTGGCCAAAAAAAGTGGGAAAGTTGGGACCTAAATGGAATAATTTATTGCAGTCTGTTAATAATTTTATCCCTTTCCCTACAGTGTTATTGTAGGAATCCCCTAGGATATTATGTTT
Organism: Chionoecetes opilio; assembly: GCA_016584305.1. NCBI lineage: Eukaryota > Metazoa > Arthropoda > Malacostraca > Decapoda > Majidae > Chionoecetes > Chionoecetes opilio. The sequence continues at coordinate 18,592 of JACEEZ010013994.1, forward strand.
AGCATTAAGATCTCCTAAGATGTAGGTTGGGGTAGTGTTTGATGCCAATCTGTGAAAGTCCGGTATGGGGAGGTAAGGTCTTCTGGGTGGGAGGTATGTTGTTGCGATTGAGATTGGTCCTGTGTTAGTTTCTATAGTTATTTGCAATATATCGGATAAAAAATCATCTGTAATTTTGTGTTTGATGTTTGATTTAATGCAGATAGCGCTTCCGTCATGTAATTCGTTGTTTGAGTTGATTGTATGTGTTGTGTAGCCAAAAAGTTTAAGAGATACGTATAACTCATCTCGTCACCGCCTTATATACCCATACCACCCTCAAGGTCAGTTTTTTTTTTCTCTCTCTCTCTCTCAGAGGCGAGTCACCAGCCACCACCGACAGTAGCTGCTGCCTGCTGGTGGGATAACACGCCTCCCCCCACCACCCCATGGGCCAGGGTTAAGAACCCCCTATAGGGCGCATCACGCGGCGCCAGGAATCTAAGAGCGAGGTTGTAGGAGTAGAAGTAGTAGAAACAGTAGACCTTTAAGTAGAGGCTATCAATCATGCATAAAGATAGGAATAGGCTTACAATTCGACCGAAATTCTTATGTTATGTTATGTTTTTTGTTATGTTATGTCAGTTATGAAAGCAGTGATAAAGAAAGGCAGAACAGCAAGTGTGCAAATTACATGAAAATACTTACAGGGTAGAATAAACTTCAAAATAATGAGCAAAAGGATCCTAGTCAAGAGAGCACTTCGGCAGTACGACATGATTGCCCTGAAGGTATTTAGTAATTACTTAGATTTATTATATTCATGAAAATAGAATGAGAAAACTTGAAAATAATAACAAAGTGTATTTCGAAGATGATACTCTTATTGTTTTCGCGGTGAATCGAGAGGTGACCAACATCTTATGATCGAAGACCTACAAAAGAACGACTTCAAATTGTCTCGAGATGAACACAACATGCAACAAAATATTGTTCATTGATGGTGCAGAAACATGACAAATGACGTAGATTTGCAAATGAAGTGCACACAAGATGAAGAATATGATAGTAGCACTCGAGTGTCTCCTTCGATAGGCAATTAGTGTTGTGTGATCTGACTGGCATTCTGCTGTCTCCTAGTTTATACGTGTTTAAGGCGCTAAGTAGAATGGACCCTACCCATAACTACGTCACGGTTTTTTTTACATCGGTGCATTGTGGGGATAAGGCGGGGTCGCCGCGGGTGGCGGCGACCCCAAAATTAACCTACCCTAGCAGGGGGCTTGACCCACCGATACCTAACCTAACCAATCAAAACGTAAGCTAACCTAACCTAACCAAATCTAACCTATCTAACCTATTATATTTGGTTAGGTTAGGTTTAGATTAGATTTGGTTAGGTTAGGATAGGTTAGATTTGGGTTAGGTTAGGTTAGATTTGGTTGGGTTTTAGGTTATCGGTGGTCAAGCCCCCTGCTAGGGTAGGTTAATTTTGGTTAGGTTAGGTTTATTTTGGTTAGGCAATTTTCTCTAGATATAAGGAAATTACCCTAGATCTAGGGAATTTTACCCCCCCTACACAACTCTTTAATTACGTGTTTCCGACGCATAATTTGTTCCCCACCCGAAAACCCCGCATTCCCACAGGTCCCCAAACTTGTTTGGGGGAAGTGGGAGAGTATGGGCAAACACTAGAAATTTACCGTCATTTCGCCCAAGGTTACTGGTGGTTTTATTCCATTTCTGCCAGAGGAAGATATAATTACATGACTCCGTGACATGGATCGTGTGGGCGAATTGACTTTAGAGTGGGCGAATTGACTCTTATATGTGGGCGAATTGACTTACATGTGGACGAAATGTCTTTGTGGGCGAAATGACGAAAATTGCCTAACCAAAATAAACCTAACCTAACCAAAATTAACCTACCCTAGCAGGGGGCTTGACCCACCGATATGCTAACCTAACCAAATCTAACCTATCCTAACCTAACCAAATCTAATCTAAACCTAACCTAAACCAAATCTAACCTAAACTACCCAAATCTAACCCACCCTAACCTAACCTAAAGAAATCTAACCTAACCTCCTAGCGGGGGGTTGGGGGTTCTCGACACACTAAACAAATATAACCTAACCTCCTAGCTCCTATAGACTCCATAGTGTGGGCGAAATGACCTGTGGGCGAAATGACTCAATGGTGTGGCGAAATGGCATGTGGGCGAAATGACCGGATACCAACCTAACCATTACTGTCGGCGAGTTTTCCCCCATTTTTGCAGGGACAAAAATATCGGTAGACGACAGTACCATGCAGCAGGTACCATGAGGCAAGGATGGGTAATGTCACCGTGGTTATGCAACTTGTTTATGGATGGAGTAATAAGATAAATCAAAGCAAAGGTTGGTGATGTTGGTATAGACTCAAGAGTATTCATTGGCTCGTCAAGTAACACTTAAACCATGATGTAGCACTACTTATTATGAAAAGACAACAAAAGGAACTCAATTAATAAGGCATTTTATACTATCATAACCATGAATATGTACAGCCTACAAAGAGAAGACTACGACGATGAAAAAAAATTGAGTTGTTTTGGGCGAAATTGATATTCCAGGTGCTATATTTCCGTGCTCGCTGACAACATAGAGAAGACCTGAGGTGATGGTTGATGTGCGAAGGCTTCTAAACCAGGAAAAAGTCACAGCAGAGTCTCATTAAGAAGTAAGCAAGTGGTAGGGACACATTACGTACCTACCAGTTGCTTACCTTTTGACGAGGCTCTGTTATGACTCTGTTTTCTTGGTTTAGAAGCCTCTGCACATCAGCCATTACCTCAGGTCTTCTCTATAGTGTTGTCAGCGAGAACAGAGCACAGTAATATAGCACCTGGAATATCAATTTCGCGCAAAATAACTCTAAATTCTTCCATCGCCGTAGTTTTCCCTTCGTAGGTCCATCCGCGGCGACCCCGCCTTATCCCCACAATGCACCGATGTAAACAAACCGTGACGTAGTTATGTCTGGGGCCCATTTGATAAAATTAATCTGAAATACATAATTATTATGAGTAGAGTACGATGAGCCAGTCGGAGCTATTTGACCTCTGACCCCTTACTTCCGGGTTCATTGACCTCTAACGGTATTTTTTATTTGACCTCTTGACCTCTAACGGTATTTTACTTCCTGGTTCCCACGCTCTTACGGTATTTTACTTCCTGGTTCCCACAGGAACCTCTTGTCCACTAACGGAACTTTACTTCCTGGTTCCCACGCTTTTATGAATGGGTGTGTACTCCTGCATTGTACTATGCATTTAATGAATGAGTCACTTCTGCAGCTGAATGGGTCATGTGGTGTACTCCAGTAACCTCTTGACCTCTAACGGTACTTTACTTCCTGTTTCCCACTGATGACACTCAAAGAGAAAGTTGTGAAACTTTTAAACATCCGCCCTTTATGCATCCCTCCCTCCCTTCCCCCCTCCCTCCTCCCTCCTCCCTCCCTCCTTCCTCCCTCCCTCCTCTTCCTCTTTCCTCCCTCCCTCCTCCTCCCTCCCTCCTCCTCCCTCCCTCCTCCACGTCCCCTTCTCCCTCCTTCACATCCCCTCACGTTTTTTACCCTCCTGTTCCTTATCTGCTCTCTCTCTCTCTCTTCTCTTCTCTCCTCCTGCTCTCTCTCATCTCTCTCTCTCTCTCTCTCTCTCTCTCTTCTCTCCTCTACTCTCCTCCTCTCTCTCTCTCTCTCTCTCTCCTTTCTCTCTCTCTCTCTCTCGTCTCTCTCGCTCTCTCTCTCTCTCTCTCTCTCTCTCTCTCTCTCTCTCTCTCTCTCTCTCTCTCTCTCCTCTCTCTCTCTCTCTCTCTCTCTCTCTCTCTCTTCCTCTCTCTCTCTCTCTCTCTCTCTCTCTCTCTCTCGCTTTCATCTTCTTCGCTTCCTTCCCTCACATTAGCTCCTTATTACCTACCCTTCTTTCCTCTTTCAGTATCTCTCTCTCTCTCTCCTCTCTCTCTCATCTCTCTCTCTTCTCTCTCTCGTCATCTCTCTCTCTCTCTCTCTCTCTCTCCTCTCTCTCTCTCTCTCTCTCTCTCTCTCTCTCTCATAGTGACGTCAAGCTTGTCTCAGCACTAAATGAATGAAATTTTTTGGAAAGTCATCGTAGTGAGGTGTGTGTGTGTGTGTGTGTGTGTGTGTGTGTGTGTGTGTGTGTATGTGTGTGTGTGTGTGTTCTTATCTTACCTATTTGTACAAAAAAAATAAAAAAAACGTTGTACTGTAATATATATATATATATATATTTTTTTTTTAGATCACTACTTCCATGTAGCCTTATTACTAGGTCAGGGGGGAAAATATAACAAAAGTTTTGCAAAACTAATATATTGAAAACAACAAGAAAATCTATATTCCATCTTTTATATGATAAATACGAGAGCGGAAGGGAGTCTACCGCCACCGTCAGCCACCTGTGTCTGGGGGAACAAATGAAAAATTGTGAGGTATTCGACTGTGGTGATACTTTCTTGATTCGAATAGAATAAAACTATATCAAGTATAGGCGTCCAGTCTCTGGCCCCTTCGCTTTTGGCTCAGTTCTTACGGCTGGAACGTGGCAGCGAGCCACGTTCTAGCCAATCATCTCATTACGCTAATTACTCATTAGGGGCTTGTTCTACGCAAAACGTTTGTTGCACAGACCCCCATTGATTTTGACAGCACTACTTACATGTCAAATTTCAGCTTAATCCGACAATATTTAGGAGTAGTTTACGTTAATTTCTCATTAAGAGGTTGTTCTACGCAAAAAGTTTGTTGCACAGACCCCCATTTATTTTGACAGCAGTACTTGCATGTCAAATTTCAGCTTAATCTGACAATATTTAGGAGTAGTTATACACTTTTTGACTTAAACTTGGTTCCACGGGTCTTATGATAAGAAGCAGCTCGCTTCGCTCGCTGCCAGTTAGATTTTATTCTGGCGAACTACCGTCATTTATACGAAACTTTACACTCACAATTAATTTAGTTTCAATAAAACTTCTTTTTATACATGAAAATTACACCTTTGAATCTAAGTATGAGAGAAGAGAGCCCGCCACCAGCGACATATTTACTGAGGAGAAATCAGGGGTAATTATCAAGAGGTGCATGACCGGATGGTAATTATAGAGAGGTGGCTAAAAAAAAAAAGTTGGATCGAGGAGAAAGTGTCGTAGCGAGGAGGTGACTGTCCTGATGACAATTGTCGCGAGGAGATAGGTGACTGGTGGCCGGGTGTAGGAGAAGGAGGGTTACTTAAATTATCGTTCAGAGTCAATCGCTATTCAAGGAAAGACGTGAAAGCTGCAAGAAAGCCAAGCTGTAAAAAAAACACACAAAAAAAACCAACCAGTTACAACAGATGGAAAAAAAACCAATTTCCTTGGATTCTACTTGGATTCACCAAGGGTAGGTCATGTCTCACCAATTTATTGAGTTTTTATAGGAAAGTTTATGAGACGGCAGAAAATGATAAGGATTATGATATAATATATTTGGACTTTAGTAAGGCATTTGACAAAGTACCACACGAGCGACTCTTAAATAAGGTTAGGGCTCATGGTATAGATGGGAAGGTTCTTCATTGGATCAGAGCTTGGCTAAGTAATAGGCAACAAAGGGTTACAATTAATGGTTCCAAATCTGAATGGGGACTGGTGACAAGTGGAGTTCCACAAGGGTCTGTTTTGGGCCCATTACTATTTTTGATTTACATCAACGACTTGGATAGTGGGATTAGCAGTGATATCAGCAAGTTTGCTGATGATACTAAGTTAGGTAGGATTATTGGATCACAGTCTGACGTAAACATATTGCAGGGAGACTTAGATAAACTTAACGAGTGGGCAGTCAGATGGCAGATGGAATTTAATATTGATAAATGTAGCGTTATGAATGTTGGTAGAAAAAAAAACCCTGGTAATAGATACACCATAAGCAATGTATCGCTGAAAAGATCAGAAGGTGAAAAAGATCTTGGAGTGAGGGTGAGCCCAGACCTCCGACCTAGGAAACAATGTATTGAGGCCAGAAATAGAGCTAATAGAGTATTAGGATTCATTACCAGAAGTGTTAAAAGTAGAAGTGCGGAAGTTATTCTAAAGCTTTATCTGGCTCTAGTCAGGCCTCACCTAGACTATGCAGTTCAGTTTTGGTCTCCATATTACAGGATGGATATAGTGTTGTTAGAAAAAGTGCAGAGAAGGATGACCAAAAGGGGAAAAGGGATGCGTAATTTTGTTATGAGGGGAAATTGAAGTTTTTAAAAATTACCCTCACTCGAGAGACCAGATAAGGGGCGATCTGATAAAAGTTTTTAAGTGGAAAAGGGGGTTTTTAATAAAGGAGAGGTAAAAAAAGTTTTTTTTACGGTTTTTTTAACCAGGGTAAAAAAGAAGTGGGATTAAAGCGGGAAAAGCGTAATTTAGAAAGGAAATAGGGGAAAAACTGGTTCACAAAAAGGGGGGGGAAATGAGGGGAAATGGTCTCAGTAAAGGAGTTAGTGCGGGCCATTGGGGAGCTTTAAAGGGGAGCGGGATAAGTTCTGGATGGGGATAAAAAGGTGGATGTAGGTAGTGTTGGGTGACAGGAATACCAGTGTAGGCCCCCGCGGCCTCTTGTAGCTTCCTTATTTTTTATTTTCTTAGTTTTTTGGCGTCTCTTGTCGTGTCGCTCGTCTGCATGTGTACATTTGCTGGCCCGGGGGAATTCGAGCACGTGGAGACCAGCAGGATAAAACCCCCTCACAACCTTTTGTCACCTGCCTTTCATGAAAGCTTACAGTCCTCCCACGCCTGTATGTGATGCCTCACCCGTCTTAACAGTGTTAAATTTAGATCCAGCCGGGATTCCTCGCGGCCCTTAAAACCCCGGACCAAGAACGCCAGGATGATGAACGAGCATTATGAGTTATGGCAATATGTATAAGAAGGAACAACAATACATGTTTTAATGATTCCCTAAGGCCACGGGAAGGTAAGGACATCGTAAAAAGTGAAAAAAAAAAGTATCCTTTAGATTTTTCTAAAGGAACATGAATTGATTATGAACTAACTAATAGGAAACTAATTAGTAAGGCTTGTAGTTTCGGAGACATAAAAAACTGTGTGTATGGCACGATGCTGAAAATTGGGTTTTTCCCAGTTATGTCTTGTTAGTATTTTTTTATTCCAAATTTTTTTGCCAAGTTTTTCATGACTGTTTTTTATTGCTTGTCTTATGTTAAATACATACATTATGAAATACCTTCAATACTGTTATGATGCATTTTGTTTTTACCTTTTTTTACCTCACTAATAATCTTTTTTTTTTTCGGAGACCTCTCCACTTAAGAGTTTTTTGCCACCTTCCCCTTATTTGATGCCTATGAACTAAAGTATGTTATGTTTTTGTATGCCCGTATGCTTCTTTATGCTGCCAAAAAAATAAAGTTATATCTGCGAGTTTACTCTCCACCTTGAAATTTTGTAAAAATAACATATAAGGTTTCCATTTTTTTCATTTCATTTGCAGGTTGAATTGAAAAAAATATATAAGTCTAAAATATTCTGCAAAAAATAAAGTAAAATACATGTATGTAAAAACAACCACTACCCTAAATTCATGCACTATTACACTTGTCGAACAGTTGTGCTAAAGGGGTTATATAGCTTAAGGTAAAGAGGGGGTTATATATTGGAGAGAGAGGGGGAGAGGGGGAAGAGTTTATTACTATTTTTTTTAAAACACATGGCATTGTCGAAAAAAAAAAAACCGGGGCGATGTTGCACTACTTGCTGTTTTCCGTTGTTTTTTAAATCCCAAAATTTTAGATGGGGTTTTTTCCCCCCTCCCCTCTCGCTTCCCCCAAAACAAATGCAGACAGTTTTAATTCCTAGAAAAAAAATGTCCCTACTACTTGAGAAAGTAGATATTGTTAACGGGTTATGCCCTTTCTAAACACTAAGTGTGAGGACACAAAGATTTACGAGACACTTCACAATCTATTGGCTGCTAACCAAAAAAGGAACTTAAAGGGGAGAGTGTTCCATAGAGACGCTAAACTAAAAGAACCATTACCTTTTAATACTTTTAAAGGCTTTACCCAAAATTTTGCATGGGATTATATTCTTTCGAGATAAAGGGGATGATTATAAGATTTATGTTTTTTAATTTTTTTTCAAACATCTCTCAATCTTTTGAAAAAAATTTCTCCCGTTTCCCTTTTTTGTTTGTTTTTACCCTACTTGAGGGGGAGGACGTAAAAAATTTGGTAGGAGGGGTGGGGTGTAGGGAAAGCAGGAGAAAAAATCGGGAAGCTTATGGTAGATTATAAAAAATATAAAAAAAAAAAAAAAAAAAAAAAAAAGGTGGGCCCCTTATATTTACCATGGTTTTCGATAAAAGAAAGGACGCTCTTTGTAACTGTGGCGTAGTAGGAAAATGTATAATTTGCCCCAAGTCACCCAGTTCGGAGTATTTTTCAAACTTTCCAAATAAAGTGTAGAAAAGAAAAAAATATATAAGCCTTGGATGGAGGATATGAATGACGATTTAAAATGGTTTTTTAACCACATTAATATGAGGTGGTAGAATCCCGGTTGAAGAGGGAAAGAGGAAATGTATTATAAAAATACCTATATCAGAGACATTTTTTTTAAAAAAAAAAATAAAAATAATAAAAATAAATAAATACATAAACAAGTATATAAAAAATAACAAGGGTGAGGAAAAAGAAGACGATGGTGAGATAGAAAATGTATAAATTTTATCGAATAAAAACCTGGTATGTGTAAGGGTGTATGTGTGTGTGGTATGTCCAGTAAACCCCTTTTCTCCCAAATTCAATGCTGGTAACGGGGAAAAAATAATCAAACCCGGGTAAAAAGACAGGGTAAATTTAAAGGGATTATCAA
>JACEEZ010013994.1:32500-42747 GCA_016584305.1 Chionoecetes opilio
AAGTAGAGTCTATCAATCATGCATAAAGATAGGAATAGGCTTACAATTCGACCGAAATTCTTATGTTATGTTATGTTTTTTGTTATGTTATGTCAGTTATGAAAGCAGTGATAAAGAAAGGCAGAACAGCAAGTGTGCAAATTACATGAAAATACTTACAGGATAGAATAAACTTCAACTAATGAGCAAAAGGATCCTAGTCAAGAGAGCACTTCGGCAGTACGACATGATTACCCTGAAGGTATTTAGTAATTACTTAGATTTATTATATTCATGAAAATAGAATGAGAAAACTTGAAAATAATAACAAAGTGTATTTCGAAGATGATACTCTTATTGTTTTCGCAGGTGAATCGAGAGGTGACCAACATCTTATGATCGAAGACCTACACAGAACGACTTCAAATTGTTCTCGAGATGAACACAACATACAACAAAATATTGTTCATTGATGGTGCAGAAACATGACAAATGACGTAGATTTGCAAATGAAGTGCACACAAGATGAAGAATATGATAGTAGCACTCGAGTGTCTCCTTCGATAGGCAATTAGTGTTGTGTGATCTGACTGGCATTCTGCTGTCTCCTAGTTTATACGTGTTAAGGCGCTAAGTAGAATTTGATAATTAATCTGAAATACATAATTATTATGGAAATGGAATACAACTCCTCTGAATGCGAAGGAATCTTTCTCATTCATGCATCTACCTCCTTACTTACTACATAGGCTACTCACTCTTGGATCTCTTAATGCCCTACTACTCTCACATACTCACTCTTGGATTTCCTTCTCGGTTGCAGGACTTGACGTGACCACGTAGGCCCGCGGAGCTTCTCCCAGCCTGTCATGCGGCACCCCAACCACCCCCACCTCCTTCACCTTGGGATGCTGTAGAATCACCTCCTCAAGTTCAGACGGCGCCACCTACCGGCATAAGAAGGGAGGTGTGTCGCACAGGTAGGAGAGGAGGTCGGTGAACATCAGGACCGTTGTAAGGAAATAAAACCTTTTTACGTTCCAAAGAGCTTTGTCAAGAGACCCTGTTCCTCCAAGTGTACGAATGATGCTTTCTATAAATCTACACACTATTCAATGTACTACAATGGGATGGCTAAATAAATGGGAGAGAAAGAAAGGACAGGTCTGCTGAACACCTTGAGCTTCCATTAAATTATCACACTTTGGTCTAGTCTCCTATCACCTTAAATCAGATCTGCTTCCTGCTTCCATGCTGCCGTCCTTCCTGCCTACGAGTACCTCTTCACGCCCCGCCTCACCTGCAGCGCCTTAACCTTGATGAGCTCCTTGCAGCGGTCTACGATGGTGAAGTAGGCGTCGGTGTCGTAGTAAACAATGTCCCCCGAGTGCACCCAGCCGTCCGCGTCGATGGTCTCCCTTGTCGCGGCCTCGTTGTTGATGTAGCCCGTCATCCGCTGCGGCCACATCACCCAGTTGTCATTAGTATGGGTCACCACTCACACTATCTTCACTACCGACACTGCTGCCTCCATTACCACCACCTAATCTCCTAAGTCCAGACACTCTTACTCACATGCATTTTTCCTAAGCCAAATGATACTACAGTATCCCATCCCCCTCCACAAACCCACCACTCACCCACACCTACCACCCATCCAGATATCCCAGCACCCTCATTTGGTTGTAATTACCGAAGGCGACATGAAGCAAAGCTCTCCCTCGTGATTGGCCGGCAGCGACTCGCCAGTCTCTATGTCCACCACCTTGACCTTGATGTTGGGTAGAGTTTTGCCACAGCTGCCGAGGCGAGTGGCGTTGAGAGGGTTGGCGTGGGAGATGAGCACCTCCGTCATGCCGTAAGCTGGGGGTTTGCGAGGGAGAGACAACATAATACGAATAACACGGGAAATGCCAAATGCTGCATGTGTTTCTGAATCGTGTTGGTTCTTCTAGAGCTGGATATGCACAGCATAAGGAAAACTGAGAAATTCAACATCATGGTTAACTTTGAAAGGTAAGAAAAGTGTCGTCACTAAGGATATAAGGCAATGAGGTGATGCAAGTCTTGAACGATGGCACATGAATATCACAGTGATGTATTGGCCACTCAGGTATTCCCCGCAGCGTCTTCTCTGCTCTCACCTTCTTGAAAGAATATCGGTCTGTCAACCTTTTGTGTAAAGGTTTCCGCGGATGACAGGGACACGGGCGCCGCGCCGCACAGCACACTCTGCACAGACGCCATGGACTCTGGGGTGACGTCAGGACTCTGCGTCAAGAAGTTGAGCACCGGCGGCACGGTGTGCAGCACACTCACCTGCGGCACGAAACCCAAACACCTGACCACCGCACGCTTCTTGCCACATTGTTTTTATGATATCCTTGCGAAATATGACGGGAAACTCTCCGAATACAAAGTCCAAATAGTATTAATTATCTCTGCATACATGTGGTCCTTGAATTGTTGTGTGAGAGAGAGAGAGAGAGAGAGAGAGAGAGAGAGAGAGAGAGAGAGAGAGAGAGAGAGAGAGAGAGAGAGAGAGAGAGAGAGAGAGAGAGAGAGAGAGAGAGAGGGGAGAGAGAGAAGAGAGAGAGAGAGAGGAGAGAGAGAGAGAGAGAGAGAGAGAGAGAGAGAGAGAGAGAGAGAGAGAGAGAGAGAGAGAGAGAGAGAGAGAGAGAGAGATTGTGTGTCAGAGAAGAGGGGGGAGGGAACAAGATGCCAATAATACTGTCTTGAGAAGGCCCCAACACAGCCTGGCGCCCGTGGTGGTATGCAGTGCGACTCACCTTATGTTTGATGATCTGAGGTACATAGGCGTTTGCGTCGAACTTGGGCACCGTGACAATCTTGACGCCACTGTGCAGTCCCACCATCATGACCGGTAGTAATGCGTACGCGTGGAACAAAGGCAGGTAGCAGAGGAAGCAGTCTTGATGCGTCTCTGTAAGGTTCAAGGTTACATACATCTTGGAGATAAGTATGCAGTGATGGGGTGTCACCTTATCCACGTAATCCAGGGATAAGTGAAAGTCCTTAGGAAGCTTCGTAGATTCTTATTCTTATTCTTCTAAGAGATACAGAATTGGGCACAACCACTGATCTATATAACATGGATCGCGGAAGCCTGGCCCAGCACTGGTTCCAACTGTTCGCCATCTTGCCGTAACCAAAACTAAGCCTTGTTTCTGCGGCTCGCATTGCTGTCTGGCTGTGTTATCGCCTCGTCATGCCAAGCTGTGCTTGCTGTCTAGCTGTGTTATCGCCTCGTCATGCCAAGCTGTGCTTGCTGTCTAGCTGTGTTATCGCCTCGTCATGCCAAGCTGTGGCTGCTATGTCCTGTACAAACGGGGCCCAGGACCTGGAAGTGGCAAATCTTTCCACCTGTGAGTAACACCACACACACACACACGCACCCACCACACACCCACCACACACCCACCCACCCACACCCACACCACCCACACACCCACCCACACCCACCCACAGCCACACACACACACACACCCACACCCACACACACTCCCCACCCAGCCCATCCACTCTTAATCCATCTACCCACTCCAGTCATCCACCTACTAGTTAAAAAAAAATAAAGGTGGATATGGTATACTTTTTTTATATAAGTAGATATAGATATAAGTATATTTTTTTATATTTGTTAACAATTAGTGGGGAACGGAAGCAGACCTGAGTGCGGTTATGATACAAATGATCTAGCGCTTCCTAATAAGCGGTGCTTGTTCTAATGGAGATAGCTTTATTTGCGAAGAAAAAAAGAAAAGAAAAAAAGTATACCTTGTGGTTAAAGTTAGGTTGGTTTCATTACAACCTATAAGGTTAGGTTGGGTTTTCATTTAACCCTTTAAGGTTAGGTTAGGTTTCTTTAAAACCTATAAGGTTAGGTTAGGTTTCATTAAAACCCTTTTAAGGTTAGCTAGGTTAGGTTTCATTAAAACCTATAAGGTTAGGTTAGGTTTCATTTTTATTATTTGGGGGGGGGGGGGGGGGGGTTGCGCAAAATAAAACTATCTCCATTGCAATAAGCACCTATTGTAGGCCAAGAAAAAATAGCTGATGTCTCTTAAAACGACGCAAAACTCTCGTCCATTATTACCAAAAGTTGTTCGTAGTCTATAGAAACCATAGTCGTTTCGTACACTCAGCTCAGAGTTAAAACTTGACTACTAGAGTTACGAAACGACACCAGGTACGTACGAAAATACTCAAAATCAGTGTACGAAAATAACTACTTTCAATTCAATATACCTAATAAGAAAGGTTTTTTGATTAGGCCAAAGGTTTTTGATTAAATTTAAACTTCCTGTAATCCCGAGAGTAGTTTTATGGACCACGTGGCTCGCGCCGTACCCGGGGGCCGCGGCGGTACGGGGCTGGCGCCGTTTTTAGTGGACGAGAACTGCGCGTTCGCTCTTAGGTCAGACACACACACAAACCCGGGGGCTAACACTGCACTCTTAGCCTCTCGCTTTACCACATACACCACACCTGTCACTACACACCTGTACGGCCTCGCAACACCCCATGTCACTACACACCTGTACGGCCTCGCAACACACCTGTCACTACACACCTGTACGGCCTCGCAACACACCTGTCACTACACACCTGTACGACCTCGCAACACACCTGTCACTACACACCTGTACGGCCTCGCAACACACCTGTCACTATACACCTGTACGACCTCGCAAGACACCTGTCACTACAAAACCTGTATGGCCTCGCAACACACCTGTCACTACACACCGTACGGCCTCGCAAGACACCTGTCACTACACACCTGTACGGCCTCGCAACACACCTGTTGTCTGTGTATCACCGTAAATAAATGACTTGGAAGGTTCGACGATGCACTAGGTTGGAAGTTTAGTCGTAGTAGTAGTAGTAGGTGTTAATAGTAGTTGTAGGTGGTAATAGTAGTAGTAGGTGGTAATAGTAGTAGTAGTAGTAGGTGGTAATATAGGCTATCACATGCCAGCAGCCAACACCCAGCCACTGCCTGGCCGGCCCATGTATTTGTTTTGGTTATGACAAGATGGCGGCTGGTGACTTCAGTATCTCGGCCACAGCTAGCCCAGATCCGCGATCCATGTTATATAGATCAGTGGGCACAACGTGTGGAGCTTCAGTATATCTGTATCCTCACGCTCTGTAGCTGCTACTGCCCGGCAGCGATCTATTGTCGCTGCCAGACGTGAAGTCTTATATTGTCGTACGCTATACATACATATTAATATATATTCTACGGACATGATTAATATTGATTACAGTGTGATATTTCCCTATCCTACACCTCCCTTCCCTCTCACGCTCGTAGTTTCATTCTCGAGCGGACTCTTTGTTCTGGAGCCTCACAGAGCGACGGGGCACAGGGGAAGGATGAACACTTTGGGATTCACACTGGGGAAGGGAGTCATCGCTATGGCACTGCGCTGGACGAAGCAAACGGCGGTTTCGCCAATACACACGACCACTAGGGAGACCCATTACAACCCCGACCTTGTCCCAGCGGTGAGATGTTGGGTCCTGAAGGTGGACATGCTGGCCAACATTCAACCTGGGAAGGGGGAGGGCGTGCTGGTCGTACCAAGCTGTAACGTCCTCGGCACGGGCAGCTGCACGGAGGTCACAGTCTTCGGCCTTGGCCTGCCACTCCTTAGAGAAGGACTGGGGATGGGCAGGGACACAAGACCTAAGCGGATGTCCATAGAGGATCTGGGCAGGGGAGCGTCCTGTGAAGTTGGGAGTTTTGCGCAGTTCCAGTAGACCGCGGTCGAACTCCTCACAGTCAATGTTGCCGGAAGGCGCCACCTTGAGTATGAAGTGCTTCACAGACTTCACTGCGGCCTCGGCATGACCATTTGACTGTGGGTAATGTGGCGACGAGACCACATGTCGGACTCCCCATCGATCCATGAATTGCCGGAACTCCTGGCTGGTGAATTGGGGGCCTCCATCGGTCCGTAGGCGGAGGGGAACACCAACTTCTCGGAAGTAGCGGCAGAAGATTCTGATGGTAACGGCGGACGTAGTGTCGCCTTTGCAAGGGACGACCACAGGCCACCCTAAGAGTCGGTCGACGGCGACTAAGAAGGACTTCCCTGCTACCGCAAAGAAATCGGCCGACACGGACTCAAAGGGCCTCGTGGGGTGATCGTCACTCAGTAGGGGTTCCTTCTGCTGGCTCGGCAGGAGGATCTGGCATGGCTCACAGGCTTGAACTGTGCTGGTGATGTCAGCATTGATGCCTGGCCAGAAGACAGCCTGCCTCGCCCGTCGTTTAGTCGCCTCGACACCTCGGTGGCTGTCATGCAAGTGGGTCAAGGTGCGGCGGCGTAAGGCAGCAAGAACCACAACCCTTGCTCAGTACAGGACGAAATCACCATCGGCGTAGAGTTCGTCCCGTATCTTCCAATACGGAAGCAAAGAGTTATGAAGGTCGTAGCGGTTTGCAGGGAATCCCGAAGTTACGCAGTTGAGTAGGCGGACGTACTCAGGGTCGGCTTTCGCTGCTGCTCGGAGATCCTCGAGGGTCTTGTCGTCATCCTCTTCCGCTGCTTTGATGGCCTTCACAGTCACTACGGTTCTAAGGGAGGCGGCCGCGATTGCGCACAGCGTCTCGTCTTCAAGCGAGGGGCGACTGACAGGGGCGCGGGACAAGGCGTCAGGGATGCAGAGCGACTTGCCCGCGCGCCACACGGCTGTGAAGACATATGGCGAGAGCTTCTCCTTTAGGCGCTGGAGGCGAGAGTTCTCTACAGCGTCCAGCGTGTAGTGATTAAGAATGGGAATGAGTGGGCGGTGGTCGGTCATCAAGGTGAAGTTCTGAAGTCCCACCAAGTAGAACTTACACTTGGTCATCGCCCAGACCACAGCCAACATCTCAATTTCAATGGTGGCATAACGGGTCTCGGCATCAGTAAGAAACCGAGAGCCACATTGAACGAGACGTAACTGCCCATTGCCATGATCTTGCAGGAGGGCATATCCTAGGCCGTTGAGACGCGAAGCATCCGTCTGTAGGATAGTGGGCAGGGCTGGATCGAATGGAGTGAGAACTGGTGGACTGGAGACTCAGTGGAGAGGGCTGTCTTCACGCGGCGGAAGGCCTCATCGTGGTCCGGAGTCCATAAGAATGCTCTCTCGGGGCTCATCAGAGGGCGTAGTGGGTGAGCAGCGGCAGATATATCAGGGGTAAACTCAGCCAACTGATTCACAAGGCCCATGAATGACCTGACGTCCGTCAAGTTAGCTGGAGTGGGAAAGTCCCTGATTGCGCTGACTTTCTCTTGATCAGCGGCGATGCCATCTTCTGAGAGCTTGAAACCACAGAAGTCTACCTGAGGTGCAGCGACCACAAATTTGTTCCTGTTGAGGGTGATCCCGAATTTGCGACACCTGGTAAGTACTTCATGGATATGGTGGAGATGTGTACTGTAGTCCACTTCATACAGCAGTACGTCATCGACCAATTTCACAAAATTCATTATGCCGTGCAGGGCCCTATCACCACGCAAGCAGAATGCATCGCCAGTGGCTGCGAAGCCCACCGGTCCTCTGCAATACTGAAACCGGCCATATGGCGTAATGAAGGTGGTCAAGTGTTGGTCCTCCTCAGCTAACTCAATCTGCCAATAACCGCAGAGAGCATCCACCGTGGTGAAGTAACGAGCCTTCGGGTCCACACTACGAATAGCAGTAAAGGGCGTAGGTGAAGGGTGGGCTGGGCGGGACACTTGCTTGTTCAGCTTGGACAAGTCTGTTGTGATGCGTATTCCACCATCAGGCTTGGCGACGGCGACGAGCGGATGACACCACTCCGAGGGATCGTCACCAGCGGGCTTGATAATCCCTTGGGCTACCATAGAGTCAACCTCCATCTTGACTTGGTCCTTGAAGGCCAGGGGAATTTGACGAGGAGTGTAGATGGCGAACGGTACTGCACCATCCTTAAGATAAATCCTTATGGGATTTCCACCATAGAATCCACCATAGGCTTAAGTGGTGTGGATCCTAGAGCAGCCTTGTCTACCAAAACGTCCTGGAACTCCTTCAAGAAGTAAGCCTTGGCCTGTGAAGGTGACATGGTAGTTGAAAAAGGAAGCTCTGTGCATCTGTTCACATGCGTGACTTCTAAGATTGGCTTCGGGAAGTCTGGAGATATGATGGCCAACTCTTGACAGTGGCCATATGAGAGAAGTGGAGTCGGGATTCCCTCATAAACTCGAATCCAGGCAGAGCAGGACCGCTCGCCTAAAGTGAGAGTAGCCGAGAATGTACCGAGAGCAGGAGTCATCTCGGAACCATCAGCCATCGACGTTGTAGTCGGCGAAAGGGGTTGTAGGCTACTCCGGGGAATACCCAGACTCTCTAGGTGTTGCGGGCCAATCACCGAGATGTCAGCACCTGTGTCAGGCATCATCAGCAGGCGTGAAGTGACATCTCCATGCGTGATGAGTACACAGATGTTTTGGGGCATCTTGGAGTTGGAGCCAGAAGGAGAACCCATGCGACGACAACTGTTGTGTCTTGCGTCCCGAGGTTTGCCAGAGGTAGGGGGTGCACCATTACTACCTGAGGTTCCACGTTTAGAATACGTGCGTTGGTCCTTCTGCTGTCCTTTGCAACATGAGTCATAATGGCCAAAGCGAAGGCAAAGGCGACATTGAGCCTTGTTAGCAGGGTACTTTGCTGTGCGTGGAAAGTGACCTTGTTGGCCGCAGCTATGGCAGGTGCCCTGAGCAGCTGGGCACTGTGCTGTGCCGTGCTGTTTCGCGCAGCACTGGCAAACATATGCAGGCTTGGGTGTCGTTGAAGACTGAGGGGCCGTCTTGGCGCGTCCCGTCTGTTTCTTGGCCTTCTGATACGATGACACGGCTCGCACCTGTTCAGGTGGGGCGCGAATGGCAGAGATTGCTCACCTGGCGGCCTCGTAAGAGCGGCAGGCTGTGACGACGTCCTGAAGAGAGCAAGTTTCCTCCAGGGAAATAATGCGCTGGACCAGCTCTTCATCCTTTACACCCATCAGGATAACCGTCTTGATTTGGATTTCCTGGCAGACAGATGACTGCCCGGGGCAGACGTCAACTTCCTCCGCGACGCGGCGCAGGCGGACGTGGAACTCGTTAAACGATTCACCGTCCAACTGCTTGCAGCTGAACAACTCTCTCCTGCGTATGACCTCGCTACGTAGCCCCTTGATATGTGACTGAAGAGCATCCAATACCTCGTCGACGGACTTGTCTGTAGGGGGTGGTATGTATAAAGTGTGCTCTAGAGCAGTGTTATTCAACCTGGGTGGACGGTCCACCTTAAGGTGGACGAGACTAAGTGAGGGGTGGACGGCTGTCTTGGGGTGGACAATGGGTGGACGAGATCATGCCCACTTGTCAGTATAGATCAGTGTTTTTCTGATTTTGAAGTCGTTGATACCTATATGAGAGAATGTGGCTGAGAACATGATGATGGTTTGCAGACAGCAGAACAGACACTGGAGGTTGGAATGTCCTATTTGATTACCAAACACCTTGCTTTGATGCAGGAAAACCTTGACTTATATTTTTAAAGAGCAGTATAAGCATCCATACAATCATGTGGATGCTTACTCCATTTTCAGATGATGGAACTGATCATTATGATGCCCTATTATCATCTGATAACCTCGATTTAAGCTGATAGCAGACATATTGCAACAGCAGCCAGGCCACTGATTTTTGTTTCTTGGAGGAAAAGAAAAGACTTTGTTTTCTGGATTACCAAACATAACGCATATTAGGTGCGATTTTACTTTAGTTTCATAAAAAAAATGCATTTGCTCTGGAATTCATAAGAAATGATTACTTTTTTCTTGTATATTTTTAGTTTTAGACCGTATGTGCTATTATACTGAAGAATATGTAAACTGTAAATAGAGAATGAGTGAAACAGCTTTTTCCTACCTATACATTTGTAGAATGATATAGTTTATATATGCTATAGTATATTTACAATGTCAAGACCCGTGAGATTTTAGAGATTAAAAAAAAATTGAGGTGGACAGCTTTTATCAAATCACCACTAGGGGTGGACGACATCAAAAATGGTTTGAAGAGCACTGCTCTAGAGCATGCTGTGTTTCCAGGGAGAGGCACATACGTAGCTGGATGAGTTGTTTGGGCGGGGGAGACTAGACAAATCCACATTGTGGCAATCTGCAACGACGCCTCTATTCCTGAATATCTGGTCCAAAGTACCTTTGGGGCATT